>CM040243.1:262945720-263346010 GCA_022545495.1 Chrysanthemum lavandulifolium | reverse complement strand
ATAACAAACCACTCCCAAAGGATTGCTACAGAGTGTCTATTGAAAAATCTTTAGTGGATGCAAGTGCATACCGGATGTAGGAAGTAACGGTCTCAAAACAGTTAAGGATGCAGAGGTGGTTTTATGCATGGCCAAAGGATCAAGTGGTTTTCGATGAAAAGGTACATAGATGCATGTGTTTTATAAACCTACATATATCATTCTTCATATTTAATTTAGTGTTTGATACCCCGCTTTTGTTTCCTCATGTAACACCACCAAGTACCATAAACCGATTGGTGAGAACAGAATCGCACCTAAATTAAATACTGAGCGCCACGCCTCTAGTCATACCATGCAAAAGGAAGCTAAGAAGATCAAGAGTCAGAAGTCGTTAAATTATTGACAATTTTATTATGTACGACATTACAATTTTATATACATTCCAATTTTATTGTATTTGAATAAATTTTGAATATATTTTGTATATATTAGAATTTGTTTTGATATATATTGATTTCTTATATGTGACTAAAAGATTCATATAGTCACAATTATTAACACTTTTTTGTCACAGTTTGCTTAATTCGATGCGTGACTAAATGTTAGAAAAGGCCACACAAACATAAAATTCATGTGGCCATTGGATGAGCAATAGTCACACAAAACACACATTTCTTCACTTAAAGCACCATATGGTCACACTTATTAACACTTTTGGCCACTTTATGATTAATTGGATGTGACTAAATAACCAAAAGAAACATGCTTTGTGTGACTAAATGTTAGAAAAGGCCACACAAACATAAAATTCAAGTGGCCATTGGATGATCAATAGTCACACAAAACACACATTTCTTCACTTAAAACACCATATGGTCACACTTATTAACACTTTTAGCCACTTTATGGTTAATTGCATGTGACTAAATACCCAAAAGAAACATGCTTTGTGTGACTAAATGTTAGAAAAGGCCACACAAACATAAAATTCATGTGGCCATTGGATGAGCAATAGTCACACAAAACACACATTTCTTCACTTAAAACACCATATGGTCACATTTATTAACACTTTTAGCCACTTTATGGTTAATTGCATGTGACTAAATACCCAAAAGAAACATGCTTTGTGTGACTAAATGTTAGAAAAGGCCACACAAACATAAAATTCATGTGGCCATTGGATGAGCAATAGTCACACAAAACACACATTTCTTCACTTAAAACACCATATGGTCACACTTATTAACACTTTTGGCCACTTTATGATTAATTGGATGTGACTAAATACCCAAAAGAAACGTGTTTGTGTGACTAAATGTTAGAAAAGGCCACACAAACATAAAATTCAAGTGGCCATTGGATGATCAATAGTCACACAAAACACACATTTCTTCACTTAAAACACCACTTTTAGCCACTTTATGGTTAATTGCATGTGACTAAATACCCAAAAGAAACATGCTTTGTGTGACTAAATGTTAGAAAAGGCCACACAAACATAAAATTCATGTGGCCATTGGATGAGCAATAGTCACACAAAACACACATTTCTTCACTTAAAACACCATATGGTCACACTTATTAACACTTTTGGCCACTTTATGATTAATTGGATGTGACTAAATACCCAAAAGAAACGTGCTTTGTGTGACTAAATGTTAGAAAAGGCCACACAAACATAAAATTCAAGTGGCCATTGGATGATCAATAGTCACACAAAACACACATTTCTTCACTTAAAACACCATATGGTCACACTTATTAACACTTTTAGCCACTTTATGGTTAATTGTATGTGACTAAATACCCAAAACAAACATGATTTGTGTGACTAAATGTTAGAAAAGGCCACACAAACATAAAATTCATGTGGCCATTGGATGATCAATAGTCACACAAAAGACACATTTCTTCACTTGAAACACCATATGGTCACACTTATTAACACTTTTAGCCACTTTATGATTAATTGTATGTGACTAAATACCCAAAACAAACATGCTTTGTGTGACTAAATGTTAGAAAAGGCCACACAAACATAAAATTCAAGTGGCCATTAGATGATCAATAGTCACACAAAAGACATATTTCTTCACCTTAAACAACATATGGTCACACTTATTAACACTTTTGCCACTTTATGCTTAATTGTATGTGACTAAATACCCAAAACAAACATGCTTTGTGTGACTATACTGATGTTTATGGTCACTAATACGGATTAATCCAACAAAATTTGTACCTAATTAGTCACACATGTTACGGTTTTGGTTACTCTTTTGCAATAGAGACTAAAAAAAAGTCAAACACGTGACCATAGGGTACCTATGGTCGCGCGACCTTTAGTCACACACTGCCGAAAAAACATGTGTGACTATATGTATATCGTCACACATATTCGGTGTGGCCAAATCCACTTTTTGTTCTAGTGTCTCAAGTTACTTGAGTCAAGTTAGGACATTATGAGGCATTAGATTTGATCCAATGACTCAAATCAAAAGAACTTCTTTCAACTTTAGGGGAGAGGGTGTGGTTTGGGTTTTTCTTTCATCACATCAGATCCACATCAGCTTTTTCTCTTTTCAAAACGTTTTCTTTCAACTTTCCCTCAATCACTGCAGCACCTTCTCTCCATTCCATTAATCATTTTCTATTTTTTATCATCTAAAAATACTCCTAAAACATAAATACCCACTCACAATACACACACAATAAATAAAATAGTGTTTCTCTTTCATGAAAATATTTCAACTCCATTCGGGACTAGAGTCTTGTGATATTAAAATTCTGTTGTTTCCCTCTATCTTAGGTGTGGTGTTTTATAGAGTCCCGCAAAAGGAAAGGCTTTTGCCGCTTGTTTTTCCCAATGGCACCTCTCACACTTATAGTCATAACAATCCGTGAACATGATAATCAACATTATGTGTTTTAGATCACAACTGTAAATATTTTATTACTTGAGTTACTTTACCTTTGTTGACTATATTGTTAGCCAAGAACTAGAACAAAATTTATATGTGTGTGATAGTGCCCTATTGAAAAAGTTAAACAAGTTCACACACTTATAAATACGTTGATCGTAAGACTATTGTAATATTCCTATAATCCATGGTTAACAAAACCTTTTATACAAAGTTATAAATGTTTGTGTTGTAAATTTGAGTCCTTACAGCTTAGTTTATGATAACAAGTAACATTTACATTGACATCTTCTCATTATGATCAATTCAACACAAAGCATTTTTTCACATTAGCTCTGAGCATAAGATGCCAAAAGACATTTCTTTGGATCAAATAACCACATTGATCGAATATTATGACTTCTAGTGTGTTGAAAGAATTAATTTCCGTTTTAGACATATAATTTTTAACTTGATAGTTAAAATATATGTGACAAGTTATATAATAAACCCAAAAACACGATTTAGATTCTAAGCCACGTTTTACTATAAAACTTATAGATAAAAAGGTAGGAAGTAGAGAAGATAATTTCAACTTGTTTATATCTAATGTCGTAATGAAGTTACATTTTACTCTTAACAACTAAACCAAGTACTAAAATAACAACAAAAGATACGGTTTTAACCAATCGGCTAAAGATTTTGCCAAAGTGAACATAGCTCCTATGTTAACTTCACAACAAATTGACTATAAATAAAAAGAGTGATTAACTATCAACAATATGTACTTATATCTTTTTATTTTTCGATGTATGTGATGCTAACTTTGTGACAAAGATCGCCACATGTGTTATTAATCTAAAAGTCAAAAGAAAGTTACATTTACTCTTATCAAGTAAACTAAGTAAAAGAAACAATGAAAATATAAAGGATACCAACAAAATTAATGATTTACGTGAAGTGAACATAATGTATATATTAACTTCACAGCAATCAAAGAACACAACTAGTAAAATAATTATCAGCCATATATACAAACATTTATTTCTTTCTTGCTCCAATGTGGGACTATGAAATTTTAAACTTCTTAATTTTTTTCAAAGAAGTGATTCATCCTAAATATATATTACAATAATTTCTGAATCTAATAATCAATATATTCTTGTTGCTATCTACAAGTAATACACCCTATTAACACAACTGGGCAAAGTAGTTGGGCTTTCCTAAAGGCCAATTCTAAATTTTTAATCACTTGTAAGTCTTATTTAATTGTTTACTACTCGTAGTTGTTTAGTTGATCTTCAATTCTACCGGTTGTATAGTTAGGTTGCTTAAGGCAAAAAATGGGGCGTTGGTTGGAAAGTGGTGGTGGCGGGCTAGGATGGAGAGAGTGGCACTATGGGTGAGGTTGGTGAAGAGTATATATGGGTACGAAAGGGTTGCAGGTGAAAACATGAGGACGCTGGAGGCATGTTTAGGAAATATCGAGATTGTTTTGAATTTTCTCTGTCAAAGCCTTTACTACATTAGCAAGTTGATGCGAAATAAATATGTTCGAAGAAGGTTAACGTCTTTGTATGGAGGGCGGTTGGAGGAAGGCTTCCGGTTATAGTGGAGCTTAATAAGAAGGGTATTATTTTGCATACAATATCATGCCCAAGCTGCGATGAGGTGTGTGAAACTATTGATCATGCTTTGGTATTATGCAACAAAGCAATGAATAAATGGGGAAAAGCGTTCGAGTGATGGAAAATTGGTAATCGAAAAGCATTTTTACTCATGAGATGTTTAGGTACACTGGGAATGGTGTTATTCTTTCAAAAGATAAAGTCATTGCGACAATAGTGGTCTCGACAGCAGGCTACTACATTTGGAGGAATCACAATTGTCGAGCGTTTGGGAAAAAAGTTGAAACACAAACAAATCACACTATAAACCAAACTAGAGATACATAAATAACTAATATCAAACTTTAAATATAACCCATTTGGTTCTATCTTTATTCGATGTGGGACAGTGATTTCACCAAGCATTAAACATTACATCTTCCAAATTTGTTGAAAGAAAATATTTATTTTTGACAAATATAATATGTGACTTCTATCATTACAATATAAGAGTTGTTATGAAATAGAAACGTAACAGGTTTTATAAATGTGTCACATACTTGTTTCACAACTTTCTAAATTGAGCATATTTCGCCACATATTAAGAAATTAGTTCTTGTTGTATAGGCTTTATTCGAATCCACTAACTACCCAACCAATGATGATCCATTCGACTAGAAAATAGACCAAAATTGTAGATTATCTTGCACATAATCTACAATCATTTCACAACGTATCATTCACTTAACCAAACTAAAATCATTTATGACCAACTTTGAACACTAGTTTTGACCCATATGACACATACATTAAAGACATAAATAAAAGGACACGTGGGTATGTTTTAACTTGATTTGAAACAGGAGCGTATATGAATGCACAAAAGAAACAGTGCTATTTGATCCTTTACATAAATAACTGATATGGGGAGTGTACAGAAGAAGGATTAGAAACTGATATGAATCGTTTGAATTTGAGATGCGTTTTGATTTGAAATAGGAGCGTGTCAATAATTGAAGAGAGTTATTACTCTCCGAAAATAATTAAGAAGGAGCGTTTTTGAGATGTCGTTTGCTGCAATTTGTTTTTAGGAAAGTGTAACCACAACATTAATTTCTTTAAAACTTTTTAGGTGCTTTAGGGTGTTGTAAATTAGTGCTAAATAAGGTAGTGTTTTAATAATAAAATTTAATGCAATGCTTTAAAGTGTTTGTACAAAACCTTGTTTTATAAGTTGAAATAGATAAGAACTACTGTGAATCGTTAGATGTACCATTTTAAATGAGATTTAATTATAATTAAATGAGTATCAACAATGACAGTATTGTAATTTAACTCAATATGAGTCATTTTCTTAACCACTAATAAAGATATTTATGCACATTCGCTTCATGATTTGCTTTGATTATTTTTTTTTTATTTTTTTTTTAATTCTTATTTGCAATATTTCGCTTTTCTTTTAATCCAGCCATGATACAACGTTTAATGATGCAAACTATTAAAAAACTTTATAATATATACTTTTTATGATACACACTTATAAAAGATCATTTTTACATGTTTATAACATTTCATAAATGTGGGATAAACTGATCAAATAAACAATGCATAAAACTTGGATACTATTTTTATAATATTTAATTATTGTCTTGCATAATAGTTGTATTTTATATCAACATTTCACAATTTGACTGTTTGCACACAACCACACGACAAGTTTCAACTTTCCTACATAGATTTTTTTATACACATTATTTTGATGTTACTACATGACAGACCATATACATTGCTTAGATATCATTGATAAGAATAAAAATTAGTGATACAAACAGTGGCGGACCTAGGATAAAACCTAAGGTGGTTCCTTTACTTAATCAAGATGACAAACTAAATGGGTCAACTAGTCAACCGACTTATGGGTCGGGTTAGCTCATGTCTTGTGGGATATAATATAAAACACACAAAAAGTTTATGTATAGAGTCGTGTCACGTACAATGTCTACCGAATGTTTAAAATTCAAAACTCCGAGAAGAGTTAGATAATTGTATCATGTATTCTTTTTTTTTTAAGTATTGTATGTATGATAAATTTGTAAAAATGTAAATTAAATTCTCTATATTGGTATTATTTTAGAATTATGGACCATATAATATAATGGAAATTGTCAAGTTTTGAAAACTAACAATGCTTTTGAAAATTCATATTTGCTGTAGCATTTTTTTTAGCGAATATTTGCTGTAACATAATGTCACTAATTACAATATATAAATATAGAAAAAATTGCAAAAACTCAATAAATGGGAATATAGAATCGTTGTTTCCAAAAAAAAGAAAAAGACTAAAACCCAACTTAGAATTGCTGTTACCAAAATAAAAATAAAAACAATATCATAAATTGCTATGTCCAAAATGCTAAAATTGCTATTTCCAGAAAAAGAGATATCTTCATCTTCTTCACTGTATCCGGCATAAAAATTCAATTTCCGGCCAGATTTTTTTCACTTCTCTGTTATTTTAGTTTCATCTTTTGTAGTTTCAAATCCAATGTGGTTCCCAAGTAATTTTTAAGGTAGGTCCTGAGAAAAAATCATGTATCGCTTCTAAAAGAATTTTCCGTCCAAGGTGGTTCCCGGGCACCACCTAAAACATGCATAGGTCCGCCTCTGGATACAAATATGTTATTTTTCTCAAAAAAATTTGAAAATGGTCCATAGTGTAAGCAAAGCCACATATGCACACACCATAACACCCTTTCAATACATAATATGGACTTAACCTTATGTATATATACACACTGGACTTAACCTTATGTATATATACACACATTGTTTTAAGTTTTTCTCCGATGTGGGACAGAGATTACACCAACACTGAATATTACAAATTCTAGTTATGAAAGAAATAATTTTATTTTGTATAATTATAATTTGTGATTTTGATTATTAAAATATATATAAGTTATTATTTAAATAAACACAAAATAGGTTATGCATTAGGATTTACACATATATCAAGTAGAAGAACAAACTTTAATCTATTTACATATAATGTAAAGTATTTCGAGTTACACTTTACTCTTTATAAGTCATATGAGTGCAAAAATAGAAACATATTGTTATTCAAATGTTCATGCCAAAAAGTGTTTGAACCAACGTTTTCAAGATCGGAATTCTACCTATGATCGTTTTCGTCTTTGCAAGATCATAATCGTAAGATCGAATTGAGATCCTAAGATCCTACAATGTCAATTTTTAATAGTATTTGTAATATTACTCAAATCTAAAAATTATTATACATCATAAATAAAAAATTATATGAATGTTTTATGAAAATATTGTCTTAAATTATGAATATTGAATGCTTAGGAAGAATCACATGTTGTTGTTTTTTTTTTTAATTTTATTAAAAGATAATTCATAATTTTGTAGTTTTTTAGTTTGCAGTTCGAGAAATGTAAGATCGGATCGATCCTACGGTGAAGATCAAGATCCTGTAAGATCTTAAGCTTTTAAGATCCTACATAAGATTCAGATCGTTTTTACTTTGTAAAATCGTAAAATCCTAAAGACCGGGATCGTGACAACTATACTATGGTTTGAACTACACATAGTAGCAATAATGTATGTGTATATTCTTAACAACTCAACACTGAGTTAAATAATTGTCATAAAAAATATATCTAAACATGTGATTTGTTATAAATATAATGAACAAATACAAGAACAAGAGAGGAGGAAGATAGAATTCTTATTAAGTTACAATTCAAGAAGTTACAAGAGTGTATCTACTTATAGGGTAGATGATTACATGTAAACTCTAATGGGCTGGGCTAGTAAGCTAAGAGTGAATAGACATAAGCCCATAATATTAAATTACAACACTCCTCCTAAGATATTCACCATTTATCATACGCTATATACCGCCTCATTAAAGACCTTATCAAGAAAAACCTAGTGGGATAGAAAAACTTGATGAAGGGAAAAAGAGTGCAGTGCGCATAATGCTCCTCCTCAATTCAATGTATATCTTTCGAGCGTCGACTATTAATCTTCTGAAGCAGTTGCTCAAACACTTGTGTCGGCAAAGATTTTGTAATAAAGTCCATCGAATCATTGATGTTAAGAATATGTCCTGCAAAGATGACAAATTATATGTGTAGCTTCCAACCCAATATCAATGCATTTGTTGGAAAACATACATTGCTAATAGAAAAATCAAGAGAGAAAAATACACTCTCTTGAGTCTTGACGCATATTAATCATTAAAACCTCAGTTGCACTTATGTATGGTACTTAAAGACCAATCATTTTATAAAGACATGTGCAAAAATAATTCATATAATATACGTCCAAATGATTTTTATCCATATAATGATTCATTCAATTTGATCAAGTAGAGTTCATGAGAACTTTAATAATTACTTCAAGAAGTTAAAGTTGTGAGACAAATTAAATGCTTCTAATAAAAATTCATTTAGAGCAAATTAAACGCTTCTAGAACGCATGTCTCATAAAATATCAATAAGATATTTACATCCACCATAGGACAATATTTCTTTTAATAATCAACTTCATGTTTTTGTGAATTTATTTATTCTCAATTCATGCCTTAAAAGGACATAACTTCAGAGCTTTTGTGCACAAAGAGTGATGTGTATCCAATAGATTTTACACAATCATGTGTCTGGACTTCCTGTCCCAATACTTCTCGAATTTTCACGAGATTGCATTTTTTCATGTTGGCCAATCATTTCGTTGAGTGCACTTTTGAATAAGAATTGATTTATGATCCTCATTATGCATAATACCAAGCGCTATATTGTATGCAAACAAATTTATCGACGTCGTTTTTGTTTCGATTCCATATGATTTTAGACATCAAAGAATTAGTGAGATATCATTAGCTAATTGAGGCTCGTTTGGAACCTTCATGTCTGGTGTCTCCTTATGAGACTATCATGGGGTCTTTTAAATACCTCGAACAACCATCTTGTTTTCATGCTCCATATTTTTCATCGAGGATTTTATTTGGAATCGATTTGTCTACCATGCTTGAGGCATGTCATAATAAAATAATGTCCTTGAGGGATAACTTCTAAATAGAGCATGAGTAGCTGAAATATTATTTTCGGCCAATGGCTATTAGATTATCCATTGAATAATCAATTCACAAAAAAAATTCTTTCGAGGATCAACATAATATGATAATTCATTCGAATTTGCGGTCACTACTTCTCTCCTCCATGTCGAAGGAATTGATCTTTAACCATTTATCGTTACATTATAAGGATCTCATATTGATCATTTTATCTCATTCACTTGAGGGAATGAAGATCTTTATGTTGCAACTTAAGGTTGCCAACCAGTTTCTTTTAACACGACAATATGGAGCAAATTTAGTAAATGGGTTTACCGTGTTTGTTCAAACATTCCCATTTCTTTTATATCAAAGCATCGTTCTCGATATATAAGTATATTCGAGGCATTAATAATTTTATCGCATTTTTGCTTTTCATCATTCAGATGTACTACTTAATATTGCGAAAAATGTGCTCGCATTTGCAAGAATCTCTTGCTTATGATGGTCAAAACTTTCTTTTAGATTTTGACATACATTTAACGGATCTTCACCATTATATATTTTCTTTTTAATTAAGATCTAACACTGAAATTTTGAGACCGAACTCACTTTTTTTTTTTTTTTTTTAATTGCAACTTGAGGTGCATACAATCATAGCGAAAATTTTGGGAATATTACTTGCTTTTTTTTTTGTGGTAATGTAGCCTTGAGATCTTACCATAATTTAATAAATCTTTCATCGTCAAGTATTCCCTTTTGAGGTCCTCACGAAGAAGACGGGGTTCTCTTAAAAAAATGTACAGTTAAAATAGATCTTAAACTAAAAAATCTTCACAAATATTAGGAACAAAATAAAAAAAAAATTTGATGTTTGAGAACTTCAAATCGAACATGTGAACAAAATCAATATTTATACCATTTTATTTAACTTATTGAAAAATTAGTACTAACTAAATTTAATCAAGGAACCCATAACAGAAGGCATATCAACTTGGAGCATTCATGTATATCTCACAATTTATTAGCATAGATTCTAACATCTATGAAGATAGTGTGTAATACATTTGACACACTTATTTTTTTTTTATACATGACATTTTTATTTGCTCCGTTCTTATTTTACCACTTGTAGTCATTGGTCATTTTTCATATTACTTCGACCATATCCATGACCATGATAAATGATCTATAAGCGTGGATCATTAGATTATCACATTCACTTAGGGAAATGAAAATCTTATGTTGATCAATTCATCATATTCACTTAAGGGAATGGGGATTTTTATGTCGATTATTTAATCGACCACGTCCATGATAAATAGCATCATCATTGTCACATTCATTTTAAGGAATGGACGAATAGTTGAACTACTTATATTTTTTTCACCGAAAGCTCATTAGCTTTTCTTTTATATAATATGAGAATTTGACAATATCTCATGATACTTTTCAAACCATGTTCTCGATGTTGCTAATATAGAAGCATGTTCGAGACTTTGAAAATAGAGAATGTTTTCTTAAACATCTCTTCATCGGTATCATTTAAATCACAATTTTATTTGTTCATATCTAACACTTAAAATTGTGAGATATAACTCGCTTACACTTTTTTTTTTTAAGAAAATCTTGATAGATCTTAAAGATCTTAACACTTTCTTTATTTTAGTGTAGTTGTCACATGATTTAGCATCATAAGACTAATCAAGACTTTCAAAGTTTCAACACAGTCAACACCTCAAAACATCATATATGCATATTCTACTATTTCGACAACATATACAACAAAAAAAAACAAGAATTTGAATTAGTGGCAAAACACCAAGTGTAGACATTATCACTAAGCATCCATTCACATAGGTGTGCGAGTGATTTCTTCAGTTAGATCTAGTTTTCCTTTCCAATATGACATTAGCATTGTAGGATATATATATACAAATCATAGACTGTTTAAAATAAATTATACGACAATAAAGTCGTACCATTAATATTCAATTATGTAACAAATTTATGGTAGTACCCCATCGCACCGTGATTCTCAATTATCATAACCCAAATATTATTTCTATCTTTACATGTTTTAGTTTAACTAGTTTTTATCATTATAGAACAATTAAGATTTATAGCAAAACACAACATATATACCACGAGTTATGAGCGATATATAAAATCAATAGCATACGATAAGATATAGATTAAACTTAAACACACACGTAATAATATAAAAACATGTGATATTGTTTTTTATGAAACAACGACAATAACGACTGAGTGTAATATTAAAACTACGTCAATTATTGTAGGCCATGCATGCAATAGATTAACATGTACAGCTAAATTTTTATGATCAGCATTATTAAATGTGTTGCTCGATTTCAATGAAAAACCGGTACTAGAACTTTGAGATCCAAGTTTCTCGTGTTATCAGGAAACCATATACAATTTTAGAGGTAGGCTAATTGCCTATGATGTTTCACCAATTAAAAGTTGTCAAATAATTTAAGACATACCTTCTCAATCAAAAGTAAAGATGAATACCGTATAGTGACCTGACTGTGATCCAAAACCGAATTGGATCCTATCTTCCATCTATCTGACGTCCTTTGTATCTATGCAGGTAGCGTGCTGATAACGTGTTATAAATATAATGAACAAACACAAGAACAAGAGAGGAGGAAGATAGAATTCTTATTAAGTTACAATTCAAGAAGTTACAAGAGTGTATCTACTTATAGGGTAGATGATTACATGTAAACCCTAATGGGCAGGGCTATTAAGCTAAGAGTGAATAGACATAAGCTCATAATATTAAATTACAACATGATTCAATATTTTCTCAATGTGGGAGAGTAATTTCACCAAATATATCTATACATGTGCGATTTTAGTCTTGCAAAGAGTACGAAAATGTAATTAACTTGCCACTTTTTACTTTGATGTGTAACCATTTTTATGTTTTCTTATTGTATGATCAAACATTTGAATTTCGTTAATTGTGTGTATCGTATGATTTTTTTGCCCCTACCCGTTAATCGGAGTGTTGGTAGATAAGAAGAGTAAAATTGTAACAAAATACATAAAATGGACGAAATTTAAAAGTATGTTGTATGCAATGTGAAAAAATAAAGATGGCTACACAACAAAAAAAAATGTAAAAATGTTAAGTTTATTATATATTCGTGTCATTTACCCTTATTTATATGAGTTGCATAACTTAAAACACAAAACTAGTCTTACTTAGCGCCTACACGAATCCAACTACAATCAGAATGGTCCATCTGACCCATAACAGACTCAAGTTTCAACCTTGTTCAAGATATCATGTTCCTTTGTTCGTGATTTAGGTCTTCATCTAATGCCAATCAAATGGTAAGTTCAATCTATTACTGATCAATATATATTAAGTCTTTAAAATTTGATGTCATAGCTGTATGGGTAAAAGCCACAAATGTGGCATGTACATATAAGTTAGTCACATTATGCACTGCGGACCGATTAAAGACTCGTTATGCATAGTATTCCGGTAGAAATCTAACGTATAACATTGAAAAGTTCATTTTCGAAAAATATATAGGCGAGGTTCATTTTCGAAATCTAACGCAGAAAGTGTTCGTTTAAGAAATTTTCTCTAAAATTTAAGTTATTAACTTGTACTCTTGCAAAAATTTAAGTTATTTAACTTGTACTCTTGCAGTAAAAAAATGATTGCTAAGAAAGAAAAAGATGAACAAGCACATTGTAGTGAGCATAGCTATATATGTACACTACAAAGCACTCAAACATCACACAAAAGGGTCTTGACCTCATGTATATATACACACAGCTCTTTAAATTTCCATCCGATGTCGGACATACATTGCACCAACTTACGCCTCACAACCTCTAGTATGTTGAAAAAAATAACTTCATTTCTGTAACTTTAATATGTGAACTTGATAGTTAATATAAATAGGAGCTCTTAAAAAAACAGATCAAGTCACCAAGTTAGTCGACAAATTACTAAATTGGGTACAAAATACAAATTAGACCAAGTTGGGTGGACTACACTTAAGGCTTTTTCAATCCGACCAAAAAACAGATATTGGTTTGTTTTTGTGCAATACCTTATACAATAATAAATTATCCTGGTACAACATTACAGATACGAAAGTTGAAAAAGTAAAATCAAAATCTTTATATCTGATACAAAGGTATGAAGTAGAAAATGTTAAAGCACTTCAAGTGAATATACTTACTCTTGACAAGTAAAACAAGTTAAAAAATGGTAACCAAAAGTACAGTCAATTACTATCATGTTCGTATATTAACTTGATAGCAATCAACCATAACATCAAATTCAATAATCATCAGCTATATATAGAAACATTTCTTTCTTTCTTGCTCCAATGTGGGACTATTAAATGTTAAACATCTTGATTATTTAAAAAAAATGACTCATCCTTATTATAGTTATAATATTTTATGAAAATAATAATCAATATATTCATGATGTTATTATGTACGAGTAATACACACTATTCACAATATATTACTTAAGTTACCACCTCGTTTTTTTAAGTATTAACAAAGTTCGGCCCGGTAGTTGGCTTTTCTAAAGGCCTATTTAAGTCTAGTAACCATCAAACCTTAAACAGCCCAAAGTTTATTAAGGATTGTCTCATGACCCTCGTATCATAGTTTTCGTGTTCCTCGTGTCCACCAGGTTCTTCTAGTGTCAATCTTACTGAGGTAAGTTTAATTATATAGTTTGTGTTATTGGGTATGTTTATGTGGTTTGCTTATTACACTAGGTGTAAGATGTAAAAAGAACCTTAATTAGAAAGGTGAACAGTTGACCACCATATATTATCAAGGGGAGTCTTCCATGGCCTCCGAATGTGGAAGGTTTAAGAAATAAGGGGACACGATCACATAAGAAAGGACCACAAGATGACAACTTTGACTCGAGTGACTATATGTGAAAATAATTCATGTATTAATAAATCGAGTCTATCACTGAAAGATGCAATCAAATATTTTAACAACCTTAATATTCCTATGCGGCTATGAGCAGGGACAGACCTAGAATTTTTAAGAGTGTGTTGCATAAAAGTTTTCATTTCATAAGTACTATATTAAAATTCGCAGTAGACAATAATTTTTGAGCTAAGGCAAAGTTGCACTATAAAGAATTATTAGCACAAATATTAAGAGTTGCACATAAAAAAAATTCACTTTTGAACAAAACTACACTTCATGGCCTAAAATCGGTGTGGCTGTGCAACCGGTATCCATAGAGGTCCATCCTTGGCTATGAGTGATGGATGTTCGATTGCGAACGTGGGATGAGGGTTGGTCATGTGATTCAATTCCCATGGGCATTTGCATATATATCTCTCCAAAGATGCAAATTGCATATATATCTAAAACATGATAAAAAAACATTGTACCATGTACATCAAAAACTTGTATGAATAAAACATATAGGCAAGTAGAAAATGGTATGGTTAATTAACTTTGGAGATCCAAGCTTAAGAAAATTTTACATTTTAGTCTTAATAAATCAAAACACATACAAAAATAGTGAAAAAAAAATAAATAAATAAATAAAAAAAAATAAAGTAACAATTTACCATATAAACAAACAATTCTTTCCTTCTTTTTATGATGTGGGACAAACATCACCCACAAAACATAAATTTTTACAACTTCTTTTTTCCTAAGATATGGTTATGTCATTATAGTGATTACAATTTGTGAACATGATAATCAGTATTATTTGTTTTTATAAAATAAACACCTTTCAGTTTTATTACCACATACTTCATATATTAGTAATCACCAAAATATCTCATGCATATTTTTGTTGATGCTTTTGGATCTCCTTGTTTATGGTTTGTTGATGCTTTTGGATCTCCTTGTTTATGGTAAGGAAACAAGTTTACACGTTACCACGTTATAGACTTATAGTTATAGTGCACAATTATATTAGTTTAGCATCTACATCTTGTATGAAATATAATCAAATATTTGTGGTATATGAAGAAACTGGACCATCTGAAACAACTCTTTACTGTCGAAAAATTAAGTTCCGACAAACGCAACTAAACCTTGTTTGTAAACCTCAAAAGGTTGTCAGATTCAAGTGGTTCATATGGTCAAACCGACTCAACACTTGAACAAAGTATCATCAAAAGCGACTAGTCGGGCCAACACTAACATTGTCGCATGTTTTGTTCTAGGTAGTTCTTGGTCTCTTGTGACGACATAAACTTGGATGCTTTTATTTGTCGGTGTTGATAATTTCGCGGTCTCTTGTGATGACATCAACTTGAATGTTTTTATATGATAGTTGTGAAATGGTTTGGCTAATTAACTTTGGTGATCTAAGCTTAAGTAAATGTTATATTTTAGTCTTAGAAAATCGAACACATGCACAATAACAAGAAAACACCAAAAAAAAAGTTTGACTACTTTTAATTTGAACATAGCACATATATTAACTTTAGAACATTTGTTGAGTATGGCTTTTCAGTTGTGTGTTTCCTGTCTTGCATCTTAAATGATCATTAACTGATATTGAACTAGCAGTCGATCATAGGCAAGGCATAACACATCAATATACATAGGCAGGTGTAATCAGTGTGAATTCAACTAGCAGTTATGATATAATCGTTTGTCGCAATGGCAACCACTAGTCTACTACTAAAGCGATGAAACATTTTTGCCTCAGCAGCTTGTGCATTTAACTGAGAAATTTCACTCAGCTTTGAATATTATACATACATATCTTACCTCGACTACGAGATTATCATATCTTCTCAAGAGGTTCCTTTCAATTTTAAATGGGAAACCGAACATACGATCAATCCAAGTCTCAAATTTAACTCACATATGATACATTCTTGGTTCAATTTGGTTTATGTATATTTGAGACGATTGGTTGATATGATTTACCAAATCTATTTTGCATGAGCAAAGTTGTGTCGATACATTTGTCGAATATGAGCCAAAACTTTTGGAAAGATATATTAAAAACCGTTAAATACGTTTGGCATGAAAGATGCAACCGTTTTAAATACTTTTGAAACGAGAGTCAAAAATTGGGTCAAATACACATCAAGCACAGGAGATAAAATGTGCCAAATACGCATCTGGAGCGAGAAATCACAAAATGTGCCCAACGGTTGCACACGTACTGTACAAAAAATTATGCCGTTGCAAAACGGTGCCCAATACTATTGACACAGTTGAGAACCGTTCCATATGTATTTGATATCCTCTTATTAAGCCAAATAATATTTGGCATGATTTTTTTTTATTATGTGGTACACTTTGATATCTTCTTATTAAACAAAAAATAGTGTCGAATAATATTTGGCATTATGGTTTTCATCCAGATAACCAAGTTTCTCTTTAATGATTAACATATTTTAAACAACTTAACTTTTTATTATATTACTAGGCAGTCTTTGAGGCTGACGGTTAATGTTGATTCTAATTGTTTGTGTTAATTTAATTGATCTTTTAACATCTTGATGACTTGTAGATATTTTTCTTTGCTTATTACGGAGTTCTTTACAAATATATAGGAAACCAATCAACAAACCAAAATATGCAAGGCAATAATGAATGTTAATATTACAGAGAAAGTATTACCCGTGTCCAAATGAAATCATAGATGTAAAAATGAAGAACTTCTTTAAGCATGCATATTAGAGTTTGATTGGCAACAAAAAAACATTATATAAAATAGGATCAAGAATTTGTTAGATACAATTACAAAAAATAACCGGTTAAAAAAAAAAGGAAAAAACAATCTGGGACCGGTCCTTTATGTGTCTTGTTATTGGATGTTAGCTTAATTATGTTTGTTTACACTACATTTCCTTTTTTGCTGTAGTACGACATCGAAGTCCATCTTACTCTTTATAATTAGCTTGCTTAATTCTTTGTTTACTTTATCTTCATTTGGGTTTAAGATTTGGTTAACAAAATTGAGCGTCCTTGATAAAAAAATTACAGCAATTTGATATTCCCATCTATCTATCAAATACATCGAGTACAACACAAAACCTCGCTAACATGTTACTATAAAGATTCTTGAATTGATTTTTTAAAAATGCGTACTATTGCTCTAGTGAAAAAAAAAATCAAAAACTTTTTCTGTAATAGTATGAGCGGAGGTGCGGTGGTGCCAAACTTGGTGCCAACGAGTTTGGCGACGCCAAGCTTGGCGACCGTTACCCCTGTCGCGCCAAACTCCCTCGCGCCAAACTTAACCAAACTTTTTTTTTTTTTTTTTTTTTTTTTTGAAAAAGTAGCCGTTGGTGGTGGCAAATATAGCTTTTTTTGAATTTGTACCCAAATTTTTATAAAACCTCCTTATTCTTCCATATTTTTACACACTCTTCAAACCTAATTCACACCTCAAAAACACTCATTTTCTTTCATTATGGATCCAAACCATCCCTCGGTGGAAGCACTTTAGACAATTATGAAGATTTTTTAAAGACGACCGAGAGAGATATATTCGTCAGTATCAAGAGTATGAACAATATATGAATTTGTGTAATCAAGAAGCCGGTGGATCAAGATCGAGTCCTAAAAGGAGGGCATATACCACGTCAATGAGAAGCGGCGGAACGTCTAATCGGCGACTATTTCGGCGACGCAGATTGGTCCTAAATATCCGTAAGAGAATTTTCGACGAAGGTATCGTATGAGCTCTACACTTTTAAAAAATAGTTAATGCTATTCTAAGTTATGATGCCCACCCCTTCCCAAATACTTTCAATTTTTAGAGATGGTTATGATGCTACCGGTCGTAAAAGTATTGATCCTATTTTGAAGATCACATCGCTATACGGCAATTAGCGTCGACGCTGCGCTGATGCGTTTGATGAGTACTTGCAAATTGCCGAACGAACTCAACGACAATGTTTAATCGACTTTACAAAATGCATACATGTTTTATACGTTGAGAAGTATTTAAGGAAGCCCACTTTAGTGATATTGAAATGTTATATGAATTGCATAAACAAAAACATGGACTCCGGGAATGCTCGGGAGTATTGATTGTATGCATTGGGATTGGAAAAATTGCCCAAAAGCCTTAGCCCTCAATTCAAAAGGCGTGGCCATAAATACCCAACTATTATGTTAGAAGCGGTTGCGGATCAACGGTTATGGATATGGCATGCTTATTTTGGGGTTCTGGTGCAAATAATGATCTAAATGTTTTATATGGTTCTCCGTTATTTGATGATGAACTTGCAGTCAGATACCGGAATGCCCGTTTGAAGTAAATGGGCATGTGTACAACAAAGGTTACTATCTAGCCGATGGCATTTATCCAACATGGTCCGTGTTTGTGAAAGCGTTTTACATTGCAAGGTCCAAAAAACGTTGAGGTTTAAAATAATTCGGAAAGTTCTAGAAAGGATATCGAAAGAGCTTTGAGTCCTACAAGGTCGTTGGGTAGTTATCGACAACCCGCACGCGTGCTTCGAAATCAACGCTTTGACAAGGATCATGAATTGTCGTGTAATGTTGCATAACATGATATTGGAAGACGAAAATTACGTAGTGAATTTAAGAGATGTGTTCGTTGATCCAACGCGGACATTGCACGGAATGGACCGAAAGATGTGATTTACATGTTCGAAAACACAAAGAACTCGAGATAGCAAAATACACAACGATCTTGAGATGACCTTGTGGAACATGTTTGGAGAAATTATAACTAGTTTGTAATTTTATCTTTTAAGTTTTATGTTTTTTTTATTGTAATGTTTTTTTAATGAATAAAGTAATTTTAGAATATATTCTTTTACATTTTATAAAAAAAAAAAAAAAAAAATGAGTTTGGCACCGAAATTCAGTGCCAACGGATCTAAATGTGGTGTCAAACATTTTTACGGTGCAAACTCAAAAGCTGGCGCGTGGCGGTTTGGCGCGAGAACAGACAAGAGTTTAGACCACTGTCTGCAGTCTTTCTTAAAGTCAATTCTCAATTTCCCACAAAGCTACAAATCCACAACTTGTCTATTGTCCATCCCTCTGTATGACACAAAGCTATTCATCATAGAGTGTTGACTACAATTTCTTCCAAATGCTCAAACACCATCACTTCATTTAATGAGATATTATTGTTATTCATCTTCTTCCCTTTTCATTTCGTAAAAAAAACACAAATCACATATATTCATTAGCATAAACTTATACAATGCATATAAGATATAGTGGAAGATCAACAATATGAAAAGAGTTTCTTTGGATAATACAGCAAACTGACTGAATTATTGATTGCTTATAAAGAAAGATTTTCATCATTAGACCAACACCGTTTTGGATTAGCCACCCTTCATTCTTGAAAGTAAACCACTGGATCATATGAGGATATATATGTAAACATATAAAAGAAGAAAAAACAAATACGAAGTACTTAATAAAACAAAAGACACTCATGATGAATTTTCATCTTGTATGAAAAAACTGAAAAGAAATGAAATTTAAAAAATAAAACAAAAAACATGAATTTGTTGTTGTTGTTGTTGTTGTTTTTGCAATAACAGATAGTATTATAGTAGTTGCTATGTGATCTTTGAGGAGGGCCACACATAATTTTTTTCTCTCCAAACCTGCAACACCACCACTACCAAAACTTCAAAATTTTTGAGTTTAAAAATCCAAGACTTACATATACTCCGTATCAGCAAAAACAAACAAAACCCAACCATCAAACATAAATATAGAAACAAATAGTAGTGTGAGATATAGCTGCTAACCTTTTTTGCAATGCACTCATCTTCGGTTAAGGAATAATAACTTTTATTATGTATCTTGAAGAACATAAATGTGAGGAGAAAACAACCCGTATTGTGTGTTTTAGCTTCTCCATCCGCGGCACAACTCCAAAATTCAAGCCAAAGATCGAAAACAAACCTACACAAATCATGTGCATATGTAAGTTTAGATATATACGACGAAATCGAATGAAATATTAGTAAGGAAAGGAAACGCCAATCTAGAAAATTACAAAAAGCATACTAAACCTCCTTTAGCCACCATTTTTCTTCAGAGCCTACTGAAATACAATAAGATATCTTCTCTACAACTCCATCATCCAAGCCATCCTGAGAAAATAAAAGTGAAGTCATAAAAGAAAGAGAATAAGAATGACTAACTGTTCCATCATGAAAAGAAAACACACTAAAAAAGCAAAAATAATAGATCATTGTTGGCAAATAGAAAGAGAGAATGTAAAATACCTGATGAGATGTTACTAAAAATGAAGAAAACAAAGAGTAAGAATGAGTGGGTGACTTGAAGGAGGTTAGATAGAAGTGGTTGGAGGAGTGTAGATTTACCACAAAGGCTGACATAGCTTAAGCTTCATTCTAAGAGCGCTGAGTACAGTGGTGCCAAAGTGTGGTGCTAAGCTCGTGCCAAACCGCCACGTCGGCCAGTTTTGAGTTTGGCACCGTAAACTGTTTGGCACCACATTTCAGATCCGTTGGCACCGAATGCAGGGTATTCGGTGCCAAACTCAATTTTTATTTTTATTTTTTATAAAATTTAAAACAATATATCCTATAATTACTTTATTCATAAAAAAAACATTACAAAAATAAAAAAACAATAAACTTAAAAACATAACATAATTATTCTTGTGAATATTTTGCCGGATCCGTGCTTGTTGGGCCTCACGATTGACGCGTTCATCGGATCGAGAGTGCTTGTGTCCATAGATAGCACCCGCATATCTTCGGCTATCCTTTGAGTTTCGATTAAATCGACCCTCGCCGAGACTCCGCTCAAGAACATCTTGCTTCATTTTTCGCTCCAACTCGTATTGTTTTCCATCATTTGTGAAAACATTTCGGGTTTGTACCGGAACTTCGGTCGAGTTAGACGAGCGTTGGCTCTTTGCGATCCGGTACACCCGTCCGCCTTGGCAATCGTCGGGTCCAAAATGCTCGGGATCCTCTTCCGTAACCAAGACGATTACGTCTTGCATTTGTTGAGTCCGGATTTTCCACTTATGCTTGTCCTTCAAAAACTTCCAAGCCGATTTAATGTTTAAAATCGCCATGATATCGTTTGTACAAAGTGTGCAACGTTCCATGAAATCCATATCGTTCTCCCCACTCATAATACCGTTTCATTCACAATCGAATTAAACTTCCCGACACAACGATTCATCGGAGTCCACTTTCCGGTAAGCATGTTCTTGGTACGAGTTACAAACTTTTGTTTTTGCTTCCTTGTTGTAAGCTTCAAAACTTTATACCAAAACGTTTCATTACCTTGATCCGCACCGACTTTTGGATCCTCGGATACTTGAATGTAAGTTTGCGCCAAAAGTAGTTCTTCTTCGTCGGTCCATGCGTTACGCGATCGTTCTTTGGGTCTCGGCTTCTCTTGGTTGTTGGTTGTTTTTTCGTTTTCTTTGCCTTCGCGGTTCCTTCATTTTGTTTTTTGGACGTGGGGTCGGGATGACCGCCCTCTTCGGATTCGTCTTCGTCAAGAAGGTGGAACGATTGGTGGGACGATCTTGGTTGTGATTCGTTTTGTTGTTGTTGTTGTTGCATTTTCCATTGAGAAAACAAAGCGTATTCATCGGGATTGACGTATGAGTTTTGTTGAGAAAACGAAGGAAAGTAGTGTTGTTGGGTGTTCGGATTCGGATTCGAAGACGAACCGATCATTTGGTTCGATGGATCGTTAAGCATTCGATTGATCCAAGGGGTGTTGTTGGATTCATTTTCTTGAAAAATATTGAAGTTGAGATGTATTTGAAGTGTGTGTGAAGTGGTATAAGTGATAAGGTTTATATAGGATTTGAAAGTGGGTAAAAGTGGTAAAAGAGGTCAAAAATCAAAAACCCAAAACTAGCCGTTTGGTTTAAATTAGAACTATTATTTTTTAAAAAAAAAAAAAAAAAAAAAAAAGTTTATTAGTTTTGGCGCGAGGCCTTTTGGCGCGACAGAGGTAACGGTGCGCCAAACAGCGTCGCGCCAAACTCGTTGGCACCAAGTTTGGCACCACCGTACCTCCTACTCTAAAGGTAAAATAGTTCAATGTGTTTGGTTAGGAAATATCAGGAAAAAAAATGATCATTGATCCACGTGGCTTTTTTAGAATGCCTCACTTTATCCATGTGGCCTTTTTAAAATGCCTCACAGTAAATTGGAGGGTCTAATTTATATAATAGGTAGATATAACAACTAAATAAAATATACCATACCTTATTTTCAATTCGTTTTATTTTTTTTTTATTTTTTTTTTATTATTATTTTTTTAATTTAAGTTCAAAGTTCAAAAAATGTAAAAAGTAAGAAAATGAAACAATTTAAATTTTCGTTACATATAATTTGCTACAAGAGGTTTAAACGCAAACCGCCTCTCTTTGAACAACACAGTTTATTTAAGGCAGTAAAGAACCATCACAAACATGTGAACCGGACCAGGCCGGTATATAAAGGTCCAATATCTGAAATCAACCAAGGGGCCTTTTAGAAGGAGTTGAGTACAGAGTGAACCTCCCTCCCTTTTTATAACCAAACCTCTCTTCCCAACTTTCTTCTTATACTAGCGATGTGGGAAGGAGAAATTTGTAATCTACACTTAACTTTTTGTTTCAAAAATTTTATTCCACTTTAATGACTAATGGATCATAGTTTCAAAGCTACTTATTAGATTTCAAAATACACTTGTAAGCTACACTTATAATGTGCTTCTTTATGTCAAAGTCCAAACTTAATTTTTGGGACAATGTATTAGTGAAATTTCAACAAAACTATATCTCCTAATCTCCTATTGATACGTATTTGGACTCTACAAAAATAAATGAATAAAACTTAATGATAAGTCGTGGGAGCCGTGGATGGACCTACATAAACGTCAAGCGTGGCACGGGTTACACCCGATTTTTGGTCACGAAGTGCAAAAAAAATCAAAACTATCGTCTTTTGGTTTGTGCAACACCCAATAATTTCTTTTCTTTTCTTTTCCTTTTTGCTACTTTCGTTTCTTAAGATGTAACTTTAGTTATCCCAAAAATTCTTTTGTGCAACACCCTCATGAAAACCAAGAGTTTATCCCTAATGTGAGATGTCAGGAGGTAGAAAAGCTAATTTCAACTTTTTCATAACTAATGTCATAATGAAGTTACATGATACTCTTAATAACTGAACTAAGTACTAAAGTAACAACAAAAGAAACGACTTTAAACAAGTGGTTAAAAGATGCTTGCCAGAGTGTTTCAAAGTGAACATAGCTCATATGTTAACTTCACAACAATATGTACTTATATCTCTTTTATTGTTTGGTCTGATCTGATACCAACTTTGTGAAAAAAGATCATTTTACATGTCTTGTTATTATCTAAAAAGTCAAAAGAAAGTTACATTTATTCTTATAATTAAAATAAAACAATGAAAATAAAAAAGAACAAGAACAAAAGTTCTGATAAAGCTATTAAGTGAACAATGCATATATTAACTTAATAGCAATCAAAAAACATGACAAGTGAATAATTATCAGCCATATATTCAAACATTAATTTCTTTCTTGCTCCGATGTGGGAATAACGAATTTTAAACTTGTTAATTTTTTCCGAAGAAATGATTCATCCTAGATATATATTATAACAATTTCTGAATCTAATAATCAATATATTCGTGTTGCCCATGAGTAACACTCATTAAAGTACTTCATAATCGGTTAACACCTTGATTTTTGTTATGTATTAACACAACTGGGCCAAGTAGTTGGGCTTTTCTAAAGGCCAATTCTACTCACTTGTAAGCCTTTACAACATTAGTAAGTCGATGCGGAATAAACATGTTTGGAAGAAGGTTAACATCTTTGTGTGGGGGGCGGTTGGAGGAAGACTTCCAGTTAAAGTGGAGCTTAATACGAAAGGTATTGATTTGCAAACAATTTAATGCCCAAGCTGCGATGAGATGTGTAAAACTATTGATCATACTTTGGTATTATGCAACGAAGCAATTTTGATGATTGAAGATTGGTAATGTAAATGCATTTCCTACTCATGAGAAGTTTAGGTATAACAAAAAACGTTTGGTTCTTTCAAAATATAAGTCGTTGCGTCAAATAGTGGTCTCGACAGGAGGCTACTACATTTGGAGGAATCACAATTATCGAATGTTTGGGAAAAATGTTGAAACACGAACAAATTTATTCCAAAATATTTGTTTGAAAGCATTCTAGTGGATACATAGAATATGGAAAAAGTGGCTAGAGGACCCTGCAACTTTATGGATAATAGTGATGTACTCGTAACATAAAGTATTATTTGTGAACTTGTGACTTTTGTTGCTTGGACTTTGGAGAAAGGGGTTTATTATAAAACGGGTATGAAGAACATTTATTATAAAACGGGTCAAAATAACGTAGATATCTAATTGATATTACATTAAATAGTAAAATCAAATACCAAAACTACAAAGTCATAGTTATTTGCGTCAAAATTGAGCAAATTAACCAACCGTATAATTTTTTTTTGATAGACCAAATCAGTGGCTTTAAGTAATCAACGGTTTGTCCTCTTTGTTTGCTTCTTGAACCCGAGTGTCTTTTAGTAACTTTCATGGATTAGCTGAGATATCAGTTTCGTTTGTGACCTGATATGTATTCTATCATTTACAGACCTTGCTCCTTACTCTGCTGTTAGTGCTATTCTTCCTTTAATTGTTGTCATTGGTGCTTCTATGATCAAAGAAGGTATTGAAGATTGGCAAAGACAAAAACAGGTATTGTTCATATTCAAGTTGGAATCTTTGGTTCTTAATTGGATTTTATTAAGTTTATAAAGTTTGAATCTTTAGTTCCTGTTTGGATTTGATTAGTCTTTTGAAGTTTGACTTTTTAGCTCATGGTTGATATTGATTCATGGTTTTAAGTTTTAAGCTTTAGTTCTTTGGTTGGATATGAATAGTTTTTTGAAGTTTGAATCTTTAGTTTTCTGTTGAATTCAGATTAACTTTCTTCAGTTTTGGGGATTTCAATGGATTTTGATTAATTTTCTTAAGTTTATGTTTAATGGGAATCATGATAGATCTTATGTATCCATTAGTTTAATGCTAGATACATGATATAGAACTTATTTTATTCCCACATGTTAACTTACATTTATTTCTAGGGATCCAAAACTAAAATTTGAAACAACAAAACCACCCAAACTCAACCCACGGTTTCAACCTAAATTTGTTTTCAACCAGCTGTGCCATCGTGAACCCTAAATCAAAAATTAAGCGATTGTAAAACAAATTGAAGAAAATATGTTTCAATATGTTGCAGTGACTCCGAAGAAACTATTCATAATTCGGTTGATAGTTTGCCCCGTTGTTGCATTTGCATCAGTATAGCTTTATAATCCTTGGGTGAGAGGCATAGGCTTACACACGATCTATCAAACAAGAATTTTTAACTTATTTTTGCAAAGTATCATTGATATGAAGATTCTACTGGACTTTTCTAATAAAAGCACAAATAGTTTAATGAAATTGGTCCAATGGTCGACATTCAACGCAATTGTATTTTAAATGCATATTTAATCATTTTATTATAATTGTTGGATTTTAGTGTGCGAGAATTAAAACTACTTTTACATCCCTTAAGAGAATATAGCGGACAATCCTATTTGACACCGCTAATTATAAACAATAATAGAGATGCTAATTCTGTATATAAGTTATCGTTCTAAAAAAATTATGTATATAAGTTAGTCAGTATAACAAGTAGAACACTCAATGTAGCGATATAATCGTTTAAATTCAGTCTTGCAGTGGTGGTTAATTTATAGTCTAAGATAGGGGGAGCCAGATTTTGTCCAAGTGGCTCACAACTAAAATTAGTAGTGTACAATATTAGTGGGTTCAAAGTTAAAAAATTAAATGAAATAAAACAAAAATTACAAAAATTCTTTTTTCCGTAGCTTTGAGTAACTACGTGACTTAAACTACCTGCTATTAATATTTAGTAAAATTGCTTCAAGGAGTTGGAATTCATAGATCGCCTATATGATTTACATGGTAACAATTCTTAACTTAACAGTCAGGAAGGAAACGAGTCTCTGTTCAGATCTGCATCTGCAAGTTGATCACACGATGCACGGATACTAATGCTCACTTGGTAAGTTCCATCGCTTTGTTTTTTGTGTTTCTAAGAAAACATTTCATTTAATAAACATGAACCTCTTTTACATCATCTCCAAAACACGATCATTATTATCTTAGTATATTCGTAAACTTTATGCTATTTCAAGGAATTTGCTATTAACTTATAACAACGTTTGAAGAAATTTTTTTTGAGTGTCAACCTATTGAGCTTCTAAACGTGTCATGTAATCAGCTTTGTTTCTGAATCGAAACAAAAGGCTACAAAGCTTTCATTGTAAGCATCAAAAGTTGGATTACATAAAATTTATCCAATGAAATCCATACATTAATATCCATTTATAGTCACATAGTTATGTTCGTTTTTTTAATAGGAGTCCTCGCTAAAACAAGGATATTTTTGTGGCGAGGAAAAAGGAGGAACATATTGAGGCCAAAATTCAAGGTATTTTTTTTCGTTTTTCTTTTTGGATTGGTGTTCTAAGAATACATTCGAAGACTTCTTTACTGATGTTTGGGAAAATTTCAAGAAATTTTCAAAGTTGGATTAGGTGCATAGACGTACTTTCGACAAATGATTTACTGTGTGGATACTTGGTTAGTGTTTGGTTTTCGCCAAACTTCAGAACATCCGTATTTTATTTAAAAATGATGGCCTATTAAATGTCGTGGCTTAATTAATTTATCCTGGCTTGATAGTGTGTTGGAATGATGATAGTTTACGTAGCAGTCATCTGTTCTTTTATGTAGTTTTATCTGATTTCATCTTATTGAGCAGGATGTGTTTTATCGGAAGTGCAAGTGAAGAAGACAAATGTCATAAGGATGAACACATGTACTGGTATGTCATTTCAGCCATTGTACAAGTGTTCAAGGATTTTGGTTTTGGACAGCATTTTTCTGATTTTGTCACCTAATGTATGCAGCGACTGCTGTAAAACCTCAATTTTTACTTGCATAGAAGTTGCCCTTCCTGTCATAATGACATTTGCTCTCAATGCTGCTAGGAATTGCGTGATGGCAACCTTTATGGAAACAAAGAAGAAGTTGCCAATCAGTTTGAAGATCTAGGTTCTGGTTACTTGTATGGGGGCGCTAGAAGATGTTAATAGGGAAGATGTTAAGAGGAGTACCAGGCGTTCTGCAAGTGCTGCACCAAAAGACCATCAATTTCTTGACTCGATGTCTGAGGCATATCTTGCACTAAAAGAACAGCAAACTCACGACGGGCCGTGAATTCCATGTCCTACACAAAGTATGGGCGGTTGTGGGAATGGAATCTTAAAGTTGATTCATGCAAAGGAACCATACCATGTTTCAGAATTGCTGGATTCTGCACAAGAGCTCTTAGAGAAGCACAGAACAGATGAGGACATGCGAGTTTTGGGTTAAGTTTTTGCTGTGACATGCAGGTTGATATTAATGTTCATTAGTTTTTAAATGGTATAAGGATGGTCAATATAAATACAACGGGTGGCCTAGGATCCTTAAGCTGAAAGACTGGCCTCCATCAAGTTTATTTGAAGAACGCTTTGGTGTTGAATATATCACTTGCTTGCCCTTTAAAGGATCCTCGTGATGGCTACCTTAAAGATTTAATCTTATAATGGGATCTTTATTCGTTTATGATAGCATTGTGTAATCATTGTATTGTAGGTAATCCCGACCTTATAAGGCACAGAAGAAACCACTTATGACACACTAAAGATTAGTTAATTAATGCTACTAATTTTATGTGTACATGATTCATTGACAAATAAGAATTTTTAGTGTTCGGATAACAGGATTAGTCATTACAGGGTCCAACAACACAAGAAAGATGCATCATGGGAATCGAAGCTGTATGAACTCTTTCCTCTTTGCTTTTGATGAAAAGCTTTTGTACAATGTATACATATCAGGCATCTTCTCATGATGTCATGAGACTTGAACTATGTCGTTTTGATGAGGACTTTCCTTCTTAAAAGATTTTTTTTTCTTTCACCACATGGTCATGTAAAACCAAATTAATTATTCATTTCATTTTTGTTTATTCTATAATATGAAATTAGTATAGGTGTCGACTAAGGTTAAACAACAAACAAATACAGTTTTAATGTTTTATGTGTTAAATATAAGCATAACAACTACGTATAATCTTACACTAACAATCAAATGTTTTTCTAAGAAAATGATTTTTGAGGTTGTAAGCATTTAGAAAATGTCTTCCACTGAGGAGTCACACAACTGTTTTATGGACCCATTAGAGATTATAACCGGCAGCTCCTACTACTACTTATAATTATCATTATGTGCTCTACTTAAAGAGTTACAATGTTAGTTAATACTCCAGTATACAGTATTTCTCAATGCGCTAATGTCTCATGGTACTTATCTTCATAGCCAATTGTTGAAAACAGTAATCATAATTGCATATACACCACAATAGTTTACCAACACGTCCTTAATTGGTAATCACCGATTTTTGAAAATTTACAAACCGAGACTAGTTAGTTGGTAATCACCTTTGCTTATTATAATATATGCTAAAAATTATCCCCTTGCACTGTAGCTACAATACCTACGTAATTTTCATGTTAGACCCTTAGGTTATTGATCAATTGCAAAGTTAGTCCTTAATGTCCGTTACCTAACAGTCTTGGATTAAATTTGCAACGAACAATAACCCGGGGGCTATTTCGTGCAAATATTAGCGTAAACGCCCCGAGGTTAACTTTTATTTTCGGCGTTAGTCCCTAAGGACTAACTTTGTAACAAACCGCCACTTTCGAGACTAAAGGAAAATAGTGTTGCTACGGTGCCAAACAAAGGCAAAGCAGTCCCTGCTACTGATGGGGAATAGTGCATGTACTATTCATAAGGAATTTACGAAAATGGTCCCTCAGGTTAGCTGTAAGTTGCACCGTTAGTCCCCCATTATCAATCTTTTGCAAATTTAGTCCTAAAAAAATCTTTTGCAAATTTAGTCCCGTAAATAAAATAATAGAGGCCAACGCGCGGGTTAACCCGCTCGTTAAGACTAATTGGAATCCAGTAACCACCTTTATTATAATAAGTAGCATTTTACACATGTCTTGTAGATACTCCTTCTTAGATTAAGTTGTTATCAGACTGCCGACTAGAGTCGATAATGAAAGTTACATTTTAGTCTTAATAATTCAAACACAGACAAAAATCTATACTACTTATAATAGAGGAATAAATCTCTCTACTCATGGTCTTAAAATTAAAACTTACAAAATACAAAGCCTATTGTACAATACATAATGCACTATTAATGATCTTTCTCATCAATCTTAAATTTAAGACTTACAACTCTTAAAGCTTAATGTACAAAATACAAAGCAATATTAATGTGGTCAAGATATTTAACATAGTCAATTAATTAACTGGTCAATAAATATAATTAATGCAGTTATTAAAACACCCCTTACACAAAAAATACAAATTATCAAACATATTGTACAACCAACTTAAACACAATTCTTGCATTAAATGTCACTAATACAAATAATAAAGCACATTATACAAATATTCAAGTCCGAACGGTAACGGGCCAAATGAGCCCGAGCCCGAACGGGTACGGTCCAAAGCGGGTCGAGCCCGAACAGGCACGGGCCAAACGGGCTCAATCCCGACCGGGCACGGGCTAAACAAAATTCTTGATATCCGTAAATTTATTGTCAAAAAGAACATAATAAACTAAAATACATGATTCACCGGAAAATTTTATTTCAGGGTACCCGCCGCTACAACGCGCGAGTACCCAGCTAGTAACAATAAAACAAGAAGCAAAAGAGTCTTGCATACATTTTGAAGTTAACATATTAACTTAAGAGATATATAAAATTACATTTAAAATGGTAACAGTCAACTATATATACAAACACGTCTTTTCTTTTTACCGATGTGGGACAAATTTTAATTTAACCCAATGTCAAATATATATCTGCTAAAAGTAGCAGGACTAACATCAATATTTGTTTTGAAATTTAGTTAAAGCTACATCTCTTCACAAACCTTATATAAGAAATAAGCTATAACACTTTGAAATAACTTATATTTGTACAAAAGTATACATATCTTGAACATCGAAGAGGTAATTTCAACTTAGTTATAACATGACGTATTCTAAATACTATGTGTAACATCAAAAATAATTTCAACTTATACTTGTAGCGAGATGGTCAAACCGACTCAACAATTGAACAAAGTAGCGTGAAAAGCGACTAGTTTGAGTAAACACTTAAATTGTAGCATGCTTTGTTGTAGATAGTTTGCAGTCTCTTGTGATGGCATCGACTTGAATGTATTTATTTTTCAGTTTGTTGGAAGGCATAGTATATATTATAATTGTGCTTAATGGTGGGATGGCACAATTCGCATTCAAAGCAGTTGAAAAGGCAAGTGCAAAATGGTTTGAGCAATATGCTTTGAACTTTGAAGACTAAAGCTTAAGAAAAATTGTGTCAAATTCAACATATAACGTTATAAAAGTTTCCCACATATGCTAACATCAGTAGGTTAAACACTTATTCTCTTTTTTAGTTTAGTAAAAGCAATGTTATACTCTTTAAAAACAAGAGACAAAGATAAACAAACAAAAAAAAAGCCATTCAAACACCTAACATTTGTGTGTAAAAATATGATAACGTTCTAAAACCGATCATTATCCATGTGCAGTTATAAAAATCACATATTTAATGCTTGATAATCATCCTAGTATATATAGATTCAATTATTTTCGTTTTCTTTCTATGTGGGATGAAATTTCATCCACTATAATTTTACAACTTTCTACTATGTTGAAAGAAATGAATTCATATACGTATAATTTGTTATTTAGATTATTAAACTATATATGAGATTAACTAAATAAACACAAAACATGTATTATAAATCAAGTCACATCGTTGTTTGACTAATGGAGTACTTATATGTTGGGCCTATTTTGCTGTTTAATCGACATTGTATCAAAAACCTTATGTCTGTGTTCCTCTGCTCCAGTTTTTCTTTTCTCCTATATTCGAAACCGCATTTTGCTTCTTTTACGGCTGTAAACAAGAATTGTGAAATAAGGGTTGGTCATTTGATGCAATTCCAAATCAAAGGATTAAAAGGGAATGGAAAATGGTTTGACTAATTAACGTTAAAGGCTCAACTTTAAAATATTATGTTCAATTCAACACAAACTATTTTTCACATCACAATTTCATGCTTTAAATTACCCGGATTAACAACATTATATTTTATAATTTATTCAATACAACCTTCCTTCAAAAACCCATTGATAAGAAGTCGTATACGTGTAAAAATTCAATATTAGTTATTTTCACAAGTTTGCATTAGGAGTATATTGAAGAGATAGTCTATAGTGAGGTAACAAATGGGTAAACGGATGAGATTTTCTTATACGTGTTAACAAAAATTTTTTTTGACTCAATTGCATGCGTCATGACTTGGATATCATGTGGTTGTTGCAAATCTTTCCCTAACCACCCCAAAATGTGTACCTAGTAGGCTTTGAACCCCAAATCTCTTGTGAGGAGATTAGATACCTTAACACTAGGTTATTATGTGGTAATTTGAAGGCAGGTACTTGTACACTAATAAATTATTGAGGTATGTAGAAAAAAAGACAATGTTAAATTAAGTTAGGTCATTCAACAACACTAAATTTTACGTCTCTAATATGTTGAGCAAATAATTTTGATTTTGTAATCACTAATGCATGGGTCTTGTTGTATAGACTTTTTACATTGTGACGCAGAGTGAAAGTATGAAAAAGATAAGTAAAATTGAATTGAGTGAAAATTGTATATTATTGAATGATTTTCTACTTAAACCATAGCCCATTATAAAGGGTGACTATTTTTGGCTGGTGCCACAAATCTCAAAAATTAAAATCGATTGGCCACTATATACTGAACATAGTAAAACAAAATGAATGTATATCTTTAAAAAAATAATAAAAAAATAAAATAATAATAATAATAATTGACCATTGATGGGTTAATTGTTCATTTACTCGGTTCACGTATGCATGGCTAGCTTTGATTTAATAAGTTTTTATTTTTTAATTAATTGTTTAATGGTTAGAATTCAGAGTCTATTTGACCGGTTCCATGGTCATGTACGTTGGACAAATGCATTTTAGGAGAGTAGGTCAAATGGGTAGTGTTTTGTGGCTATTTTCTTGCTTGCACATTGTATTCAACTTATATATAAAAGTAATCAACAGTTTAAGTTGGTTAACTTGTACTCTGGCTTTAGAAAGAAAAAAAGCAAGAAAAAGACAATGTTTAAATTCTCTGAAACATTAAAGCCTTAACCTTATGTATATATACACATATTTCTTTAAGTCTCCCTCCAATGTGGGACATAGATCACACCAACATTGAATATTACAAATCCTAGTATGTTGAAAGAAATAATCTAATTTATGTTTTTGATTATTAAAGCATATATGAGTTATTATTTAAATAAATACTCTATAAAATAGGTCTATGAAATCAATTCACCTAGTTGCTTGAGATTTACGTGCATGTGGTTATATCATCACTAAATGACCATATTTCTCTTGTTTATTGTGTTTTGCCATACAAATCAAACCTGTTTCAACCGGTAATCTAATTCCACAAAATATGTGTGTTTAACACAACATTTTTAGAGTACTAGGCAAACTTGTTCGGTATTGTTACTCGATCCATTTTTATGTCAATGAAAGGTTCTTGATTGCTTAATGCGAGGGAAAACTCAAGCAATATGATTGCTTATAGCCTTTAGTCGTTTTTTTTACGCGCATTTGCAGGGGTTTGTTTAAATATATGGAATTATATATAAAGTTGTGAAGCCAAACGAAGGACTATAAAGGCAAGTATAATGACTATTTGACTTGAAAATTTTAAGCTTAAGAAATTGTTATGAAAATTCCATGTTGATGAGATGCATGACAACACTTTTTGCGTGTTTTTGGGTCGTTGGAGTTAATATTTTTCAAATCGATGGTTGGGACTTGTGGTCCTTGATCTTTCTTCTCTTTGTCGAAAATGTTGGTAATTGTTATTCTTTTGGACGGTGTCAATCAATGATCAAAAAGGTTCATGGCCTTGGTGACCTCCATTGCACTTCGGAGACTTAAGGTTGGTCCAAGTCGCCAAGCCCACGTCATAATTTGTGTTAAACAATGAACCAGTTCAAACTTTGTTTCAGCTAGACCTTTTGTTCTGCTGCTAGCTTATTCTGTTTTTGAACATTTTTTAGTAGTTTTATTTTTTGAGCCTAGCTTTATCCTGGAGTCATATTCGCTGGCCTGTTTTTGAAGCAGAATTGCTTTGTAAAGTAAAACTAGAGGGTATTCATGCAATGCGGCGGCGGTTATTTGGTGTAAAATTATGGCGCGAATTTTTATTTTTATTTTTATGTTTTCTTTAACAGTAACAGTACGAATGAATGACAATTTATAATTAAAATAACTATAAGCAATAGCAATGCAATCTATTTCATATCCAAATAAAAGTTACTATTCTATTGCTATAATCGATAAGCAAAGCTTATTTATTTCTGTAGGTAATCGAATACCAAGATGAGAGTAGATTTATCTAATTTTATGTATTTTTTTTTATCGGTGCTCAGAAAAAGAAGATAGAGTATGTTTCGTATTGGTGTTTAAGTTTTAGGTTGACTTATACACCATTGAGGTTTGCGTTGTTACAAGTTGACATTTAATGAACTGCATAAATATTTGATTATATTAATGGACTCTATAAATATTTAAAGGTTGTTACAAAGTGTATGAAAGGGTGTTACTTTTTATTTATGAAAATTATCATGAAAGCTATATGGTGAATAGCATAAATATTTGACTGTATTAATGGATTCTATAAATATTTGAAGGTTGTTACAAAGTGTATGAAGGGATATTACCTTTTATTTATGAAAATTGTCATGAAAGATATATGGTGAATAACATTAATTATTTGCTTATTAATTTCTTATTAAAGAAATATTTTTGGTTTTAAAAATTTCAAATTATTTACAAAGTCCTAAACACTTTATAAAGTAGTATAAATATTGCTTTTAAAGCAAACGATATCATTTTACAATACTTTACTTTACAAAGCCATCTAGTGCCATTTGTTCCCGCTAACAATCGTTTTACAGTCAAACTATCTCACAATCATTATCTAACTAAATCATTATCATGTTAAAAATCGGGTTCTTGATATTGATGGATTATTTCATCTCAAACTAATATTGTATATGTTCATATCTACAAATTAGTCAAACCATTGTCTTATCAAATCCAATATATTACATGTTTCATAACAATTTATTGTATACACCATCACTGTATCTAAAATTCATTACTATCCTCTTCTCACAATCTCATAAATTTATCTGCTACAATCACCGACAGGTATATAAAGTTATAAACACACATTTCTTAAAGAAAGTATATCAGTAAAGCATATGAAATACAAAAATTATAACACATTATTTATTTCTTGTTTGGTGTCAAAAAAGGGGCAAGCAAGATGTGAGTGACCATAGTCGGATATGTACACTTACAATTATAACACATTATTTATTTCTTGTTTGGTGTCAAAAAAGGGGCAAGCAAGATGTGAGTGACCATAGTCGGATATGTACACTTACAACTTATTACCCATTTACACTAAACAATAAACCTTATGTATGTAAACACACATTTCTTTCGATTTCATTACGATGTGGGACTAGATTGCACCAACATTGAATATTAGGACTTCTAGTGTGTTGAAATAAATAATTTCCTTTTGATGAATATAATATGTGATTTTGATAATTAAATATGTATGAGCAACTATGAAATAAACACAAAACATGTTTTATAGATTTTGACAACTGCTATATTGGGGCTATTTTACGAAACAAAAACAGACTTGTGAAGTAAAATAGTATGTTTTCTCATACGCATGCTATTAAATTAGTATGCAAGTACCAACATGATATTCACTTTATAAGCAGCACATAAAATGTATTATCCAAACGCTCGTATATTTTAACTTATAATATATTTAAGAATAAACGTAACACAAGTGATGTTGTTCATGAAGATGATTCCAAGTAAAGAAATAAAGCATACTCATGTTTAGTCTAATTCAATACTCTTTGATGAACAAAAAAGACCCGTTTGACCAGAAAAGTCAAACGTAGACGCTTTTGGATGAGAGAACGTACGTATAAAAGCTATCTTTGGTTAATTATTGTTTGTGCTTGTAATGGATAGGCTTCTTCTACAACGTTTTCTAAAACTAGAAAGGCGGTACTGTAAAGAGAACAAGCAATGGTCTATGCTCGGGCTTTAGTTTTTGACTTTGAGACCTATCACCTAGAAGATCTCATATGTTTTGCTGATACTTTTGGATATTCATGTTGAAGGTAAGGAAACATGATTACGTGTTAATTCTATGGACGATGTAATCAGAAATTTTAACCACATTAATTCTATGGACGATAGGAGTTCGGATGCAGAACAAGAATATGATGTCAGCCAGGAACTTGATATTCAAGTTCCCATTCCACCCTTTGCTCCCTATGTTCTTACTTTAAGTGCATAAACTGAAAAGTTACACTTTCAGTATCTTAAATACTGTTTATGGTATCTCCCATCTCTTTGAATGAGGATATGATAGTTCTGTTTTGATGAGTAATTTGTTGAAAATGCAGGATTTGGACATATTGAACCTGATTCTAATTCTTGATGACAAAATAAAACTGGTAATAAAATCTCATTTCTATTCAGTTCAGCTATTTTCTAGCTTATATATATTTGTCCCCAAAGTTTTCGCCACTGAAACAACCTCTCAGGATTGTACTTATGTGTTTCGGGATCAGATTTTACAGATTGGTCAATATGAGGAAAACTACTGGGAGTTGGTCATGAAAAGATGCCTAATGCGAGTAAAGTCTCATTTGAGTTAAATGAGTGCAGGTTACAAAATTATCCAAATGGGATACAAAAACATTTTTTATTTACTAAGATGCACAAAAATAAAGTACAATGCATATAAAGCTAAAGTCTCCATGTTGTAAATTTGCATCTTTGCAGCTTAGCTTTTTATTATGAATAGCGTTTACATATACATCTTGTAATAATTATGATCAAATGTCTTGCAAATGCTCCTCGTGTTGTATGTGAAGAGACCAGACCATCTGAATTGCATCTTTCTGCTGGAAGATCCGTTACTAATAATTATGTATATTTTAAGGGCTTACATGCAAATATGCTAAGTATGAATGTCGAGGTCGAGCCGAGTTCAAATCTTATCTTATAAGAAAACATCATTAAAATTAATCAAGCTTTTCGAGCCGAGCTCGAAACGAACCAACTGTTTCTCGAACCAAGCTTGAACTTCTCTCATAAAGGCACGCCAAACTCGAGAATAAATATCTTCGAGTCAAATCGAGCTCTTACAAATTCAATTCGATTACAGTCAGCTACAATAGTTTGTAGTAGATTAGTTTTGTGCAAAATTATACTTACAATTCAACTTATTTATAAGGCTATGCACAGTCGTGACCCAGACATCCCCTGCTATATCAGCTTTCTCTCTCCGATGACCAGACAGACCAAGTTGCTAGAGTCGATGATTTAGACATGACCAAATTAATTTTTCTATATAAAACTTATTTTTGTGATGTGCAAACTAGGTCGTAATTTAGACAGATTGTTTCAATTTATGCACCTCGGCCGATATTTGCTTCCATGCCCACATAGGGCTCGACCGATTTCAATATCGGTCGACCAAGTTGCTTGACCGAGTTTTTCCGTTTCACTGCTACTAGCCTAAGAGTTGTCAACATTTAAGTTAGTTAATTTGTATTCTTGCTAAGTAAAAAAAGGAAACGTAGGGTACTTTATGGTGCCAAGAATTTCCGACTTTATAATATGGAGACATCGAGGACATTTGACGTATTTATTTCAAAAAAGGTACTCTACGAGTGATTTTGGTACAATCATTAACAAATGGTGTAATTTAATCTTCAAACTTATTTATAAAAGTTGTCAAAATTTAAGTTATTTAACTTGTAATCTTGGTAAGTAAACAAAAGGAAATGTAGGGGTACTTTGTAATGAATAATGAGCATAGCTACATATGTACACCACATAACATGGAGAAGTAGAGGACGTTTGGCATATTTATTTAAAAAAAAAAAAAGGACTCTAAGAGTGATTTTTTTTACAATCAAGGACAAATCAAAATTTACGTTTGTTAACTTGTACTCTTTCTAAGTAAAAAAAAAGGAAATTCCCAAGTAAAATAATAATAATAAATAATAAATAATAAATAATAAATAATAAAATAAAATGTAAGGGTATGTTGTGAGCATATTTATTTATTTTTTAAAAAGGACTCTACGAGTGATTTAGGTACAATCATGGACAAATAAAAATTTATGTTAGTTAACTTATACTCTTCCTAAGTAAAAGAAAAAGAAATTGCTAAGTAAAAAAAGGAAATGTAATAGTGATTTTGGAACAATTAAGAACAAATCAAAATTTATGTTGGTTAACTTATCTCTTCTTAAGTAAAAAGTAAAAAAACAAAATTGATAAGCAAAAAGAGGTGTAAAAAAATTTATGTGATTTTGGTACCATTAAAAACAAATCAAAATTTATATAAGTTAACTTATACTCTTCCTAAAAAAAAATGCTAAGTAAAAAAAGGAAATGTAATAGTGATTTTGGTACAATTAAGAACAAATCAAAATTTATATTAGTTAAAGTAAAAGTGAAAAAACAAAATTGCTAAGTAAGAAAATGTAAGTTGGCAAGTAAAAAAATGATAGAGTCTACGGGTGAACTTAGTTAACTTATACTCTTCCTAAAAAGAAAAAAAAAAAAAAAAAAAAGGAAATGTAATAGTGATTTTGGTACAATTAAGAACAAATCAAAATTTATATTAGTTAAAGTAAAAGTGAAAAAACAAAATTGCTAAGTAAGAAAATGTAAGTTGGCAAGTAAAAAAATGATAGAGTCTACGGGTGAACTTAGTTAACTTATACTCTTCCTAAAAAGAAAAAAAAAAAAAAAAAAAAAGGAAATGTAATAGTGATTTTGATACAATTAAGAACAAATCAAAATTTATATTAGTTAAAGTAAAAGTGAAAAACAAAATTGCTAAGTAAGAAAATGTACGTTGGCAAGTAAAAAATGATAGAGTCTACGGTGAACTTAGTTAACTTATACTCTTCCTAAAAAGAAAAAAAGAAAAAAAAAAAAAAAAAAAAAAGAAAAGGAAATGTAATAGTGATTTTGGTACAATTAAGAACAAATCAAAATTTATATTAGTTAAAGTAAAAGTGAAAAACAAAATGCTAAGTAAGAAAATGTAAGTTGCCAAGTAAAAAAATGATAGAGTCTAAGTTGCCAAGTAAATAATTTCATTTGTGTAATTATAATTTGTGATGTTGATTATTAAAGCATATATGAGTTATTATTTAAATAAACACAAAATAGGTTATGCATTAGGATTTACAGAGATGTCAAGTAGAAGAACAAACTTTAATCTATGAAAAATGATTGTTTGACCGACTAATCATGCCTACAATTGAACCTAATGATTTGATTGGTTGATTTAAAAAATTGATTAGTGGGAATTTAGAGAGAGAATGTACTTAATGAAATTGTACAAGTGATTTATGCATTAAGAATATATTTATGTTTATGTTGTAGGTCTAAATAGCATAACTCTTAATCTATTTACATATAATATAAAGTATTTCGAGTTACACTTTACTCTTTATAAGTAATATGAGTGCAAAAATAGAAACATATTTGTTTTTCAAATGTTCATGCCAAAAAGTTTTTGAGCTACACAGAGTAGCCATAATGTATATGTATATTCTTAACAACTCAACACTTAGTTAAATAATTGTCATCAAAAATATATCTAAACATGTGGTTCAATCTTTTCTCATTGTGGGAGAGTGATTTCACTTATCAACACGTTGCCTACCGCTCACCACTTCAAAAAGTTTCACACCACTTCGTGCTAACCCATTTCTAATATTTTGAAACATATATTTTCTGTAAATATTATTAGTGATCCCAGTCATTAACATATGAGTGTTATAACACAAAACATGTCTTATAGATCAAGTCACCTAGTTGTTTAATAACTACTAAAATAAGCCTATTTTGCTACAAATTTAAAATTGATTGTAGTTGGTGGCTAATACTTTAAGGCAAGTTCGATGACCCACAAACATACTCAATACATCGTATCGTATCAGAAATCGAATGTCTGTGTTCTTAAACACGTAAAAAGAAAAGTATACATATGATCGAGACGTATATATAAAAGTTGTGAAAAATGGTTGGACGGGTTCGTCATGTGATGCAAAATATGCTTTGCAATTCGAAGGACTTCAAAGGCAAGGGAAAATGGTTTTACTAATTGAGTTGAAAGGTTCAACTTAAGATACGTTGTATTCAATACAAGACAAACAATTTTTCCTATTATAGTTTATTCAAAAGTAAAGTTCCTTAAAAAAGTATAGACTTGAATGATGGAAAGTAAAAGATGATTTCAACGTATTTAGAATTAATTCAATATTTTAAGTCAAATTTTAACTCTTAATAAGTAAAACAAGCTTAGAAGTAACAATACAACAAACAGTCAAATGAATTTTATTTTTATTTTTTTTCCTTTTTTTTGGAAACTATTGTGGCCTTTGTGAGTCATGTAACAAACTAGCTATCAATTAAATCCTATTACTCTTAAAAAATTCGATAAAGAATTGTGTAGTGAACAAGCACATATATTAACCACACAAATCATATATCAAATAAGGGGTTGAACTGTCAATCTAATATATGAACATTTGCTTTTATCATTCTTGAATGTGGGACTAAAGTTACACTAAAAATCTAACTTCAAACTTCTTAATTTGTCGTAAATAATGATTCGTCCTGTAGTAATATAATAACAACGTGTGAACATAATAATCAATATATACGTGTTTTAATGAAATAAATACAACTAAGTTTCCTATAAATCTAATCTAAAAACTCGTTTTTTTTTTTTTTTTTTTTTTTTTAAGCTCTATTATTGGGCTTAGTTAAAAGAAACATAGCTAAACTGCACAGTTATATTAGTTTAGCATTTACATCTACATCTTATAAGATATATGATCAAATATTTGTTGCACATGTTCCTTATTAAATCCATGAAGAGACTGGACCATCCGAAACAAGTCAATCTTTTTTTCGAAAGATCCGATTTATTTTATTACATCTACATCTTCAGGGTCCTCCAACAAAGTCAAGTTAAACCAGTTTGTCAACTTCAAAAAAAATTTTTATTCAAATTGTTATCACATGGTCAGACACTCAAACATGTAAGATGATGGAAAACCCGTCAGCTTTGATTATTGTTCATACGTACTTTATAGAGAAAATGATGAAACCCTAACAGACCCTAAACCCACAAACGGTTAAGTTTTTCATATTAAAACTTTCAACACCTTTTTGTAGTCACATGTTTTGCTCACTATTATATAAAATTAAGAAAAATATATTAGTATAGATTTTTTATTGTTAGAATTAAAAATTTAAGATCTTATATCCTAACAGACCCTAAACCCACAAACGATTAAATTTTTCATATTAAAACTTTCAACGCCTTTTTGTAGTCACATGTTTTGTTCACAATTTTCTAAAATTAAGACATTAGTATAGATTTTTTATTGTTAGAATAAAAAATTTAAAATCTCATATAAATTTTTTTAAGATTGGTTCCGTTGAAACCACACCACACAACCTATATGAAAGCTTGACATTAAACCTAAAAGATCAAAAAAGTAGATAGTTGGATATATAAACGATAATCATTTTCCTTCTTTTATCTATGTGGGATCGGAGTTAACATGACTTTCATGACAAAAAAAAAATAAAGTACCTACCTTTGTCTCTCGAGTCAAACTCATATTTTATTCTAATAAATACCATCCATAGGCACACTAAAGATCGTTTGGATTTACTTTGATTATTGATGCGAAGTTCCATGATAATCACTAAGTGACGATGTAATTAGATACAAATCCTCCATGGAGTACTCTATCACCCACACCAAAGTTCATTCTTCCAATCAATATCAAATCAAGTAATACAAAACCGTGAAATCACTACAAAAGTTAAATATCATATTGAACAGCAATGACGAGACAAAAAAGTGACAAACTTCTTATAGCTAAAACAGCATGAAACATAAGTTTTGTTAAGAAAAAGGCACCAACCCTTATATTTCGCAACTCCAACATTTGTTAGGACATCAGCCATATTAACAAGTTTATTAGATTTTTTACGTGTTATTCATTTCTATCGAAGAAAAGACGTTGTTCACGTACCGAGAATCAGATAATTAATTGGCCAACCTACCATGAACATTCTACTCAGTCTACTATGCGTACCTAAGTGAACAAAGATCAACTTTTAATATGAGGCTTAATATGTTGTTTATTTATGTACATGCTCTATTCCATATACTTAGAAACAAATTTACATAAGCTGAAAACGCTCCCCCATCCGTTCACGACTCTTGAACACCGTAAGAAATAATTTTCCAACATTTCGATTCAACACAAGCATTCTTTTCACATCAAAAGTTGATACTGATCAAATATATATGCTTAAAAATTAGTAGGACTAACAAAAACTTCATTTAATTTATTTAGAGCAACGTTCCTTTATATATACGAGGCTACAAAAACCCGTGCGTTGCACCGATTGGTTAAGGATTGAATATATACGTGTTTTTACGTAATATCGTATGCAAGTAGTTACATGTAAGGTATTGCAATTGATGTTATCATAAGTTTTGTATTTAAAGTAGTTTATTTAATATTTTAATATGAATTATGTATATATTCGTTATTTTCCATATTTATTTGTCACTTTTGTTATGTTTTTGGCTCTTATAAATTGCACGATTTTATGCGTTTATGGGTTGTGCAATAGGCACGTGAAGATGATGTATTCTCAAAATTGTTTTTTTTTTTTTTTTTTTGTTTGTTTGTTTTTTTTTTTTTTTTTTTTTTTGTGTTATTTTCATGGTATTTTATATAACCTATGCGATACACGTGCTATTGGTCGAATAATTAACTAATTTTTCATAACTAAATGTTTGGTCATTAGGTTCCTATTATTTTAGTTACATATATAAATTATTTTTTTCCCAATTTACATAAACTATTTAAGATAGTTATTTAACACCAAATAACACTACTTTTTGGGACTCGCATTTTTATAATTATAATTTACAAATTTTGCCCTCAACAATTACATTCATTAAACAATCTAATACTTAATTAATAAAATTAAACATTAAAAATTTTAAAACTAAAAAAAAAAAACGACATAAAAAAATTACAAAATGAAAATACGAAATTAAATAGAATAAGTAAATAAATTAAACTATTCGATCGGCGGTGATGGCAAATTATATAAATTTCATTTACAAAGATATGATATTACAAAAAGATATGATATTTTCGATCAATGTTTGGTGCAAAAACTCGATTGCTAGTGTAACTACACATTTTAAAACATTGTTAACAGTATAATAGTTAGATCAAAGTAACATAAATGATATAGATCCATTGAACATAAATGACTAAAATCCATCAAAACAAAAGCCATGTGTAACCATCAAGACATATATAATCATGGATCTTTAAAGCAAGGTTTCATGCACTCCAATGTCTTCACTTCAATGTCATCATCAAACTATGGCACTTGCTGAGGTAGCCGAAGGATCTCTCTTAATAAACTGAGAAATCATATCAATATATAGTGAGTAAAATAGGTAAATAGAATGCACTTGGCAACGATGATGAATTATATTATATATTATACATAAGAACCTTTGAAACCACTTCATGTGTTTACGAATTCTCTACATCATACTTGTTTCATCGATATCATGTGCACCGAAAATATTTATACATATTACCAAGATGAAGTGCAAACTAATTGTTAAACAGTTAATCATTTAATTAGAATTATCAACAAAGCACGGAAACTCATACTAAATACTTAACGATCATATATTAACATTCCTACGAACCACGAATAGCAAACAATCAATGAACCATTAAAATTAATATGAACCATTTAATGTGAATAAGTTGAATGGAAGGAAAATACGAAGAAACCATCCAAGAATGCACTTACATTGAGTAGGCATACATTAAACCATCCAAGAATGCTATTTACACACAAATAACTAAACCTGCAAAACGCATAAAAAATACAATCATTTCCAGCAGTTTAGCATTAATACAACGCTTCATTAAATTGTTTATATACATGTAAAATAAATTGAAGTTTGGAAGCCAAGTAGTCAATCCCTTGTACAAAGAAAATGAACAAAATTAAGTACAATGTATAAAGAGCATATGCAATCTGTATGAATTGTTGAAATATCATTAAATGACCAATGAGACTCCAAAAGTCACCATTCCTGCGCATCAATAAAGATTTTCAAGTTCAAGATTTTGGAATTGCAATGTACGCCATAATCGGGATGCGTTTCGCATCTTTCTCGAGACCAAACAGGTTACTTACGTAACTTTAAGCCCGAACAATTAATAATGGCATAATCTTGTAAGATATAAGAGGCAATCAAGGGTATTATAATAAGTTAATAACATTTTAACACAATAATAGGTTCACACTAATATACAGCATCACAACCATATTTAGCTTCAATTGGTACATTCTCTTTGTCACGTTTCTTCTCTGCATTATCACCATCTTCGAGCTTCCCTCCGGCAACCATATCATGATTTTTCCTCCGGCAACCATGCATGTGGAAAAATCATCATCAATTGAACACCACCAATTATATGGCATATCCACATGCATGGTATTTATACATGAAGTTTTACAATTGACAATAAATGAGATAATTATTAAGAGTCATCCAAAAGTTCTAATAACTCCATGTTTCTTTGTATATCTTCCATGAAAACCATAGCCCTTTCGTGTACCTACATTGAAGGAGACCTTTCATGCGTATGCATTCAATTCGCCATATTGATAAATTGATGTAATTTTGTGTGGCTTTAGATAGGTTGTACCGTACATGATTTTGTGCACAAACCCTCTTGCACATTAAATTAAGGAGTTCAACTTTTAGGTATAATAGACTAGCTAAAAGACCCGTGAAATTCACGGGTATTTTAAAAAAATATATGAAAAAGTAGTTAATGATATTGCATATTATGAAGTTAAACCGTAAAATATATAGTTGCTTATGTTATACTAAACACAATAGTCAAATAATCAAAAAAGAACATAACCATTTTCAATCTTTCATTCTACTCACACGAGATAAGACCACATATATCTATGATCACATATTGTGTAGCACTTCTTTGTAGACCATATTGGTTGTGATCTTCGTGAGGTTTCCATCTTTTTCACAAGTAACAGTCTTTTATCCTTTCCACCCCAAAGTGAGTTTTGTAAGAGATCTTCTGTGAGTTTTGTTGACGGTCATCATATCGTGAAAGATACGGACACGGGGAACTGCTCCCTTACTATCTTTTAATGAAAACCGTTTATGAGACAATGATATTTTTATCCCCACGATAAGCATTGTTTTACTAAATGCTTTTCGTTCATTATTATGCCTCAATGCACATTCTCATCAACCGAGCCACACATAGTCTTGTTCCACTGCACAAACCAGTGGCTTGACCAACATTACGTAACAACATTACCAAAACACACACTTTCTTGTGTGATTTTATTCAATTGTCCTCAAAGTATATATAGAGATCATCACAAATGTATTAAATGCATTTGTCAAAGTTTAGAATTCTTAAAACTCTATAATTACAATTACATGCTAGAGAGGAAGATGTGTCATTATCTTCTTTCCCCGAAATTTAAAATATTTCGAGTATGATTCAAAAAGAATAGTAAATATGACATGCATTCTGTAATTAGCATATAATAAGAATATGTCAAAATAATTTCATTTAAGGAACAACATTAAAAAGAATGCTACAATATCAAGTTTGTAATTAGCGTGTTGAATTTAAAAGTTTAATGGTTAATTACTAATTGTACAAAACTAAATATGAAAGTGTCTAACAATTTTAAAAAGTTCAAAAATATGTCGTTAATGAGAAATTACAAACACGTAGTGACCGGGTTTTATAAGTTCACTTGTGAAATAGGTTCAAAAGTTTAAGGATAGTTACCCATGTTAAAACATTCTTATTACAAAGTTTACCATTGCGATAGAACTTGATCCCCACATTCAATCGTTTGTCATATCACGACTACAAATAGAACATATACAAACACGAATTAGTTAGAAATAGTGTCAAGTGTAGTCGTATAGTATATTCACAGTGTGCGGCGATAAAGAATAAAAAGAAGATGATAGTAATGTGGTCGCTATAAAGTTACAAAAGGTTAGTGACATAGATTCGACGATTATTGCATGTGATTGTCTTCGGGTATGTGTTGAGCACTTGAGTGGAACAAATCGTATATAACTGTGCAATATTTCTTATGTAAAGTGTGGTGTATTTCTTGTAATGGTGTGAATAGGTGTTATAGTACGTGTACTCGTATTTGACCTATATATTACTTAAATGATTTAGAAATGATAGCAACGTTAAAAAATTAAAAGGTAAATTTTGTTTCTGAAAGATAGCTAAATTAAGGTTTAATTTGATACAAATATAAATGTATTGACAAAAAAAATAGGTTATTTAACTGAAATACATATGTGCATTGACAAAAATAAGCGTGTGTTTTTTTAGAATGAGTTTAATGATAATTGCAATCACTCATAAAATCTCTTTGGAAAGTATTATAAGTTTTTCGTTTAAAAAAAGTATTGTAAGTTTTAATCTGGCATATATGCTTCGGGAGAAAGTTTTAGAAATATATTGACAAAATCTCTTTGGCATATAGATCCTCTAGTTAAATAAAAGTTATTACTTTAAATTCTAACAACGTTTTATTATTGTGTAGTTTTTATATTTTAGTGACTTATATTGAACCTTTTCAAACTTGATTATTATTTTATGATTTATTTACTTTCAAGAGTTGCATAAATTTGTTGTATATAAAGTTAATTGAGAGTAGTTATATTTCATGGATGAGTGTTTACTAATAAGGTACAACTAAAGAATGCATGTATAAATACTTTAAACATAATAATTTTGCATATTTTCACAATAATGAAACAAAATTTGAAATTTTGATGATTTATGTTGTTAATGTAAAGTTTGAATGACTAATTAAAACACTCATGAGACTTGATTATTGTTAGACGACATTTTCCCGTTTTCATACAAATCCATTTGACTCAATACATCTAATAATATCAAAACCAACCTTATAAAGGAAAAAGAATATCACAACAAACTTGATCAATATATTTTCCTAAATATTGTTTTTTTTACAAAGTTGAAAACATGTTCAAACATGCGTGATAAACATTTGTTAAGAATAGCAAATAGCGAATATGTTTTAAGACGTGATATACTTGTAACTTGTAAGACGTAAGTTTAAATGTAGTGTAATGTTATTTTAAACATATTGCGGGTGTGTGATCGATTAATTAAGTTGGCATATATTTGTGTGTCTGCAAACATAAAATAATTAAAATAACAAAATGTAAAGTAAAAATAGATTATTAGCTGACGTTGTTGAATTACAATTTATTTTAAACATAATCGTCTAAATCAGGCCATTGATTACATAGTTTTAATCCGATTCCACATTGCAACTTTTACTTCGTTTTCGTTCCAAATATGACGATATTCAGCAAGCAACACTCGAATGTGTTCATGCCTTTTCTTGAGATATTATAATGTTTCACGAATTTGTTGCTTCAATGGGTGCCACGTTGTTGCAGTCAAAATTGACAATGATGCTAACATTAACGTCTCATTTGTTCTAAAAAGTATGACGAGGCAATGTCGGGTTCACTTGGTTAACATAACGAACTATGGCTACTTGATTATTTTACCAGGTATCCCTTTACACACACACACAAAAAAAAAAAAAAAAAAAAAAAAAAACTATGGCTACTTGATGCAAACTATCTAAATTGAGTGGTGGCAAATACTTCTGATAAAGAATGAAGCTTCATGAGTTGCATAACAGAAAAATGATCACTTAGTTCAACATTAGCTACATATTTGCAACATACTTTGCTCAAAAATCAATTTATATATGGATATAATATTATCGTCTGACTCGAGGTCGCCCACCTTGAAAGGTTTCTTTTTTCCCGGTTGCACCGTATTCTGTTGAATCGATTGCTTGTCCAATCCCGTCTAGCAAAAAAAAATCTTATTACGTATATACATAACAAAAGACAATACAACATAAATATCAAGTAGCCGATTAAAATTTTCCGAATTGGCCCATTGCTTCAAAATCACCTTGAACAGATCCTAAGAATTCATCACACTTTTTAAACGGATCCTTAGAACTAAAAGTAGTACTTTTTTATCCTTTTGCCTAAGAAACACTAAAACATGAACACGTGAGTATTTATCACAAATAAAATATGCATCTAGAACAAATACTCACATTAATGCAATTTAAAATTAAGTAGTACTTGGAATGCAATATCATTATCTTTCACTCAATCACTTATCCGCTTATGGATTCTTAAGCAATAGAGATACCAAAAACCTTAGGCTCTTGCTACACATATTTCAAACATTTTGGTTGAATGTTTTGATGGGGTCGATGTTGTTGGCGATGACGTGAAAGCAAAAAGAAAGGACTATTTATACACGAAGTTTTCATAACAGTTTTTTGATACAATTTTGAATATTTGAATCACTGTGATTACATTTAATTTCTAATTAACATAGCAATCAATTTAAAAAGAAATCATGTTTCCTCAAATAAATCAAATACTGTATTTGTGTGTTTTAGACAAAAATGTGTCTTTGTGATACGGTCAAAAGATTTCTCAAAATACAATTAAAATGTTATAATGAGTTCCACGTGGCAGCACCAAAATGAACGATATTTAAGGAAAAAATTAAATGTGGCTTTTGAAAAACTCTGTTTTATTAGATTAAATAGATGTGCTGAAAATTGATACTCAAATAAACATGTGCTTAAAGTCATATTATTGATGTTTATATGCCAAGGATTGCCGACATTATAACATGGAGACGTCGAGAACGTTTGGCGTATTTATTTCAAAAAAGGGACTTCATGAGTGATTTTGGTACAACCAGGAACAAATGGCGTAATTTACTCTTCAACTTATTTATAAAAGTTGTCAAAATTTAAGTTAGTTAACTTGTACTCTTGCTAAGTAAAAAAATGAAATGTACGAGTACCTTCTAGTGAGCATAGCTACATATGTACACTAAAAAACACCTAAAAATTTAAGTTAAATTTTAAGTTATTTAACTTGTACTCTTGCAAAGTAAAAAGTTAATTGCTAAGAAATGCAAGAAAAAAGATATGATTGCTAAGAAAGAAAAAAGAGATGTACGAGACCGACCTTCGTAGTGAGCATAACCTCTGTTGTAAAAATCGGTTTAGGCGGCCGATTAATCCTTGCATAATCGCTGATCGCTCAGTAAGTGCCTTGATTTATCATAATCGGTCTATTTAATCGTTTTAGTCAAAGATCGCTTAAAAATCGGTCAACAAACCGATTAATTGGACAAAATCAAACAAAATCGGTCTAATCGGACAAAATCGCTTAAAAATCAGTCAACAAAATCGCTTAAAAATCAGACAAAACCGCTTAAAAATCGGTCAACAAACCGATTAATCGAACAAAATCGGTCAAAGCTCGCTTAAAAATAGTCAACAAACCCGAGTAATATCTATGTTAATTTTGTGCATAAAAATTCTAATCCAATTAACCGCTAGGCCCTACCCGAACACCTCACTAGCGCCTAACGATTTTTGCAACCTTGAGCATAACTATATATACACACTACAAAGCACTCAAACATCACATAACCGGTGCTTGACCTCATGTATATATACACGCATTTCTTTAAATTTCCATCCGATGTGGGACATAGATTGCACCAACATTATACCTCACAACCTCTAGTATGTTGAAAGAAATAACTTCATTTCTGTAACTTTAATAGGTGAGCTTGATAGTTAAAATATATAGGAGCTCTTATAAATTTATTAAAAAAAAAAAAAAAAAAAAAAAAAAAAAAGTTTAAGTGACCATGTTAGTCGAAAATTACAAAATTGGGTACAAAATACAAATTAGACCAAGTTGGGTGGACTACAATTACGCTTAGTTCTTGAGTTTTAATGAAGGAAATGGAAAAGAATAGGAAAGGGAAAAGGAAAGTAAGTGTTAGTTGTTATGTTCTTGAGATAGAGGAAAGGAAAATGAAAGTAATTATAATCTTGTTCTTGAGTGAGAGGAAAAGGAAAATAACTTGGTCAAATTACATATATGCCCTTTAATTGTTAATGTCAAATGTTTTAAAAAGGGTATATTAGTCTTTACACAACATATGTTTCCGTTTCCTTTCCCTTTCCTCCCAAAAGTGGGAGGAAGATTTACTTAACAAATCTTCCTCCCTATTTTCTTTCCATTTCCCTTTCCTCCTTTAAAAAAAACTCAAGAACACAAAAACCTTTCCATTTCCTTTACTTTCCTCTTCCATTTCAACTCGAGAACTGAGTGTTAAGGCTTGTTCACTCCGACCAATAAATAGACATTTGTTTGTTTTTGTGCAATACCCAGTACAATAATAAATTATCCTAATACAAAATTACATACACAAAAGTTGAAAGGCAATTTTTTTTTTTTAACTGGAACATATATATTAAAGACAGCCAAACAGTAGCAATACAAAAGGACCAACGCTACAACCAAAGCATTGTAGCAAAAAGGAACCTGAAGCAAAACAACCAAAAGGAGCAACAGTACCCCACTGTGAGGACAAGAAAAAAACAACCAAACCAAGCACACCCAAAGCTGTAACCAAGCTCCAGCCAAACACTATCACTCAACTTATATAGACCCAACACTAACTAAAGCACCATACCTAGACCTACTATGGAAAAATCCATAACAGACCATATGAACAGAAGCCTAAGACAGTCACTAATGCCAAAACTTAAGCCACATTTTACTTTCAAAGTTATAGATACAAAGGTAGGAAGTAGAAAATATTATTTCAACTTAATAATAACTAAGGTCATAATTGAACCTACATTCTCTTAATAAGCGAAAGAAGTACTAAAATAACTACTAAAATGCCTTTTGGCTCAGCGGTATGTGAGTGGCCCATCAACCTAGAGGTTGTGGGTGTTGGTTTTATGGATATAAATTAGTAGACGTGAGTTAGGATCGAACTCGAGACCACAAGATTGCACACTTTGCGTATGAGAATTAAAGTTAATAATTAAATGTAATAGTTATATTTATTTGTTAATTAAACGAAATAATTATAACGAACGTTGAGTAATTAAGTGTAATGGACTAACGGTCGTTAACTGTAATTGGAAAGGACTAGATTGCAAATTAATATTAGGAAGGTTCCGGAATCCCTTGTGGGATACTCAAACCGATCGGCCACAAGGATCTCCCAACCCAACCCAAACTCAAATTGTTCTCCAAGTTTAGTTACGTATATATACAAGCCTAGGGGTCTTGGATTTGCATCTCTTGTACTTATAAGCTTAAACCTAAAATTGTTTGTGTGTTTTCTATGCTTAAAACCAGTCGACCACCTCCCTAAGGTGTCGACACACTTCTTTTCCAAAACAAAGTTATTTCTTTAATTAAAACTAGCATTCTTTTAATTCGGTATAGTACGTGTGTACAAGAAAGTGGTATTAACACATTATTGTTAGTATTCTTGGATTGAATTACAAAATCGGTAGGGGGTAATTCACATAGTCCTATAAACCCTAATTAGGGTTCATCCAATTACTAGTTTTGTGGATTTGATTCTTGTTCGGTTAGAATCAAGAAAGGTACGCATATTCTTGTTTATGTTAATTAATTATTCGTTAATCTTTTCTATAAGCTTCCGCATGTATTCTTTGATGTTTTGTGTTTTATTATTGATTGTCATGAATCATGATATATAATTCCAACAGTGGCATCACGAGTTATTGGTTTTAATGAGTAATTAATTACTAAACGCGTAAAAAACGAATATTGTATGTTGTTTGATATTATTATTCTAGGGTTTTGGTTTTATTTTTTATGGGTCGATTTATTTTTTATATGGGGCGTACCCTTTTAATTTTTTTTTGTCGACCACATAGTAAATTTTTTTTAGGGGTTTAATTGTTATGTTAACCTTATCGAAATCTAGAATTAATATATGTGTTACGTGATTAATTCATGAATAATATGTTATGTGACACAAAATAATATGCGATCTTGTGACTAATTGAATAATTGTTATGATATATCCATGATGATACATGCATGTTTGTCATGGATAGTTGCTTGAATATTGTTTAATTGTTAAGATATTTTATCACATGTTTAATTTTGATAAATCTTGAACTGGGGAAGACTCCAATTATATATATTAATGAATCAACTATGTGCAATTTGGTATATTTTAATTAAGGGTTTACGCAATCGATTCGTCGATGTATGTGGCTCACTTTCAATTGAGAAAGTGAAAGCCCTAATTAATAGATATACATTAATTAACCTAGACATTGATTATTAATAGGTTTTATCGAATAAGTTTCATGTGGCTAATTGTTTACACGTATTAATTGTAAGTTATGTGCGCATTGTTTTTAGTTATTTATTTTTTTATTTGTTTACTTGTTTGTTTATTATGTCTGACAGTTTTAAGCAAAGGGTAATTTTGAATAGAAAAATAATACGGACTAAACAATGATGAAATTTGATTTGTTTTTGAATAGTTAAGTATTCAATAGTTTAATTGATTGATGATTTTGGTACAAAAAGTGAGAACGGCTCACCCAATTTGACGGACTGTGTGGGAAGTACTAGGAGGGGAGCGCATTAAATTGTGACCCTAAAGAAGGAGGTTATTACTTCAGCGCTGACCGAATTCTCCGCTTGCTTGCGAGTCAAATTGGAGTTACCAAGTAGGCTATGCGTACAAAATCATCTTAAGGGCGAATTAGCTTTAATTCCATGCGCCACTTCGGTGGTAATTAAGTTTGTCCCATCTAGTTAAAGGAACACTTGAAGTTGCAATTTACGTCATGGCAGAACTTGGCGAGATTGTGATGGAGAGGTAAATCTTTATGTAAAGTCAGACCTTACATGAACATGTTTGCAGTTCTTTAAGTTAGACACTTAAATTGAGTAGGAAATGAGACCTGGACTCAAGGCATAAGATGGGATAAAACATGTTATATTTGCAATAGCGTTGGAAAATATAAATCCCATAATGATATAGGTATTGGAAATTGTTTGCCAATTATTGTTCGACAGATTACCTTATTATATGTTTTCGTTACTAGCAAATCAACTGATGTAATGAACCTATGATAATTTGGATCCTAGTTTTCGAGAAAATTATATGGTTATATGTTTATATTACCTTGGGTATATTTTATTTTCTTGAAAAGTTGTATTATCGAAAATACTAATACTTGAACTTTTTTCTTTAGAAATGGCTCAAAACAACGATAACACTAACACTGCACTAAGTTCTGCGTTCAAAAGATTTCTTGATCGAGAAAATTTGACTGGCTCTAAGAATTTCAATGATTGGCACCGCTCTTTAAGAATTGTCTCTAGAGTTGCTGATCGGTTGGATTATCTGTACATGCCTTGCCCTGCTGACCCAGTACCTGCCGCACCTCAAGCGGAAAAGGATGCTTGGAAAATTGAGTATAAGCATCATAATGATGTGGCTTGCCTAATGTTGGGAATGATGGAACCTGCTCTCCAAAAGCGGTTCGAAAACTACTTCCATCTACCATGCTCGATGAACTTGAACTATGTTCGAGAAACCAAAGAATTGTCGAAATTTATGATTTGATCGATGCATTACACAATACAAGCGAGGAGAGGGTAAACCCGTAAGTGCTCATGTATTGGAGATGAAAGGCTACATGGACCAACTACATGCACTTGGCAAAGTTTATGAAAATGACATTCTTTGTGAACTTGATCAACAGATCCCTTAACAAGGATTTCAATGGTTTTGTTCGAACTTCAATATGCCTTTGCGTGGGAAGGCGATTCTTGACCTACACGCATTGCTAATTGACAATGAAAAGGGTTATCTCGAAGGCTCCTACTTCCCAAGTACTTGCTATTCGGGTGGAAGGATAAATAAGCCAAAACCGCAGTGCGAACAACAAGAAGGTGAAGGGCAAAGGGAAAGTTGATAAAGGTAAAAAGGTTATGGCCTATCAACAGAACCCAAGAAGTACCCTACTCCTAGGAAGTAAAATCCTAAAAAGGATCAAGCATGCCACCACTGAAAGGTCGTTGGGCATTGGAAGAGAAATTGTGCTCTCTATCTTGATGAATTGCAGGCAAATAAGATGAAGTATGACGGGTCCTCGGGCGCCGATTCGTCAGGTAACTTATTTGTAATTGAATTATTTACTCTAAATCATAAAAATTCTGGGTATATTGATAAGGTTTTAAAAGGTACCATTTTGAGGGTCGTTTAAGTCCTTATTTGATCACTTTGTATCCGTTATTGCTTAATATCGTTCCTTTTCACTTTTAGGTCTCGTGAAGGCAAAATCTTTGGAATGGCACTTATTTGGACGAAAAGGCGAATATATGAAGAAAATGGCCAAAGTCAAAATCGAGACACTCACAGTTCTTTGAAACTAGAAGGCGACGCGTCGAAAGCTAATGGCGACGCCGTCCCAAGATTGTTGTGACGACACAGACTCAAAACTCGTATTTTCAAGTGACGACGTCTAGTTGAGAAAGAGTAGGCCGTCGCTACTCGACGGCCTAGATGCAATCCGAACGACGTCGAAGCGAAGAGGACGGCGTCACGGACATAAGGTGACGCCGTCGCAAGGTTAACGTGGCCAAGACGAAACCCTAATGGCGCCGCCGCAATTGTAATCTTATATATAGAATCCGAATTTTTCGGTCTTTTGTGGAGAGTCTTTGGAGTAAAACCTAAAACCGAACCTAAGGTGTCTTGTACAGATTTTAGGGTTTTAACCCTATCTTACATCAAGATAAGTCTTTACTTCATTAATTCAATTATGTCTTTGATTATTTGTGTGTATGCTTGCATGTTCTCCATGTCCCAGCTAATTTATTTGTGTGTTTGCTTAGAAAGTATGAAACTTAATTATTGAATATTGATTGGTTGTTTTTATCTTAGTTGATTAATGGTCTAGTAATGCGATAGGTCATTCGTTGTGTATTTAATGCTTGATTCATCTTTGTGAACCTTAGAATATAATTACCTGAGTAGTTGTAGGCTAAACCATCCAAAGAGCGCCTTAGAGTAGGAGTTTATCATCCCTAGTGGGTTTGTAGACGAGACCCTTTGGTAAGTTCAAAGAGTTAGGGAGAAACGCATACCCTACAACTTTAGACACACAACGCAACTAGGAATAAGGACGTGACAACTCAACCATCAATAGGAGATAATTAAGGAGTAGTACAACCTAAGTAAACACATCTTTAACTTATCATACGAGCACACATTAATTTGACATAGACTCCCACAACCTTAGTTTAGATAATTAGATAATAGTAGAGTAATCGGTAGAAATACCAACCCCCCAAATCCAATACCCGAGATTCGTACCTTTCCATTTCATAAAATATAAAAAGATACAAAAATAATCTTCCTCAACCTTAACCTTAGCGTAGTAACTCCTTACTAGCATTCCTATTCCCCTAGAGAACGATATCAATACCCGTGGCTTACCCTAATTACTACACTACAACGATTAGGTTCACTGCCTAGGGTGTTATAAAACTTGCTCGAAGAAAAGGAAGTTTCCTTGACCCCGAACGATGCGTGTAGCGTTATCAAGTTTTTAGGCGCCTGCGGAATAGAATAGCTAGTTAGTAGTCCACCTCGTTTAGGTTCTTTGCTTGATTCCTATCAAGTAAATTTTTCTCATTTTAGCTTTCTCTTGTCTATCCCCTTCTTCGTAACCTTTGTTCGTAACCCCATCACTTTTCATCATGGAAGGAGATAACCCACTACCAGTCATCAACCCACCACCAAATGACCCGCCAAGAGCCCGTACCCTTGGTGAATACTCGAGACCAAGCCACCTAGGCTATAGGAACACCATTGAGCTTCCCGACCAAGCCCATACTACGGCCTGCGATCCGACACCATCCGGTTGGTGCAAAACGAATGTGCATTCCATGGACTTCATTCAAGATCCAAATCGACATCGAGGATTTCTCAAAATCGTCGATTCCATCGACCTTGATGCTACTACTCGGGAGACCACGCTGCGTCTCTTCCAATTCTCTCTACGGGACCAAGCTAGTAATTGGCTTGAGCGACTTCCATGGCTCCATCTCAAGTTGGGATGATCTTACCTCTCGCTTCCTTGCACAATTTTTCCCACCGGGAGAACCACTAAGCTTAAGAATGACATCTTGATGTTCCAACAACGTCAAGGTGAATCTCTCTGAAGCATGGACCGATTCAGGACTTACTTCATAAAGTCCCTCATCACGGCATTGATCTTTGGCTCCAAGTCCAAATCTTTTATGATCATGTCAACTTCCCCACTAAGCGATCCATTGACCAAGCGGCGGTGGAAAACTTAGTGATCTCACCGAGAAGAATCATGGGAAATAATAGAGGACCTCGCCCTCTATGACAACGAAGTTGGGATGACCCCGTGAGTGCCCAAAACCGTTAAGGCAATCTCCTTGCCTCCTCCCGACCGTAGGGATGATCGAACTTGAAGATCAAGTTAGATTCCTCATGAGTTCCTACAAAATCCTAAGTCCTCACGACAAGTGAATCAAATCACTCTACCTTGTGAGTTATGCGGTGGTCTCCATGACACTCGTGATTGCACAAGGCTCTCCAAACAAGCTTTTGGGACTACGCTTCCATACGTACCGACGGAGCAGAGAGAAGTGGTACACTTTCAAACCCGAACAAAACAACTTAGGAAACTCATACAACCCCTCATGGAGAAATCACCCTAACCTTAAGTGGAACCAAAACTCAAGCACGCCCAAAGCTCATCTAGTTCGCCTACTAGGTACAATTCTTCTAATACCGGAACCCCACTAATCTTGAGGCAATTGCATCTAGATTTTGTCATCTCGAAACTCGATTGAATAAGCTTGAAGCCGATTTTAAGCAAAAACAAAGCGAGATGACAACCAAGCTTGATGCCCTCTTAAAGCCTTCAATGAGAGGGAAGTTGGAGCACTCCCAAGTGATACCATAAAGAACCCAAAGTGAATTGATTGCATCGACTTCATGTTCTAGTTCACCATGGGAGAGTGCACATACATGCTCCTCTCACCCAACAGTTCACTCGGTAAATGCTATCAAAAGGGTTCCTAGCCATCCAAGAGATACCAAGGCCCGACACCTTTGGTAAAGTCTACTCTTGAGAAACCCGTCACCAAGAATCCAAACCTAGTTTAGAGGAGGAGTACAAGGAACTCCATCAAGAAAAACCGATTCTTGAAGTCTTAGCTCATGCACCTTACTATAATGCTTTAAAAGAAAATATGAGTTAGAACTTAGGCTTGGAAAACATGGGTCCGCTTTTGTGCGAAACAACTTACCTAAGAAGTTAGGCGATCCGGGCTATTTACTCTTCCGTGTAGGCTTGGAACTTCCAAACCACTCGATGCTCTAGCCGATTTAGGATCATGCATCATTCTTGTTCCGTTGTCCTCTCCATAGAAGCCTTAACTTAGGTAAAATTGAACCAACGGAAACCATCTTAGGTCTAGCGGACGGTAGTATAGCACGTCCGGTAGGAATAATAAAGGACATGGTAGTACATGTAGGAGAGTTGACTCTTTTGGCCGACTTTCATGTGCTAGACATGAATAAGGACCCGACTTGCCCATTACTAGTTGGAAGAGGATTTTTAGCTACCGCTAGTGCCATCATCGATTGTAAGATGTCCAAAATAGTGGTAGGGGAGGGGAGTGCTAGATCCGTTTACGATGTTAAAAAGCATACATACTACAAGGATGAGGAAGTCCCACAAGAGATAGGGTTGAATAGAGAGCCTTCTAGATATGGACCTTGGATTGATAAGAACATCATAGGCCCTCAAAGACCTTTTTACCTAGATAAAGCCTTTGCTAGTGCAGCAACTTTCCAAGAAAAGAAATGGCTAGGGATATAGAAGTGAACCCGCTTCGAGGACGCCTTAGTATTTAGGAAGATGACCGAGTTCCTAGGAAGCTTGCCTTAACCTTGTCATGAATAAGTGGATAGTTGAAATCAACACAAGTGGGATTGGAAAAGACCACCTAGTGATGGTAATGGAAGGTGGCACATTAGGATACAAATCTATGATACCGATGGTGAGATGTTTGAAAAGGCATATTTAACCGAACGTACTACTAGGAACTTGAATGATAAGTTTGATCCTTACGACATTGTTGAGGATAGACTTACGTATATCGATGCGTAGGAGCACGACTATGAGTCTAGCTACAAGACTCTTAAATAAAGAAAAGCGCTTCGTGAGAGGCAACCCATGCTTAATTGTTTGCTTGTTAGTGTCTTATATTTTTATTAATTGTTTATCCTCATGTTTAAATTTGTAAAATGCTTTATTTTGTTTTTAACCTCGTCTTAATTGCATATAAAGGTATTTTACATAAGGGATAAGTGTAGGAGGATTACACACGTTTTCAAAAGAAACGTAAACATGAAAATAACAATTAACTAAAAGATATTTATGTTTGTTTGTTCGAGTCAAATGCTTGTATCGAGTCATAATGGATGTTGTGCGATTTTTTCCGATTCTAAAGATGTAAATTTTCCGAATTTTTCCGTAAAATCGCAGACCGGTTTTTGTCGGGATAACTTTGGCGTCGAGATTGCAACTGACGGCGTCGGGAAGGAGTAAAACATCAAATTACTTTTTCTCGTTTCGAGCTACTCATAAATTTTGGAATTTTCCGGTCTTAATTTTCTTAGAAATTCGTAAACATCCATTCCACAAGCATTATTTCCTAGTTTAAATCGAGTCTTATATATTATTACCGATTTTACGCGAAGGTTTCGTTTGTTTTCTTCAAGTGTGCGGTTTAGTTTGTCAAGAAGAAATTACATAAGATTGGAAGGAGCTTTTCACGCAATAATTCTTCTTGAAAAGGATTTAACCACCACTTTACGGATCCTACCGAGCTAATCGGGGAGTATTAGTTTCTTTCGTTTTTAATTACCTTCTTTTATCATAACTTTGATACTTTCGGGAACATTGGGGACAATGTTCGGTTTAAGTGTAGGGAGGAAAATAAAGCGGGAACTTTGAAACTATGCTTATCCTTGACTATTTGCTTTGTCCAATTGTGATTGTGTAATAAACCATGAGAAAATGTCGGTTAGGGTAATTTTGGCACCAAATTTAAAACTTTTTATGACATATAGGAGTGGGCCATTAGTCTTAACGAAAGCGTCTCACGGATAGGAAGTTATATGACTAGCACAAAACCTTTTACCACCCAAATTCCACCAAAATGTGAGGATCGCCCTTAGATTAGTAGGAATTAAAACATTCATCTTTAATGCTTAGAGTGTGAACCGGTAGTATATTAGATTCTAGAACTTGTTTTGTGATGCATTCCGAGATCGCAAGTGAGGCTACACTTGTGTAGTTAGGAATAACTAAATGATAAGAGGCATTAGGATAACCCTTGTTTGATACCTGTAATATAATTACTTCTTCCATAATCGGTTGAGTAATTCCCCACACCCTTTGTGTTGTACTCATCTTTAGTACACGATACCCTAGTTAACCCCTCGAGCCTATCCTTTTCGCGGTTCTCGTGATGTTTCGGTTTTCCGAATATCAATGAAGAGCATTGTTTACACCCCACCCCAAATATACACCCAAATCGCCTTAGCCTACCCTTATGCACTCACTTTTAGTGCAAATGTTTGTTATCACACTAAACCCTTAGTTCAATTATCTAGTTGCTTGCATAAGTTGCTAAGTCGAGTCATATCCTTTGTATACGATTTTGGGACGATTGGGATTCATGGGAAAAGTTAAAATTTATGAAATGACGGAAGGGAACGTTAAATTCAAATTCCTTTGTTTGCATAATAATGTACCCCAAGTGTTTTGATCTTTTCAATTCGGGTCAAATTAGTGTTAGAGTAATAAAAACTCAAGTGTAGGGATATGCTTATAAATCCTAGTATTTTGATGCTATCTTAGAGGATGGTAGAGTAAAAGTGTATGAAAAAAAAAAAAAAAAAAAAAAAAAAAAAAAAATCGAAAAAATAGAAAAAGAAAAAAAAAAAATATCGAGTGAAAAAAAAAAAAAAAAAAAACATACGGGCTACCATCCTTCATCTATCCCTTAAATTTATGTTTGTTTATTTCAGTTATCTAGAGTTTAGAGTGTCGAGTCTTGGCTTAGCAACGCCATTCTTCATATGCATTTAACATAGAGATTTTTGACTTGCCACCACTAAATAGCCTATCCCACCAAACCCTTATTTCCCTACCGTAAGCCTAACATTACAACCCTTTAAAAGACCTCTTTGATAGTCTTTCCTAGGTGCTTACGCCAAAGCGATGGAGGTTCGATCTATTCTCAAGCCTATGGTAATCTATGTACTAGGACCGGTTAATGAGTGTTTATCTTCCATTTCCTATTTGTTATTTTTCATATATACACCCGAGAGAGATGTGAGTATCCAAACACCCCATGTGAGGTGCTAGTATGTAATTTCCGTGCTTGTTATGACTTTTATGGGCTTATATGTGTTGTGGACCGTTTGAATTAATGCTTCATGACCCCTAACTTATAAGGTTTTAAAAGTGTAGGGATATTTGATAAGGTTTTAAAAGGTACCATTTTGAGGGGTCGTTTGAGTCCTTATTTGATCACTTTTGTATCCGTTATTGCTTAATATCGTTCCTTTTCACTTTTTAGGTCTTGTGAAGGCAAAATGCTTTGGAATGACACTTATTTGGACGAAAAGGCGCGAATATATGAAGAAAATGGCCAAAGTCAAAATCGAGACACTCACGATTCTTTGAAACTAGAAGGCGACGCGTCGGTGCTAATGGCGACGCCATCCCAAGATTGTTGTGACGATACAGACTCAAAACTCGTATTTTCAAGTGACGACGTCTAGTTGAGAAAGAGTAGGCCGTCGCTACTCGAACGGCCTAGATGCAATCCGCACGACGCCGGTCGAAGAGGAGGCGCCACGGACATAAGGTGACGCCGTCGCAAGGTTAACGTGGCAAGACGAAACCACAATGACGTCGTCGCAATTGTAATCTTATATATAGAATCCGAATTTTTCGGTCTTTTGTGGAGAGTCTTTGGAGTAAAACTTAAAACCGAACCTAAGGTGTCTTGTACAAGATTTTAGGGTTTTAACCCTATCTTACATTAAGATAAGTCTTTACTTCATTAATTCAATTATGTCTTTGATTATTTGTGTGTATGCTTGCATGTTCTCCATGTCAAGCTAATTTATTTGTGTGTTTGCTTAGAAAGTATGAAACTTAATTATTGAATATTGATTGGTTGTTTCTTATCTTAGTTGATTAATGATCTAGTAATGCGATAGGTCATTCGTTGTGTATTTAATGCTTGATTCATCTTTGTGAACCTTAGAATATAATTACGAGTAGTTGTAGGCTAAACCATCCAAAGAGCGCCTTAGAGTAGGAGTTTATCATCCCTAGTGGGTTTGTAGACGAGACCCTTTGGTAAGTTCAAAGAGTTGGGAGAAACGATACCCTACAACTTTAGACACACAACGCAACTAGGAATAAGGACGTGACAACTCAACCATCAATAAGAGATAATTAAGGAGTAGTACAACCTAAGTAAACACATCTTTAACTTATCATACGAGCACACATTAATTTGACATAGACTCCACAACCTTAGTTTAGATAATTAGATAATAGTAGAGTAATCGGTAGAAATACCAACCCCCAAATCCAATACCGAGATTCGTATCTTTCCATTTCATAAAATATAAAAGATACAAAATAATCTTCCTCAACCTTAACCTTAGCGTAGTAACTCTTTACTAGCATTCCTATTCCCCAGAGAACGATATCAATACCCGTGGCTTACCCTAATTACTACACTACAACGATTAGGTTCACTGCCTAGGGTGTTATAAAACTTGCTCGAAGAAAAGGAAGTTTCCTTGACCCCGAACGACGCGTGTAGCGTTATCATATATGATATTGGATGTGGTATTTACATTTGTAATACACTGCAGGGGTTTAGAGTTGAGAGGAAGCTAGCCTATGGGGAGCAATATCTGCATGAGGCACATGCAGCTGTTGAAGCCATAGGAATGTTTAGTTTAGTATTGCCTTCGGGCTTAGTACTGTTATTGAACAATTGTCATTATGCACCTTCTATAATTAGAGGTGTTGTTTCCTTTCGAGATTGTTGGATGATGGTTTTACTCATACTATTTCACGTAATGGAATTTCGCTTTAAATTGTGTATTTAATTTTAATGCGATTACTGTGAATGATGTGTTTGAAATTGATGTGATTGAAAATGAATCTAACAAATATAATAATTCGATGTTTAGCATCAATAAGAAAATAAAGTTGGACTTGATTTATTCTTATCTTTGACATTGTACACTTGCTCATATAGGCAAGGCTCGCGTGCAAAAGCTACAACACGATGGGCTTTTACAAAATATCAATGATGAATCATTTGATAAATGTGAGGCATGCATATCTGGGAAGATGACAAAGAACCCTTTTCATAGCAATATGGAGAGGGCGTCTGATCTACTTGGTCTTATTCATACCGATGTGTGTGGACCACTTAGACATGTGTCAAAGAGAGGTGCTAGCTACTTCTTAACCTTTACTGATGATTTCAGCCGTTATGGTTATGTTTATTTACTTAAGTATAAACATGAGGTGTTTGAAACATTTAAGGTTTTCAAAGTAGAAGTAGAGCTGCACTTGGGAAATAAGATTAAAGCTCTTCGATCCGACAGAGGAGGCGAGTATCTAAGCCAAGAGTTTAAAGATTGCTTAGCTGAGAATAGAATTGTCCAGAATCTCACTTCTCCATATACTCCACAACAAAATGGTGTATCTGAGAGAAGAAATCGTACATTTTGGACATGATCGATCTATGTTTAATCTTACTACTCTACCTTTATCCTTTTGGGATTATGCTTTAGAATCTGCTGTTCAGTATTCTAAATATGGTTCCCACAAAGAAGGTTGATAAGACACCATATGAAATATGGCATGGTAAAGCTCCTAACTTGTCTTATTTAAAGGTGCGGGATTGCATGGCGTATGTTAGGCGTGACTCAATGAGATAAATTCCAACAAAGATCGTAAAGTGTATCTTCGTAGGATACCCTAAAGAAATTGTGGGTTACTACTTCTACTATCCAACGAAAATAAAGTAATTGTTGCTAGGTATGGAGATTTTCTTGAAAATGATCTCGTATCTCAACAATTCGATGGGGAGAGTTTATGATCCGGAAGATGATCATGAAGATGCATTACCTTCGAAAACACTAACGTACTTCGGTAGAACACGATAGTCCGGGTCCTCCACCGAGGTTGAAGTGATTCCGTTCGTGAGATCCGTAAGGTCTACGCGTGCACTGAACGTCTATGTCTTAACGTAGAGGTTGAGGAAACTATGTTAGGAGATCTTGGAGAGCCTACTAGTTATAAAGCTGCCATGGCAAGTCCTGAAAAGGACAAATGGCAATTTGCAATGAATGTGGAAATGCAATCCATGAGAGAAAATAAAGTCTGGGAAGAGGTCGACTTACCTCCAAACGCCAAGGTGGTTGGAAGTAAGTGACTCTATAAAATTAAGACTGACATGGATGGCAATATACACATCAATAAAGCTCGTCTAGTTGCGCAAGGTTTTACTCAAACTTATGGCATGATCACGAGGAGACCTTTTCTCTTGTAGCGGACATTAGAGCTATTAGAATTCTCATAGCTATAGCGACATACTATGACTATGAGATATGGCGGATGGATGTCAAACCGCCTTCTTGAATGGTCGCTTAGATGAAGACATCTATATGAAGCAACTTTGAGGGTTCGTGAATCCACAATTTCCAAACCGTATATGCAAACTTCAAAGGTCCATTTATGGATTGAAGCAAGCATCGAGGCAATGGAATAAGAGATTTGATGAAGAAATCAAAACGTATGGATTTATTCAAAATCTTGATGAGCCATGTGTATATCACAAAGTTAGTGGGAGTGATGTAATTTTCCTTATCCTTTATGTCGATGACATATTAATTATGGGAAAAGACATTCCAAGTTTGCAAAATGTTAAGGCATATCTTGGGAAATGTTTTTCCATGAAGGATTTAGGTGAAGCTGCATACATTCTGGGAATCAAGATCTAGCGAGATAGGTCAAAGCGGTTAATTGGTTTAAGTCAAAGCGCTTACATTGATAAAGTATTGAAGAGATTCAATATGCAAAATTCCAAGAAAGGATATTTGCCGATGGAAGTAAAGCATGGCTTATGTGGCGATATGTGTGCTTCAACACCTGCTGAGGTCGCACGCATGTAGAAAGTTCCTTATGCTTTGGCAGTAGGATCTATTATGTATGTTGTGAGATGCACAAGGCCAGATGTGGCGTTCGCTCAGAACATGACCAGTCGATATCAACAGAATCCGGGTGAACTTCACAGGACTAATGTTAAACATATTCTAAAGTATCTAAGGAATACGAAAGATAAATCCAGATACAGAGCTTGGTGTTACAGGTTACTGTGATGCATCCTAGATTTGTGATAAAGATGATACGAAGTCTCAGATGGGTTATGTCTTTGTCATCAATGAAGGAGCAGTTGACTGGAAGAGCAAGAAGCAGAGTACGATTGCGATGTCTGAGATAGAGGCCGGATACATAGCTGCTTCGGAAGCTGCAATGGAGGCTATTTGGATTAGGAAATTCATTTCACGTCTTGGTGTTATGCCTTCAATTGAATCATCTATTGATACGTATTGTGACAATTCTACTGCAATCATATTTGCCAATGAACCTGGAGTCATGAAGGACACCAGACATTTTATACGGAAGTATTACTATGTTCGGGAACAAGTCCGTGAAGGTGAAATAAATCAATTGAAAGTTCACACAGATGATAACTTAGCTGATCCTTTCACTAAGGCTTTGGCTAGAGACAAGCTTATTGGACTTGCCAATGGAATTGGACTTCGTTTAGCTAATAGTTTCATGCAGAACTGTGATTAGTATTTGGATAAAGGATATCGTAAAACATTTATTATTTTGATGAAATAAAGTTTGGATTATGTTTATTTTCATTTATAATATTGTTGTCCTATATTTGCATGTTTAATCCGTGAGTAACTAAGTTATTCTAAATTGTCCGTTGTCGATTAATGATATGGGAGTATCATTAAATTAAGACAAATCTGAGAGATGTGGTAGAATATACTTGAAAGTATATTGATGAGAATGCATACCAATTTGAGATGATATTCAATGAATTGAATATAGGGCTTATCCCAACTACATAATTTACTTTATGGATATTGTTATAAGTAAATTATGAATAGTTATCCTCGGACTTGAGATACCGGATAAGTGTCATGAATGTAGTGCATTTACGTGGAGCAACTTAAAGCTATAATGGCGGTAGTCATAAGGGTTGTTTCAAAAGTGTTGCAAAGTTTGTGGGTTAGTCTCGTAATCAAGATAGAATTTTTTCCTTCAAATTTATTTGGAGTTTAATACTCTTGGGCCCCTCGTAGGGTTGACAAGATGTTTGTCGGCCGCCCAAAATCTCCCTAAATATGTTTAGAAGATTTGGTAATCTTGGTCAATCACTTATAACGAGAAATGAATAATTTAATAAAGAATGACTTAATTCCATATCTTTATTTAACGTGGTATTAGAAACAAAAGGATAATAATAATGAGAAATCATTAAAAGGTTTTCCAGAGCCTTGCTCGAGTTGTGCTAGAGGCATCAAGTGTTGCTAGACGCTAACCGATGTGATCCTCTATTAAGATATATCCAAGTGGGGCTGTTGGTTTTATGGATATAAATTAGTAGGCGTGAGTTAGGATCGAACTAGAGACCACGGGATTGCACACTTTGCGTATGAAAATTGAAGTTAATAATTAAATGTAATAGTTATATTTATTTATTAATTAAACGAAATAATTATAACGGACGTTAAGTAATTAAGTGTAATGGACTAACGGTCGTTAAATGTAATTGGAAAGGACTAGATTGCAAATTAATATTAGGAAGGTTCCGGAATCCCTTGTGGGATACTCAAACCGATCGGCCACAAGGATCTCCCAACCCAACCCAAACTCAACTTGTTCTCTAAGTTTAGTTAAGTATATATACAAGGCTAGGGGTCTTGGATTTGCATCTCTTGTACACATAAGCTTAAGCCTAAAATTGTTTGTGCATTTTCTTTGCTTAAAACCGGTCGACCACCTCCCTAAGGTGTCGACACACTTCTTTTCCAAAACAAAGTTATTTGTTTAATTAAAACTAGCATTCCTTTAATTCGGTATAGTACGTGTGTATAAGAAAGTGGTACTAACACATTATTGTTAGTATTCTTGGATTGAATTCAGGGACGGAGCTAGGGGTGCCTGCGGGTGCACGTGCACCCCATGAAATTTTTCGATATAGTGTTAATTTTTGAAAAATTATCTATTTTTAAAAATGTATCTTAAGTGCACCCGTGCATCAAAATGTGCTTATAGTATTATTATTATTATTATTATTATTATTATTATTATTATTATTATTATTATTATTATTATTATTATTATTATTATTATTATTATTTTTTGAACAAAGATTACATTTCATTTCACTCCTCACAAATGGAGGTAATTTGAACACAACAAGTTACATCGAACATAAAGGGCAAAATCGAAGCCGACTTGCCAAACAAAATACACGAAGCAACAAGTTAAGCCAAAAGAAAGCATACACCCTAATAGTTGTGATGCACCACGAGCAACACCATACAAGGGTGGGTGGAATCACCAAAGTGAGCTTTAGGGAGACACAACCATACGAAGATGTAGCTTGACAAAAGTACACAAAGTACGAAAACATACATAAAAGATAAAACTAAGCATCCTAAAAGGAGCGAGCAAACCCAACAGATCTAGAATCAAAACCCAAGGCTACGACAAGCTATCGATGGCGGACCACAACAGTCCGAAAGCAGGTGAAAGCGGTGGCGGCAATGACAACAACGGCAACGGCGAGATGACGATCCGTGAGTAAGGCTTTATTGTGGGAAAATAAAGTACAAGAAAGGATCCGGACGGCCAGTCGAAACCGACCGCCGGAGAAAAGGATTGGATTTGGGTGGATGTGTTTTGGAGAGAGGTAGGTGGATGTGTTTTAGAGAGAGGAAAAAGTTTATTTGAATGGCGTAGTTATGAACCTGCTTCTAGTATTATTTAGTTGGTTTAATTACAAATAAAAAAAAATATAGAATTTTGTAAAATACCTAATATAACAAAAGCCCAAAGATAAAACAAATTTAAAAAATTAAAGCACACAAGCCCAAAAGCCCAAGAATGAAATATGTTTATCAATAAAACAAGTTTATTCATTATCCTAACATTTTTATATAATCTAAAATAGAAGAGTATGAAACAGGTTAGTGTTCGACATATATCATATTATCATTCAATTGTTTATAATAGTTTGTTGGACATATATCATCTAATTGGTTGTTTAAATTGATAGTATGATGAGAGGTTCAAGTTTCGAGTGTTGGACATATATCATCTAATTGGTTGTTTTCAATTGTTTATTATACTTGAACCGTCATTTTTTGTTGCGTATATTATTTATATTGTTCACCAATTGTTAGGATTAATCATGTAATAGTCTTTTTTTTTGCTGCATATATTATTTATATTGTTCACCAATTGTTAGGATTAATAATTATGTAATAGTGATATGAAATTGTGTGATTTGTATTTAAATATTTCGTGTAATGGCTCTAATTTGTAGTTTGTTTATTGTAGGCTAAAATTGGGAGTTATTTAAAAAGAAAGCTTCCGTATGATAACGAGAATGATACTATTGGTGAAGAATCTACAAGAGAAAATGCCACGACTGATTCTTCACAAGGACCTCAAACTGCATCCACAACTGATATTCCTTCGGCTTCGGTACTGATTACAATTGCTTTAGACACTCTTCCCTCGGACCCCGCCGATAGACCTCGAGTTTTTGATTATGATCCAAACCAAAGAGAAGAAATAAGGCGATTATATTGGGATAGAAAAGCTTGTCAACCAAGTGCTCATATATTTCCAACTAAAATTATAGCAGACAAGGCAAGATGGTTTGTTGTAGCATGGTTTAAGGAATTTCCTTGGTTGGAGTATAGTGTAAAGGTGAACAAAGCATTTTGCTTGTGTTGTTACTTATTTAGAGATAATATTGAGAAGCAAGGTGGGAATGATGCATTTGTGGTTAATGGTTTTGATAGCTGGCATAAAAAGGATAGATTGTATCAACATGTTGGTAATGTTGATAGCTATCACAATAGAGCATTCCCAAAATGTGAAAATCTTCTTAAACAAGATCAATCCATTGTCGAGGCCTTTAAGGTTCTTCACTATGTTGAGGAAGAGGGTGATACTATCTCTAACCGTGGAACAGCTTCGGGTCTAATAAAGTATTTCAAAACACTTGATTTTATGTTTTTATTGTACTTGTTGTTGCATATAATGGGGCTTACTAATACATTGTCATAACATCTTCAGAAGAGCGATCAAACGATCTTAGAGGCCGTTTCATTGGTAAAAGGAACCAAAGAGCATTGCAAGAGTATAGAACGGGTTTTCCTTCACTTTTGAAGAATGTAACTTCATTTTGTGGTAAACATGATATTGAGATGGTAAATATGGTTGACTTTTATTCAAGAGGCCGAAAGGATAGAATTACAAATCAACATCATTTCGAGGTCGATATGTTCAACACTGTTATGGATTTGCAAATTCAAGAGTTTGGAGATCGTTTTAGTGAGGGAAGCACCGATTTACTTGATTATATGGCGGCGTTGAGCCCGCATGATTCATTTTCAGAATTTAGTATATCAAAGTTAGTGAAACTTAGTGAGATGTATCCACGTGATTTTACTTACATGGAAAGGTTAAGTCTTCCTACAGAACTTGGAGTCTATTATCAGATCATGCGTAACGATAAACATTTCGCTAACTTGGATAGTATTGCCAAACTTGCTGAGAAGATGGTGGATAAGAAAAAACATACATCTTATCCTTTGGTTTATCGGTTGTTGAAGTTGGCTTTAGTCTTGCCTGTTGCTACTGCTACGGTTGAAAGATGTTTTTCTAAAATGAAGCTCATTAAAACTGATTTGCATAATCGATGGGCGATGATTATTTTAACGGCGCTTTAACTTGTGCCATAGAGAAAGAAGAACTTATTAATGTTAAAAATGAGGGTGTACGTAAGCGTTTTTTTGCTATGAGAGATTGTAGAATCACTAATTAAAGGTAATATGTTCATTTATTTATCGTTTTTATGAAATATTCGTTTTATTCCAATTTTTAACTCTATTATATTATGGTTCAAAAAAATTTGTGCACCCAGTCATATTTGTTCCTGGCTCCGTCACTGAATTTGAATTACAAAATCGGTAAGGGGTAATTCACATAATCCTATAAACCCTAATTAGGGTTCATCTAATTGCTAGTTTTGTGGATTTGATTCTTGTTCGGCTAGAATCAAGAAAGGTACGCATATTCTTGTTTATGTTAATTAATTATTCATTAATCTTTTCTATACGCTTCCGCATGTATTCTTTAATGTTTTGTGTTTTATTATTGATTGTCATGATATATAATTCAACAGTGGGTTCAACTCTCGTTAGAGACATGTGAGATATGTGATGTTGGTTGTAAAAAATTGTTTTTCTAAAAAAAACAAAAATAAATAGATAAGAATCAGTTTCAAATAAAAAAGATGTTTGCCAAAGCATTTCCAAGCGAACATGGTTCATATATTAAATTGATAGAACTCAAACACCATAATAATTGAAATAATTATAAGCCATATTGTTGATACAAAAGTTGGACGTTCTCGATTTGGAGCTCGGTTCTCGTACCAATTGAGAATTGCCGCTTGAGACACTGCGCACTAAGAGACAAGAAACACCGTTAGGCTTACCGTGGGATTGTCTCCACGATTATCCTCCGCGAGAGTGAGTAATCGGTTTAGGGTTTAAGGAGTTTTAGGGTTATGAGATCGTACCTTAAACGAGGATATGATTCCCTTATATACGCATCGGAATCCTTGTTGGTTCCGTGTTCCCCAACCTTCGGCGTATCCCGCCAAAGTCGGTTGGGAATGATTATCTTCTTATTTTAGAAGATATCATATATCTAATCCATAAATAGATTTGGGCTTGGGCTTTCGTGAGCCCAAACCGTTATTGAAAGTGGCCCGGTCGGACCGGGCTTGTTAGTATTGGGTTGTGGTGGGTTTATGACCCGATACCGACTATACGTCATCATGTCCCCAGTCTAGTATGCGCAGATGCGTATCTGCGGATGCTAGACTAATGACCGTAGTCCAAAAACGAAGAATGTACAAACGTATCCAAGAAGCCATACACCTACCCGTAGGTGCAATGTATCGAGACATCCAAATGAATAGGTAATGCCTCGTTAATCGGGGGAAAGTTACTGCCCCGTTGTCACATCAAGCCATCTCGACCACACAATGAAGACTAGTGGAATCCACGTGTCGCCAATCGTGTGGAAGAGAAGAAGTATATAACTAGGCGATTCATTTTCACCGGATTTCTCACAGTAAAAACACCAATCGCCATTTCTAAAGCATTTTAGGAGTCGTTATCCCAAAAGTAACCAACCACAAAGGTAACCGCGCGTGCGTGATAGCAGAAAAGTATATCACCATGGTTAAACAGTTGTCTGACTTCACCTCCGACCTTAATTTGATCGATCTGATGGAATTTACCTCAGATTACTTTATACCCGGACGCATCCGGTGGTTCGGGATGCGCGTGCCACGATGCGGATTTCCGGCGGAAAGGTGGGTGTATACACGGTTATTCGAATTCGCGAATCAACGTGTGCCCACATCACGCTTTCTATGCGATGTGTTAAACTATTATACGCTACACATATCGCAGCTTACCTTGCATCGGCGCTGCCAAAATTACTAATTTCAAGTAAATTGCCGTTTGCTGGGGATTAATCCCACCATCCACCTATTCCGCGCCTTTTATCACACCACATGGGCACATGGGTGGGTGTCGTTTGCAAAGTTGGCATGCCGATCTCAGTTGGCATCCGTGGGACCCTACATAGGTTCAACAAGTTGGCGCCATCCAAAAATTTTCGATGGTCGCGGCTGATTCAAAAATTTTTAGGTGATCGTCAGGATCACCCGTCCCATCATAGGTTTTAACATTTGCGGGCATGCGCCTTTTCTTGTTCTCGGAGAAATCACTAATGCGCTCGGTGAACGCATCCACTTTCCGACGGCGCCATGGGAGAGACATGTCTTCCTCTTGGCTATCGCGTGCTCGGATTTCCAATGCCTCAGATCACTATCCTCGTTGTCCGAGGAGTTGTCGAAGATGAATTTACCTTCTTACGGCGCTTGCGCCGCCTTCCTCGAATCGACTCATAGTCCGGATCGAAGGGCTTTCACTGGGGAATACTTTCGCCCAGTCTATCATGTACTCTACGGCTACCCGATCGGCGTGACACCGTACCGCTTCTTCTCTATCATCGCCACTCAAGTGTTGCGAGTGGGATGTCTCATCACCCCGATCCTCCTCCCGATTCTGTTGAATACGGGGGTTTATGACCGCTTCTCTGCGCTTTTCCTTCGGTGGCGCGGTGGAGAAGTATCGTGTTCGAATCGAAATTGAGTCGGGCTTTCGTGTTCCGCGATCTATTCTTCTCTTCCTCTTGCATGAGGCAACCAATGCTTCGTAGTTTTGGGATACGAAAGCTTCGTGCTAATGCAGCGCCGACTCCTCGAGAATGAGTGCGTTTGTTTCTACCGCGTTCTTATCCCGACCGTGCCTCCGGTACCTTTGTCAAGTCGGTTTCTAGCACCGATTGGAAGGGAGTAGTAAAGGCGGGTTGTTCCCGAGTGCGCGATGGGTCTACTCCACTCGTGGTGGTTGTAGTGACTGGGTTATTCCCGAGTGCGGTTCTACCCGAGGAAGATCAAGTCTTGACCGACCCCTTATTTTTAGCGTACCGGTTGTCCCGCAGGTCCGCTAGGGGTTAGTCCACTCTGCGACTTCTTCCCCATAAGATCCGATCGCGATCGCTGATTGCCGTGTTTTGTCATTCTAGTGTCGATTCTTAGTGTAGGGTCCCACGTTTGTAGTCACATTGATCTCCGCAGTGCGGATAGTTGGCATGCCGATCTCAGTTGGTATAACGGCTTCTGTCCCGTATACTAGAGAGAAGGGGGTATCCCCCGTGCTGGTTTTAACTGAGGTGCGGTGCGCCCATAGTACATGTGAAAGTTCTTCAACCCACCTTCCTTTGTGCTTGTCCAAACGTGCTTTGATTCCTTCACCCAGACTTCGATTTGCGCGTTCGACTAAACCATTGGTTTGTGGGTGCGTAACCGACGCAAAGTGTTGGGTGATGTTTAACTTTTCGCACCAATCTTTGAAGGGTTGTCACGCAATTGTTTCCGTTATCCGAGATGATTTCTCCGGGTAATCAAGCGGCATACTATGTTGTCCCGCACAAAGCGCTTCACCGTTGCCGAATTGTCGCCACCGCTTTTGCCTCGATCCACTTGGTGAAGTAGTCTATAGCTACTATGAGAAACTTGAGACCGCGTCGCTATTGGAAAAGGACCGCGATATCAATGCCCCATTTGTAGAATAGCCACGCGCGCGTGATTGGTGTTAACTCATGCCGTGGTTTTGCGCGCACGGGTCATGGACTTGGCAATCATTGCACTTCCTTATCAAATCCGCGCATCTTTATGCATGGTTGGCGATAGTATCCCGATCGCATGGCGCGTGCTACAACAGACCGTGGTCCTGCGTGCATGCTACATGAACCCTCATGGATTTCGCAGCACATAATTTGCTTGTACGGGGCCGACGATCGAAGCCATGGTTGGAGGAAAGAACGTCGTCTGAAGATGTTGTCGCGCACTTGAATCTCTGCTGTGTCCGTATTCTCTGATGAGCCATGCATTCTTGGGGTAATGTCCCTTTGCTTAAGAATTACGCAATTGGTGTCATCCATGTAGGACCATCCTCCTCTATGATCATGGAGACTTCCATCTCCGATATTGACTTGCTTTTCGGTGTTTCCACCAAGACTTGCTTTGATAAGTGTGCGAAGCTTGTCGAGGCGATCTTGCTCGGTGCATCCGCTGCGATTTTCTCCTCTAGGGACTTGCTTGATAGTAAATCACAAAGCCTTTGATCGGTGTCTTAGTCTTCTCAAGATCTCGAATCATATTTTCTTCTTTGGCCACGTGTTCACCCAACACATGGTTGGCCACTAGTCGGGAGTCCACATTTGCTTCCAAGTTACGTACACCCATTTGAGTACGCAATCGTAGTCCAAATGATCGTGGCTTCATATTCGCCTCATTGTTTGTCGAGGTAAATTCAAAACGCAGCGTAAGTGAATTCCATTCCTCCGGGTTTGTGAGAATAAGGCCGGCTCTGAGCCATCCACGCATGAGGACCGTCATAAACAAAATCCATGGATCTTGTAGTGCTTTCGCTTGGTGTAGGTACCTCGTCGATGTCGCTTCTCGATGATGAAGTCCGCCGAACTTGTCCTTTTATTGCGGTGCGTGGTGCAGAAGAGATGTTATGTTCGCTTAGCAACACACTCCACTTCGAGTCGTCCCGACGCATCGGGTTTGGAGATGATCCGCTTGATGGCTTGATCTCGTGATTACCGCTATCGGGTGCGCTTGGAAGTCTGCGTAGCGATCGCTTGCGGCAAACACTAATGCCAAGACCAATTTTTCCATGGCACTATAGTTCATCTCCGTCTTCTTGAGAGCTTTGTCGACAAAATAGATAGGGGTTTGCACCAGTCCCTATCTGTTAGTAGTAACGCTACCGATCGCCCATGAGTTCTTGATAAATACATGATCGCCTCTTCCCACAGTCGGGTGCCACGAGTGTTGGGAGCGTTGCTAGATCTCGTTTGAGTGTGGTGAAAGCTTCTTCCGCCTCAGTTGTCCACCGAAAGTCACCCTTTTTATACACTTCTTGAGTGTTTTGAAAAGAGGCAATGACTTTTCTGCCGATTTAGATAGGAACCGTTGAGGCCGGCCGTTTTCCATTGAGGATTGGACTTCCTTCGCCGTGCGTGGTGAGGAAGTTCTATTACCGCTTTGTCTTTTCTGGACAAGGTTTTATGCCATCGAGTTCTATCGGTACCCTAAGAACATGCCTTGATGGCCTTAGAAGGTGCGTTTCTTAGGATTTAGCTTCATGTTAATCTCGTAGAGTTTTGAATGTTTCTTCTATGTCGCGCACCGGTTCCTTTTCGGATGGCTTTTAATGACCGGTCATCACATAGACTTCCGTTGCGGCCCACCTGTTTTTGAAGGCATTGTCTACCAACCGCGATAGGTGGCACCGCGATTCTTCAAGCCAAACGGCATTTTGTGTAACAATGCGCCTTGGCTTGTGTGGGCGCTGTCTTTTCCTCGTCTTCGAGCCATTTGTATCGGTGATATCCGCTTGTACGCGTCGAGAAAACACTTCAACGGTATCCACAAGGACTCTATTTTCCAATCTATCTCGATAATGGATAGCGATCCTGTGGGCATGCTTTATTAAGGTCGGTGAAGTCTACACACATTCGCCACCACCGTCGCTTTTTGACCATTCTTTGGATTAGAAAGCCGGTCATGGTAATAGACTTCACGCATAATTCCGCTTTAACTAATTTACGTACCTGCGCGGTCGCTGCGCCTGCGGAGCTTGGCCACGCTTCTTCCGGCGTGTCGGTAAGTATCCTTGTCGGATTCTAAGTTTATGCTCGTGATCGGCGTGGTACTCGATCATGTGTTTGGGCTCCCATGCGAAAATATCCACGTTCTTTTGTAGGAGCGCCGCGACACACGCTTGTTGTCCGACAATGACCTCCAATGGTTATCTCTCGTCCGGATATTCGGTGAATTAGACCTTAAAGTTGGGGATTTTGGCGCAAGACTTAGCCGGGATTGGTTCCATTTCGCATGTAACCGTGTTACATTCTCTGCTTGGCACCGTGGCATTGTAAAGAGTGACAATGCCCCTTCAACTGGAATTTAAGCATCCCATGCTGCTGATTGGACCGCCGCATGGTGATATCCGGGTCTCCAATAATGCCATTATATGATGAAGGGATTTGATCACCATGAAATCCATCCGTGTTGTCGTGAGAGTGCTCTGCGTTGCCAACGCCGACTATGAATCGCATTGGCCCATAGGTTATATCTTCTCACCGTGAAACCGGTGAGTGCGGTGTTGACCAGATTTAACCGACTACGTATTTCGTGTCGTAGTCTTTTAAAGCAATGCTCATACATAATATTTGCCGATGCCCCACCATCGATGTACATGCGGTGTATGTCGTGACCACCCGCACTAATTTCAATGGTGAGGGCTCACGTCTTTGCGTTGTCCGCAGTTAAAGTAGGAAAGAGATTTCACTTCTTGGAAAACTCTTGGCCGACCTTCCGTCGTGGTTCGTTGCCACGTCAGTATCATATAGATTGTGTCGGCCTTATCTTTGGGTGTCTCCTTCTTGCTTTCATTCTTTGCTTATCTCTTCCTCTTTAATGTTTTTAACTAAGTGGTCCACCGCCCCTTGACCATCTTGTCGATGAGTTAGCGCACCGGACACACTCGTTAGTGGTGTGACCCTTTTGCATGGTAGTCACGATATCCATTCCCGATCGCGCCGATCTTACGTGTACGCGCATCTGCGGTGGTCTTGGGAAGTTCGCACCTTCCATTGCGAGTATTTCCTTTGGTGTTTTGATCAAGGGAGTATACATCATTATCTCTGCTCTCTCCGCTCCTCCGGTTGCGATAGCTTCTATTACGGTTATTACCTCGGTCGTTGGATTGTCTCCCGTGTTGTTCCCGTGACCGGTAACTCGAATAGTTCTTTTGCTATCATTGCAGCCGGCCTCTCCTCGACAAAAGACCGAGAGCGCTTCATGAGTTCATCAAAGGTCTCGGGGATCTTGTCGTTTAACCTCTTGATGAGTTCGGGTTATTAATCCCATTCATGAAGCCCGAGATCTTTAAGACTTCCGCATGCTTTAACCTGCATGCATTCGTCTTTAAAGCGTTCCATGAACGCTCGTGGATTCTCCACAGTCTGCTTTTACCTGGCGAGTTCGACAGATTTTTAGCACACTTTTGCGTTGAGTAAAATTTAGGCGAACGCCTTTCTCAACTCTTCAAAACCATTCACGCCCTTCGTGGGAGTTTGTTGAACCGTTCCGCGCTTCCCACCAAGTGTGGAATTAAACATGTGGCACCGGGCGGTTGTGGCGGTTTCGATGGTCGCGGTGATTCAAAATTTTTAGGTGATCGTCGGGATCACCGTCCCATCATAGGTTTTAACATTTGCGGGCATGCGCCTTTTCTTGTTCTCGGAGAAATCACTAATGCGTCTCGTGAACGATCCACTTCTCGACGGCGCCATGGGAGACATGTCTTCCTCTTGGCTATCGCGCGTGCGCTCGGATTTCAATGCCTCAGATCACTATCCTCGTTGTCCGAGGAGTTGTCAAGATGAATTTACCTTCTTCACGGCGCTTGCGCCGCACCTTCCTCGAATCGACTCATAGTCCGGATCGAAGGGCTTTCACTGGGGAATACTTTCGCCCGGTCTATCATGTACTCTACGGCTACCCGATCCGGCGTGACACCGGTACGCCGCTTCTTCTCTATCATCGCCACTCAAGTGTTGCGGTGGGATGTCTCATCACCTCGATCCTCCTCCCGATTCTGCTTGAATACGGGGTTTATGACCGCTTCTCTGCGCTTTTCCTTCGGTGGCGCGGTGGAAGTATCGTGTTCGAATCGAAATTGAGTCGGGCTTCGTGTTCATACGATCTATTCTTCTCTTCCTCTTGCATGAGGGCAACCAATGCTTCGTAGTTTTGGGATCGAAAGCTTCGGTGCTAGTGCGCGCGACTCCCTCGAGAATGAGTGCGTTTGTTTCACCACGCGTTCTTATCCCGACCGGTGCCTCGGTACCTTTGTCAAGTCGGTTTCTAGCACCGATTGGAAGGGAGTAGTAAAGACGGGTTGTTCGAGTGCGCGCTGGGTCTACTCCACTCGTGGTGGTTGTAGTGACTTGGGTTATTCCCGAGTGCGGTTCTACGAGGGAAGATCAAGTCTTGACGACCCCTTATTTTTAGCGTACTGGTTGTCCCAGGAGGTCCGCAGGGGTTAGTCCACTGCGACTTCTTCCCATAAGATCATTGCGATCGCCGATTGCCGTGTTTTGTCATTCTAGTGTCGATTCTTAGTGTGGGTCCCACGGATGGGTCCCACGGATGGCGCCACTTGTTGATACAAAAGTTGGGCGTTCACGATTTGGAGCTCGGTTCTCGTACCAATTGAGAATTGCCGCCGAGACCTGCGCACTAAGAGACAAGAAACACCGTTAGGCTTACGGTGGGATTGTCTCCCACGATTATCCTCCGGCGTGAGAGTGAGTAATCGGTTTAGGGTTTAAGGAGTTTTAGGGTTATGAGATCGTACCTTAAACGAGGGATATGATTCCCTTATATACGCACGCGAATCCTTGTTGGTTCCGTGTTCCCCAACCTTCGCGTATCCCGCCAAAGTCGGTTGGGAATGATTATCTTCTTATTTTAGAAGATATCATATATCTAATCCATAAATAGATTTGGGCTTGGGCTTTCGTGAGCCCAAACCGTTATTGAAAGTGGCCAGTCGGACCGGGCTTGTTAGTATTGGGTTGTGGTCGGGTTTATGACCCGATACCGTTATCGTCATCACATATATACGAGACATTTCTTTCGTTCTTGCTCAAATGTGGGAGTATTAAATTTTAAACTTCTTAATTATTTAAATAATATGATTCATCCTTAATATAGTTATAGTAATGTGATGCAATTCATATAGGTCCATCTTCGGCTATGAGTGATGGAGGTTTAGATAGCAGAATGGTGGGACGAGGGTTGGTCATGTGATGCAATTCCCATTCTAAGCAGTTGAAAAAACAATTAGTACAAAATGGTCTGGCTAATTAACTTTGGAGATCGAAGCTTGAGAAAATTGTCTTAATAAATCAAAACACATACAAAAATAACATTAAAAAAAAGGTTGGCTACTAGTAAGATAAACATAGCGCATACATATCTTGCTGGAAACCAAACCTTCAAACATATTATGTAACAAGCTACAATATAGACAAACAATTTTTTTTTTTTTTTACGATGTGGGACAAACATTACACAAAACATAAATTTTTACAACATATCATATTTTTCGTAAGATATTGTTCAGTCATTATAGTGATAACAATTTGTGAACATGATAATATTATTTGTTGTTACAAAATAAACACCATTCAATTTTATTACTACGGACTTCACATTAGTAATCAGCAGAAGATCTCGTGCATTATTTTGTTGATGCTTTTGGATTAAGTTAAGGAAACAAGTTTACACGTTACTACGTTATAGTTATAGTGTACAATTATATTAGTTGAAATTACAATTACAGAGTAAACTACTAACTAGTAACAAGCTTGCTATTGTGAATCATATACTCTACATCCCTTTACAATCTCTTTAAGCTTTGAAGTGCACAAGTAAGTTGTTTGGATGTTGAGGATTGATTAGTGACTTTGTTTGGTTGACTTTGTGCTCTGTATTGACTTTGTGTTGCACTGGCTTGTGCAACAACTTCTTTAGTTCCTTTACTTTTTTACATTTTTATTTTTGTTAGAGCAAAGTTCCTTAAAAACCCATAGATAAAAGTCATATATTTGTGCGCTAGGAGCATATCACTGAGAGAAAGTCTCAAGTCTGCTGCAATACTTTGTACCGGATATATTAGAATGTTTTTGGTACAAAATTATACAGACAAAGGTGGAAAGTAATCTTCTTTTATATAATAAATGAATTAAATTATTTCAGAGTGATTTTATCAATTCATTTTTATTGAAAAAACAATTGGTCCAACAGGAGAGCTCGATTTTGTCACGTAAACAAAATCGTGTAATGTGATTGGTTAATAAAAGTCAAAATTAAATTGATTTTGGTCAAACTTTAATAATTTGGTGGAAAAGTTTGGTTGATAAAAACACATAAAAATATAGGTGTCAAATTTGTGAACAAAAACTTTAAAAATGGGAGGTAATTAATAAAACTTTAGTGGATGAATTTTTAAAACTATATATAGAGTTAAATGTAATATTATAAGCTTTCATGTTTTTTAATAACTTTGGATTATAAACAAATACCCCTTATACTTTATACCTTTTATACTTTATATCTTAAAGAATATAATATATATGATTTTTAAAATAACAACATATAAATTTGCATAAGATTATAAGTATCAAGTTTTTACTATATCGTTCAATAAGAACTCATTTAATTTCATTTTAAAATTTTAACCTATGTGGACACGAGTTTACATTTTAAATAAGGCTAAATTATCGAAAACGAAATACAATTATCAAATTGTAACCACGGGTTACTTTAATATAAAATAAATATATGCGATTGTCTTATAACATGACTCATGTAATTCATATTTATTTATAAAGGATATTTATAAAAACATTTTTAAAAACTTTAAGGGTATACTTTAACTTTATCAACGCCATTATGTGCTATTAAACTTGCATCGTATGTACAACATAATATCAAGAGTGAAATTTAAATAAACATCAACATCTTTTTCATTAAATAAATTAAATCTTGAGTTACGATATAAATTTTACAAATATTTTACCAAATTTTAATGGATATTAATGCATAATAAAAACTCAGGCATAAGTATTAGTTGACTTATATCACAATTTTTATGAGCAAATTCTTATATGTGTATATACTGAACTAAAATGTTAAAATGAATTTGATTATGTGTAAACTTCATGCGTGCATCTAAACTTATAATATATAATTATATGCAATTACCTTTAAAGACACAATATTGATCTTGATCTGATGAATAATTTTTTGTCAAAACTCTCGTCGTGTGAGATATTATAACTAATTAAATATGGTACAAATTTATACAGACGAGGTTAACATTACGCATACGCTAGCCTCCCACAATTCCAATACTTTGTACCGAATATATTACAATGTTTTTGACAATTCCAATACTTTGTACCGAATATATTACAATGTTTTTGGTACAAAATTGTACAGACAAAAAGGTAGAAGGTATTTAAAGATGATTTTAGCCTTCTCAACAAGTAATGTTAGACCTAATTTAAGTTACATCGTTACATTTTACTCTAAAATGTTCGTTGAATTTAATGAGATTAACATAACACACACGCCACAATTCCAAAACACCTAAGCATCTGGTGACTATCAGCAATATATACGTGCGTTTGTTTCTCTTCTTTCTCGATGTGGGACTAAGCGTAAGCCCAATATCAAATCTTATAGCTTTTAATTTGGTGTAAGAATTAATCCTTCATGACAATACCAATCTGTTAAAATAAAAAATTAGGTAAAGAGTATACATGTTTTGTTATAAAATAAACGTCATTCATTTCTTTTTTTACTTAATACTAAATTAGATCACCTCGTCCTTGACAAACCATTAGAGTCTAATAACCATCCGACCAAAACCAACCACAGTCTAATATAATCGTGACGACCACGTAACATTAGTATGTGTACGAAAGTATCAGCAACGATAAATAAACAGTAGAACTTTTATTCAAACCTAAGCCTCAATAGTCGGCTTAGATTATATCAACAATAGTATCCAAAGAGTTACAAGATCAGATTAATGTCAATGAGACAATAACCATACAAATACAAAGAAGAGACAAGATCAGTGAAATGATCAGAAAGAAGTGAAAAATGTGAGACAATGACTGCACACTCAAGTGTGTCTAACCCTAGATTAAGGGACTTATTAAATAGGAGATTAAGATACACTAAGACCCTCTAACGGCTATAAATGACTCATCGGTGAGAATGAGAAAGGCTTGAAAATGAACTTCTTGGAACTTTAAACCATTTATGCTTTGTCCATGATTAACCCTTGTAATAAGCCTACACCGAACATAACTTGAAAGTCATTAGCAATTGATAGAATGACATGTTTGCCACAGTTAGTACCCCAAAATTTAACATTCCCCCAATCGATGGGCAAACATATCAAACAACATCAATTTTTCACACAAGAATTTATCTTGATAAGCAGGGGAGGTTTTTAGTAAGTATGTCTGCAGTTTGGTTTGAAGAGCCAATCTTTTTGCACTTATAACACCTCTTGCAATTTTTCCCACGACGAAGTGGACATCAATTTCAAAGTGTTTTGATCTTTCATGGAAAGCAGGATTGACACAAGTTGTAAAGCGATTTGTTATCACAAAAAGATTAACGAGGAGATTGATATCAACTTTTAGATCTTTTAAGATTTTTGAATCAAATGATTTCACAGAGCAGATGAACATAGATCTATACTACATACATGGAAGATTTTGAAAGAGTGTTTTGTTTTCTACTTTTCCATGAGATCAAACAATCATTAAAGAAAACACAATAACTCGTGACATATTTTCGGTTTTCTTGCATTTGGCCCAATCTGCATCACTATATCCTTGAAGATGATTTTCGAGTTCTTTGAAATTGTACCTTAGACCTATTCACGGAGCTCCTTTAGATATCTCGAACATTGAGGACACATTCTAAATGAGATTTCAAAGGAGAATGCATATATTGTGCCGCATAATGAACCGAGTATGAGATGTCGTGTCTTGTATGGGTGAGATAGATAAGTTTCTAAGTAACTTTTGATAACCAAATGATGTTGACAAGTAAGGGATCATCGGCGGTGGGAATGTATGGAAGGACAGAGTTGGGTTCCATAGGAGTGGACACGAGTTTGCACCCAAGAAGACCAAATTCTTTGAAGAGTTCAAGACAATATTTTCTTTGGGAGAGACAAATGTCATTCTCGCTTTTAAAACCTCAATGCCAAGAAAATATTTTAATTTCCCCAATTCTTTGATATGAAATTTTGATTTTAGAAACTCTTTGAATAGGTTTATCTCATCAATACGGCTTCGAAGAAGGACAATATCATCCACATAAACAAGCGAGCAATAAACTTGTTATTCTCTGTTTTGGTGAACAAAGAATGATCATTGTGATTGAACAAAATTATTTTCCTTTAAGACAACGACAAGTTTTTCATTCCATTTCACGGGAGCTTGTTTTAGGCCATATAGAGACTTGACAAGTTTGCAAACTTTATTTTATTGTTCTCATTCTGAAACCCCTTAGGGATGGTCATATAGATATCCTCATCAAGATCTCAATACAAGAAAGCATTGTTAACATCAAGTTGGAAAATAGGCCATTTGTTTTTCACAGCTAAGGCAATAAGACATCTAACAGTAGACATTTTTATAACAGGAGAAAAAGTTTCATCATAGTCTATTCCTTCCCTTTGCTTATAACCTTTAACAAATAATCTAGCCTTGTATCTATCAACTTCACCATTGGCTTTATATTTGATTTTAAAGATCTATTTGTAACCAATGGGAGTTCTATTAGGTGGGAGATCAGTTATATCCCAAGCATGATTTTCATTTAAGGCCTCAATTTCGAGTTCATAGCATCACCCCAATTACTATCAAGGATAGCTTCTTCATAATGGTAGGTTCAATACTTTATTAAGACTAGAAGCAAAGCAAGAATTATCTTTGTTTATGTTAGAATAATTAACAACCTTTTCAACACCATATTCGACTTTCCTTTCTATAATAAAGTCATTAAGATTATTGGGCAACTTAGAAATTCGTTGACCTTCTAGCGATGGTGGTGGCAAGCCTCTTTCTTGTTCGTAGTTCGATTTGAATCGATGATGTATCAGCAGAATCGAGAGGATGCATCGGCAGGATGTGATTCATGTGATATGGTGCCCTCGGGTGTGTATTATCATCTATAGATGTTGCAACAGTTCATCATCCCTGAAGGATGACTCAACACCGTGCCATCATCATAGGATGTCACTCTCCTTCATCATTGGGACTTGTTTGTGAGTCAAAGAAATTTTTATGATTTAAATCTTTAGGCACATACGTTTCAACAAAAGGTTTTGACAAAGTATTTTTCATTTTGAAGGAAAACAGTTTCATAAATTTGACATCTCTCGAAATAAAAGATATTTTTGTTTCTAAGCTCAAAAGTTTATAACCTTTTTCTCATTTGAATAACCAATAAAGACACTTTTCTCGGACCTACTACCAAATTTGTCGAGATGTTGAGAATGGTGGCATAGCATAAGCACCAAAGACTCTAAGGAGAGAGAGTGAAGGGTCATGCCCATACACAAGGGAGAAGGAGACTTGCTGACAGGTAATCAAGAGGTAACTGTTTATGACATAGGCGTGGTTAGAACACATTCGAGCCAAAGATATAAAGGTAATTCCCTCGAAACATAAGGGATCTAGCCACATTAAGGAGATGCCTATGTTTCCTTTCTAATACCATTTTGTTGTGGTGTATAAACACAAGAGGTTTGATGTAAATTTCTTTTCATGAAAGAAGTGTTGAAGTTTATTATTGACAAATTACGTCCATTATCACTTCGAAAATCTTAACATTGTGTTCAAATTGATTTGATAGCATATGAGTAAAGTTAACAATGGAAACATAAATATCATCCTTTCCTTAAGCATATAAACCCACACGCCCTAGAATAGTCATAAAAATAGTTAAAAATATTTGTAACCATCTCTGCTAGTGACTTTATATGGTCCCCATACATCTAGATGAACAAGTTGACCAATTTTAGTTGATTTATGTTCACTTAGAGGAATGGTTCCTGGTTTGTTTAGCTTTGTTGCAAGTATCACAAAGATGATCGATTCGGATGAGCTATCAAGTTTAAGAGTGGATTTAAGATATGTAGGACTTGGTCGGAGGATGACCAAGTCTTTGATGCCGAGATTTCTAGAAACATGGCAAATGTAAATGCGCTTATTAGAAGTAATCTTACATGTAGAATCAATATCAAACATATATAACCCATTGCATTGTTTACCAATCCCCACAATCCTTTTTGATGTAAACTCAGATATAGCAATTAGATTCATTAAACCCAACAAACATCTTATTGTCTCTAGCAATCTTATGAACAGACAGCATAGACTGACATTGTACTCAGGAACAACCAGAACATCAAAAAGAGTTAGGTCATTATTAACTTTTAAGTCACCAATTTTAGTGATTAGGGCCTGAGTACCATTGGGATGTCCAACAGTTAGACCAAGATTTGAAATGTCAACAACATTAATTAAAAATTTGGCAGATACTGTCATGTGCTGATTTGCACCAGAGTCAACAATCCAACCAAGACTGATGTTTCCAGATAAGGTTTTTGTGTTGTTGTTGAAAAATTTGTTGAAGTTTATGTTAAACTTAACACTGCCATTAAAGAAGGTTCCTGAAAAATTTTTACCTGCCATGTTGGCATTAGCAGAAGACACATTGTTGTCATTAAGAAGACTCATAAGTCTGGAGAGCTGTTCATTAGACAAAGAGACAGGAGAGTTGCTAGCACTATTATCAGTGATACGATTAGTATCAGTGGAAACATTGTTACTGCTGAAAGGTTTAGCATTAAAGTTCTTTTTAACATATCCAGCAGGATAACCAACAAGATCATAACATCTATCAACAGTGTGACCAGGTTTTTTGCAGTTAGTACATTTGAGATTCATGTTTGGTCCTCTGTAATTTGAATTGTTACCAGTATTAGAACCAGACCCTTTATTGAAATTGTTGTTGAATGATCCTTTTTTGTTATCAAAAAATTTTCCACTATCAAAAGTTTTTGCAGCAAAAGCAGTGGCATTGGGTTTAGCAGAACTATTCCCAGATGACACATTTCTGTGAGATTCTTCTCCAGAGACAACAGAGAAAGCAGTTTTGACATTAGGAAAAGGATATCTGGTTAAAATATTACTTCTGATAGGAACATAAGTGTCATCAAGACCCATAAGAAATTGCATTAATTTGATTAGCTGATTGCGTTTTTCAAAATGTTTTGCAGCCTCACAAGTGCATGGAGGCAAGCTAATCATACAATCAAATTGTTTCCATAAAGAGTTAAGGTTGTTGTAATAATCGACAAGAGAAGACCCACTTTGACTAAGAGAATTTATATTTTTATGCAAATTAAAAATAGTGAACCATCAACCTTATCATAAGTATCTTTAAGATCATTCCACATTTCATAAGCGGTTTAGCATAGATAGCACCAAAGAAATAATTCGGAGACGGAGAGAGTTAAGAATCCAGGTAACCACAACAGAGTTACAAGTATCCCATTGATTAGCAAGACTAGGGTTTGAGTCATCTCTTATGAAAGTACCATCAATAAACCCTAACTTATTATGGTTCCTTAAAGCAAAGGTCATGGCCATATTCCATATTTTATAATTTTCAGTTCCAGTGAGTTTGATAGAAATAATGGGAGTACCATTGGTATTATTGGGGTGTAAATACAAAGCATCACCAAAGGATAAGCTTTTCTCAATGGAAGAACCACCACCACCACCAATATTATCATCACCAACAGCCATAATACAAACAGTAAGACAGATAAAACACAAACAGATATAATAGCAAGAGCAGATAGACAAATAAATAAGACTTTGTAATTAAGAAACAACAAGCACCAAGCACAGAGACTAGGGTAAACCGAGCGGTATTCGCACCACTCGGAGGTGGCGATCAAGATGTTAGTCTACCCGTTTGCACCCTCAAAGACTTAAGTCTTGTTTGTTTGAAGAAGAGATTAGACTTAGACTTACAGAGCAAGATGCGTGGAAAGAACAAATCACAATAAGAAATAACCAAAGTGATTATGCCAATAGCAATAACCCTAAACCACCAACTTGTTGCTGAAGAGATGTCCCCAAGTTTCTATGAAGAAAAACCCTTGGATGGTGAATCAATAGTGATAATGAGCCTGAAGCTCTGATACCATGTACGAAAGTATCAGCAACAATAAATAAACAGTAGAACTTTTATTCAAACCTAAGCCTCAATAGTCGGCTTAGATTATATCAACAATAGTATCCAAAGAGTTACAAGATCAGATTAATGTCAATGAGACAATAACCATACAAATACAAAGAAGAGACAAGATCAGTGAAATGATAAGAAAGAAGTGAAAAATGTGAGACAATGACTGCATACTCAAGTGTGTCTAACCCTAGATTAAGGGACTTATTAAATAGGAGATTAAGATACACTAAGACCCCTCTAACGGCTATAAATGACTCATCGCAGAATGAGAAAGGCTTCAGTGAAATGAACTTCTTGGAACTTTAAACCATTTATGCTTTGTCCATGATTAACCCCTGTAATAAGCCTACACTGAACATAACTTGAAAGCCATTAGCAATTGATAGAATGACATGTTTGCCACAGATTAGTACCCCAAAATTTAACAGTATGTGACTTTATAAAAGTGAAATCGAACAAAAAATTACCCAGTTAACACAATATAGCCATGTTGAAAATCACATGGCAGTCGCTTATACCCCTTCACGGCTTCACGTACATGACCTAAACATTAGCTCTCTCAAACAAAGGAACAACAAATTTGAAGCACTTTTAGAGACAGAAAACAGAATCAACAGTTCACATGAGCTGTGGGAACTATGTTAGCTCTTACAAGCATTATAGGGACTCGAGCACCAATCCACCCAAGATGTAGTCACACCTTTAGCTATAATCAACAAGCACGAAAAGGCACAACTTGGAGAGTTGGAGTTCATCATAAATAGTTGATAGGCTTGTCACTCGATTTTCAAACACCTTTTTTATTTCGGGCACACAATAATAGGTATAAAGCATCAACCAAAATACCGTTTGCCAAAATGGAATTCTAGATTTCTGTTGAACATAGCACATACAATGATTCCAAGAATTCGACACAAACAACTTCTTCACATTGAAAAATAGCAATGATATAGATGACTAAAATATAGGCCTAAAGATATGTCTAATCAATTTATTACTTGACACATGTCATATCCATTTTCTCTCTCATTATCATTACCATTTATCTTGACAAGTGTTACAATCTTACTATTAGGCATATCTTTAGACATGTTTATTAGGCATGCAAATCATTTTCCTTAAAAAATGATGCTCAAGTATACATGTACTAAAAGATAATTTCAAAAATCAAGTCAAGTCAGCTTAGCGAGTATAGCCAATGTTTTTAAACTCGGGTCGACCCGGCCAGTTCAACCGGTCGGACCGGTGTCCGGCCACAAGAACGGGTCAAAAAACCCCGGGGTTTCTAAAACCGGGTTAACCGGTTAGACCCGCCTGGTTTTGAGTGACCCGGTCGGAAAAAATAAAATAATAATAAATGGAAAACCGGGTTGACCCGGCGGTCGAACCGGTGGACTCGGTGCCCGATGACTCAATCGGGGCAATTAAAGACCCGGTTTTTAAAACATTGAGTATAGCACATTTATTAACTATACAGCCATCAGAAGATTCTAAAATAGAGGTAACTATCACCTATTTATGTAGACATTTACTTTTGTCTTGCTTCAATGTGGGAAGTTTAATTTTCTGAATATGTTACTTTACACAAAACATCATAGTTTAATCTTCTGAATTTGTCGTAACAAATGACTCATCCTATATTTATAGCAATCTGTGAACATCATAATCTTAAATCCGTAAAACCAATATCAAATATCGTCTCATTTGAGAGGCTTTACAGATATAACAATAGAAGATCCATTCATACGTTTATGTAAAATGATGTTACTCAATTCAAGGGTTCATGGTTGATTACCTACCCTTTAAGAATAGTGTAACAACGTACAAGTGTTGTAACTATATATCCTACTCAATTACGTATAGACATTTCTTTTTATTATTCTTCCATGTGGTACAATGATTCTATCCAATTTTACAACATCTTAATATGTTGAAAGAATATTTTTTACTTTCTGTGTACATGTCTTATAGATCAAGTCACCTCGTTGTTTAACAAACTACCATATTAGACCTAATTTGCAACAGAATTCGAAATCGATCATAGTTGGTGGGTATTACTTTAAGGCAAGTTTCATTACCAAAAACATACTCGAGTCTAACATAGTATCGTATCAGAAACAGAATGTAAGTGTTCTTAAACGCGTAAAAGAAAATAATACATACGAAGGTATCTCCCACATATATAATAGAGGAACATCTTTGAGTCACATATCTGCACCTAGCATGCCTAAATGCCAGCATGTCCAAAATTAATTACGTGGCAATGCCACCTATTTATTTACACGCTCCAACAATAAAAAAACACACGCCTTCCCCAGATCTTCAGCCAAGAACACACTCCTTCACAACCCGAAACCCCCAATCCCTGATTTTCAGAAACACAATCAATTGCATTTTTATTGCCCAAAATTAAACTGAACATCCCTTGATCCTAAAACAAGTCTCGATTCATTCTTTGAAAATCACCAAATCATCCTATTTTTGGTGATGATTCAAAATTGTTTGTCAAACGCGTATCAATTACTTTGAGATGTTGTTAATTTGTTCCGATGATATGGTGATAATTAAAGATTCATATCAAGGTTTTCTTTAATCTCAATGTTAACCCTAAACCATCCGGCTATAAATTCAACGATTGTGTTCATACACTTCATATCACAATCATTCGATCGGAAAAACCACTATCTCACCATGACTTTTGGATACCAAAGTAAGTTTTTTAACTATCTCATATTCTTTTTTATACCCACATGTTTGTATAAATTATAAATGTTATTAATTTGTTTATAATTATATTCAGAATGTTTTGAATGATTGCATTTGATTGTAAGTTTTGTATTTGTCATTCAATATCCAATGGATCACTGATATGTGTTAAAAGTTTACTGGAAATTGATGAAGAATTAGTATAACATTTATACCATTTTGAATCACTGCTATGTGTTGAAAGTTTATTTTTACTTGAGGAAAACTTAGTATAAATGATACCTGTTATAAATGTGTTTGTAATTAGATGGAGAATTTTTTTGATAACTGCATTTGATTGAAAAGTGTAGCCATTAGTATCACTAATATGTTTTGAAAGTTTATTTTAACTTGAGGAAACATTAGTATAACTTGCCAATGTCATGAATCCCTTATGTTTTAGATGCAAATAGATTTTACTAATTTGGATGCTTTTTACCAACTGTATCGTTTTCGCAAATATCTGTTTTCTATGCTTTTTACCAACTGTGTCGTTTATTTCCAAAGTCATTGTTTTTTAAAGCCCATCACTTTTTCAACATTTTCAGAAGATTCCATTCTCAAAGCGAAGCAATGTTAGTAACAACGTTAAGAGTTCTGCAGTGAATGATAAGGGGAAAAATGTTGCATCTCAGAGTGATTTGGAATTCACTTCCTTGGATCAAATAGATCCAATGCTTGATAACATAAAAATCAAAGGAAGGTGTATTTCAATGTGGCATAGCCATCCTGCTGGGAAACCAAAGCAACCGTACAGTTTTGATATCGTGTTACAGGATACGCAGGTACTTTTAAAATATCATCTTTATAATCACATACAATATGTATTTTTAATTTCAAACCATGTAGCTTTATCTTAACACGTTCTAACAAATTTTGCGGTAATCGCATCCAATGTCTTGCACGGAACAATGACATGTATCGGTTTGAACCCCTTTTCCAACAGGTCATTGTTATATCATTCGATTTCGATATTGGTGAGAACAATGGTGTACTACCATTGTTGAATCACAAGTACAAAATTACATTTTCCAGTCAACCAAAGTTACATGGATTGACCACTTTGATGATGATGTCTTGGGTTCAAATTAGAACCTTTTAGTCGATTCGAGTAAGAAATACAATGAAAAGGATTACGTTGGTAAACTTACTTACTTAACACACCTATTTTTTTCCACAATAATTCAAATACCACGCCGTCAGTTTAGCTTACATTATATTCTTGCAATGCAGATGTCATTGGAGCTATTGTAGCAATTGGTGATATTATGCAAGTTCCAAATACTCTTGTGAAAAAAGTCAGACGCACTATTGTCATTGAGGACAAAGAGTATGAATTATTTGAGACATTCATTGTACATTAAAACTTATCGCTTTATGTACACCTTAGAATATTACATTCCTAAAACTTATAATTGTTTCCGTTCTATTTTCGGGAACAAGAGTTAAATGTACTTTTCCGGGACAATTTGGTGAAATGTTTAATCGAGATGCTAACAATGAGGATATCGGTCTGGTCATTTTTGTTTTGCAGCTTGCAAAAGTGAAATATTTCCGAGGTAACACTAAATATTTCTTTTGAAACAAATAAATACTACCAAATAAGTGTACCATGAAATTAGTATTTGTAATTTGTTAACCCGCTCTGTATTTGTACTTTCTATTCAGATGAGCCTGCAGTCCACAACTCACTTTTCGGAAGTAGGATTTTCATTAACAAGGAAATCCCGGCCATCACATCATTCAAGGAAATGTAAGTTATTTTATATTTTTGTTTAATTACCGAATATGTTTACCAAACGCTTCATTTCGTTAATAGTTAATTTTTTAATCAATTTAGGTACACATCCAAAGAAGGCTACGCTGACGGTGACCATAAGATTGAGGTATTCACCCTCACATTGACAAGATCACACCTGAGATGTTTTTCAAACACACGGTCAGATCAACTATCGGTGGTATCCCAACTCTCCAACCAGTAAGCCATCACTATTCGATTAGACAACCAAACTCTTTCCATATCATTTACATAGGTTTTTGTTATTTTACATGCACAAACATAATAGTTATATTTATCATTGACAGGGCACTGAAGTTGTACTTTATGCAAAAGTACATCGAATCCACAAAGAACACGGCTGGTGTTATGATGCATGTAAAAGGTGCAACAAGATGGCAAAACAATCTACATCTTCAGGTTCCAAAAAGGCATACAGTTGTTCTTATCACGGTACAATTTACCAGGTGGTTCCAAGGTAACAATTTTACTCTCCGTTTATTGTTAAAACCTTTACATTTTAATTACAATTTTACTTATAAATTGAAATAATACAATGTTTATTACAAAATTAGGTTCAAGTTGATATTGAGGGTTATTGATGAGACCGGATCAGCACCATTTGTTGTTTTTGACACAAATATTAGCAAGATGTGTAATGGTGTTTCCGCGTATGAATTAATGACCAAACATGGGCAGAACACAGCGGAGTATTTCGCTGAGGAGTTGAATGTCATTGTTGGCAAAAAGTACCTTTTTAAGTTCACCTACACGCAGCATAATGTGAACTCCAACAGCCAAGTTTACACTGCCAAGACCACGTCCGATGATGCTGATTTAATTGCTCACTTTAAGGAAGGATTTGCTGATGCACAGGTATCAATTTTAAATCCAAAACCTCTTGGTTAATTTGTTTATCCCTAATATATTTTGTCAATACGTTAATTTCATATGATTGCAGGATGTGGATGATCAGTATAAAACTCCTGATAACAGTAGTTCTGCACATTCTGTTGGCTTCGATGCAGCGGCTTTTAACATCAATAAGTTCCTACTCGAAACACCAGATAATCAATCTCAATATTCAACAAGCCTTAGTGCTGCAGCCTCTGCAAACATCCAGAAATTTCTTCTTGAAACACCAGACAATGAAACTCAATCCACAACAAGCCGTACTGGTGCGATGCAGTTGGAAAAGAATAGTGCATCCGGAAAAGCAAGCGGCGGTGAAAAGAACGATGAATCGCCAGAAGCAAAGGAGTGAACAAGAAGCGAGATATCATTGACTGGATGACTTGCGGATGAAGATGATGCATCGGCAAGTGCCAAAAACCCCTTCTTGCAACCGTCAAAATTGAGAAAGACGAGTGATTGTCGTTCCATTGATCATCTCCATGCTTATTTCATTCCATTCGTACCAAATGTGTTTTGATGTTAAGACTTTACATTTTTTTTCCTTTAATCGCTTTTACGGTTTTGCTTAAGGTTTCAATTTCAATTTTATGTACAATAAGTTGGCTAATGCAGTATCTGCTATGCCATGGTTATCCTGTTATCAGGCATGGAGATTTGATCAATATATTTTCTTTCAATACATTTTTTTTGAATGTTACGCCTTATTATCTGTTTCATTTTACCCTTTTTTTATAAATACTACCTGTATATACACACACTATGCCTGTGCTCACCAATGCATAGTATCTGAAAATGCAGATGTTACATTGACAGTTATTACACACTTGAAAACACTTTTCTTTTAAAATCATCATTTTGACTACTTTTTCCAGGAATATATTCAGGTATGTCACCCACCCAGATGTGAAGATCATACCTGCCATGTTTTGTAACCACACGGTCTGATCAGCGGTTCGTGGTTTCCGACTTCTCCAACCAGTAAGCATTTCCTATTCAACTATTAGAATCTTTATTTAACTTCATGTATTACATACACTGTCAGTATACATCTTACCATACTCTGCTTTCATAAGCATCATTTTTAGGACTATTCCTTGGTTACATTTACTTTAAACAAATTAAAACAATCAAAAAACAACTCACACAATTCACTATATAAATAGCCACTTCATTTTGATATTTGCCCTGTCCACTTCCATCAATCATACAACCTTATTATTAGACTATTTGATATTTTGACCCAAAAATCATAATTGTAGTATACAATTACAAATAAAATTGAAATATATCTTTTCATTTTTATGTAAACAGTACTATATATATGAATCTTTTAAAAAACGAAATTCTTCTAATATAAGTGAAAATTAAATGTTTGAATCTTCAATTAAAAATAATAATTCAAACATATAATTTCCAACTTTAACAATCAATCTAAGCATTATATAAACTCTCAACATCAACAAACAAAACACCAACCAAAACTGTTTTCTAAAATTCCTTAAAGAATATCATATGGCTCATCACAAATCACCAAAGGTAAAACTTGCCTGTACGAATTTGTTACAATGTTCAATATTAGTCATACAAAACTGCATTTTACTAATACTTTATACTTATTCGTTGTCATTTATACATTTCATTACAATACAGAAAGAAGATATTGCAAACTCACCTAATTGTTTGTGGATTCAAGAGCCACCTGTTATCATTATCTCAGATGATGAAGTGGTAATATACAAGTTACTCATACATAATGAAAATTAGAACTGCATATTCACTGTAACTTATATTCTATTAATTCCAGGAAATCCCGACAAGATTGCATGTCACCTAATATTCAATGATTCTTCACATGAGCCTATCAATGGTGGTCATGTTGTCGATCCTCAAAGTGACAAAGAATGTTTTATTTGTATCAATAAAGGATGTCTATTCCATCCTATGCGAATACAATTATGTCATAAACAATATTGTTGATATTCAAGACTACATTGATGAGGAGAAAGATGAATGGATTGCATTAACAAAGGCGCAAACATCACAATCATCCAATGGAATATCATGATGACAAAGAATCCGGTGCATCAAATGTTTGTGAAGAATCCGGTGCATAAAATGGTGGTGATGAAGTTTTTCATCCAAAATAATACTCTTATAAGTTTGACATTATTATCAATAAGTTTATTCGTAAAATGTCGTTATAAACATATGTTATCGGTTATTTTCATAAGTAATTTACATTATCTCAAATTTTATTACGTCTATTATTGCAAAACATGTTTGTTTCTTAATGGATACTCCTTATCAGATAAGTGTTATATCTGAAGACATCAACAAATACTTACTCCTTATCATATAATTGTTACTCTTTGTCACATATTGGACATCAAGAGATGATATATCGATAGAACATGTTAAGGTATGAATGTGCGAGCGTATTACGAAACCAAATTGTTATGCAATCACTTGCTAAAATTATTAATAACAAACTTTTCAACTCGAATTAAACAAAAATCTATATAAGATTCACATCATCACCAACACTAAATAAGACCAACACACCAAAATATGAATGGTTAATCAATTCATTTATATATCAACAACATAATTCATCAAAAACTATAAACATGAAACTTGAAAAAAACACATCTTAAAGAACATATAACTTTAAAACAAAGACACGACAAGGAACCACATAGATTAAAGTGCAAGGATATTGTTTTTACAACCCACCGATTAACCTATTCATAATAGGCTATGTGATCATCAAAAAGCGACAAATGTCTTGACCATGACCACATAACATAACATAGCATATATCCATACATAAGTTCGAGATCATACTAACAAGCCAAAATAAACATAAGTTTTTATAGCATAAGTTTCTAACAAGATGTGGAAAGCAGGTACTCTTCCACTTCATCTCCGACCATATCTGTGAGCAAATGCATGAACTTGAACCTTATCATTTTGTTGTAGCCAAAGTTACATTCACGTGCAAACTCCCTCCATTCACCAAATATGTTCACATGGTTCATCCTTCCAGGTTCCTCCTTATGAAACTCCATTTTAATATTAAACCTGCACTCCACATCCTGGTGTATCATCAACACCGTCCTGTATGTGTGCATCGGGTGGTATTCCAAGAACTCGGCAGGTATGGTCTGCAATAAACAATGCCCACCATCTGAATACATAATTCTTCATATACATTAATAATGTTTCGACAAATACAATTCACCTAATAATAATACTTACGAGTCGTTTTAAAACTGTAATCATATTAAAACACTTATAGAAAGTGTCACCAACTTCCCCAAAGTGGTCTTCATGTCCTGGCCATCGACAGATGTGGTGCATCCTATCATCATCTGACAATACATTTACCATGTTAGAATACCTCCTAATACTATCGAACTACACTAGGATCTAACTACATTTTTATGCCCTTAAACTAATGAATTATATAAAGACATATAGAATTTTCAACTAAATAAGGATGTAAATATTTATATTACCTTTGTTGTCAAACTCTACAGGAGGTTGCATGTGATGGAGTAGTGTCGCACCATAGAAATGCATCGGTGTATGAGGACTACCATCAAAGTTAAATGCCATCAACCTCAAAACAGTATTATGCTCCTTGGTAAACACCAAGATCTGCCCAGCTTGCAAACCCAGAGTGAATTTCATAATACTCCAAATATGATGATCCAATTCATATTCACCAGTCTGATTAGGAACATTAACATGTGTCACAGGAACCATGAAGTAGTCTTGTCCACAATTAATCCTAATATGATCGCACCCCTATACCACTCAAGAAATCACCGAAATTCTCGTACATGAAGTTCACGTTTGTCGTAAATACACTTTTAATACAATACATTCACTTACTAATAAAGGTTATACAAGATTAAGGTACATATTAATTGATACAGGGGCTGTTTGTGTCGGCCCGACCGACTCTTAAAACGATAGTAACGGTTGTTGTCTTCATCATACCCCTGTATTCCTTTCCATCTCTAACATCGTATCTGTCATGTAGAAATTGTCGGATCCCTCATGTATGAAATGCAACCAATCCACATACGGACCGATGTTGTCCTTAGCAAACTGCTTCCAATCCACGCCTTGATGTGATAGGTCCTACGATAGGTGTTATAAACCAGACTTTCTTACGGATTCTTGCTGAGCTGGTCAGATATAGATATTTGTTCCCATTAAAGCCTTCAAATTCAAACACCTCAGGAAGTTCCTGAATAATTATTCAAACATTTACTTTACTTTTCACTATACAATCAAACTTATAAATGATAATATGGTGTTCTTTTATTTACCTGTTGCTTAGGGTATGTTCTTCGGTTAACCAACACTACAAACTCTAACGGCATTTTCCTGCTATAAACAAGCGTGCTTTAAATATCAAAGCGGTTATACCTATATAAGAATAGTATTATGATCTTGCTTTTGTTATCAAAATCTATTAACCGTATTCGAATGTATCAACTTAAAAGTATACCACCATAATATCGCAAACACTATTTAGTAACCATTATCATCACTTACATAAAATCATTTTGAATACAAACCAATATCTATTTCATGTTTTCACTTATATTTCATAGTCCTATATAGTTAACAATTAATCTATCAAACTCTCAAAATCATACCATAAGATTACACCATTATTATCACTTACATACTAATTTTTTATAACTTACCTTAGTGTTTGACTAATTTCCAACATAAATGTTAAACATACTTCCAACCTACTATAAAGAAACACTAATTTCTAACAACAACAACCACATGCATTATTATTTAACTAAGATTCAAGCGATTAGTGTATTCAAGATGTACAACGATTATATACATAATCATTCTCACAAATATAATGCATTTTTTCAATGAACAACTATCATCATTAAATTATTTGTTACCATTATCTTACATGAAGTTGGATGATCTAAAACTTATCATCATGCAAGGTTCTCAAATACAGGGTATACCTAAACACTTCATAGATTCAAATCTACTAACAAATACCTTTGATTGTGTTTTTATTAACCTTTTTATAAAAAAAATCATCTTACTAACCTTGGAGTTGATTTGCAGAGTTGTGATCAATGTGGTGATTTGACAGGATTGTTAAGTAGCCAACTAAATCTTCAGAGCATGTAATGATTTTATTCACTTGGAAAACGCAATATATACTATTAGACGGCTAAAAAATCATTACCGTGACTTTTTTGTTGACCATTATTAAGGCTAACAAACTTGGGCCAAATATAGATGTATGGGCTCAGTTAAACTAGAAAAACATACCAACATATAAAGCGTATACATGTATAAGGTTATAAGTTGAAAGGTTTTGTAACACAATAACATTTACCAATCACAATAAAATGTTTTATGGTTTGAATGTAGATGATCAATGAAGTATTATGATTCAAAATTTATAAGAAAATACATAGAACACAACTTCTTGATCATACAACTCTTCAATATGAGAATTCGTATCAACCATTTGATAATTTGTTTTGTAAACACGAAATGTGTAATGTTATACCAAAGATTCGACCGAAAGAATATCATCAATCATCGATTATTATTTCATCCAATTTGAATGGAGGAAGAAGTTCAAACATTATCATCCACTTTAACTATCAATAGGTGATCTTTCGTTATTTGTTTGTTTTACTTAATTTACCTTTTGTTATACCACTATCCTTAATGTTAATCAATTATTTTGATTTCCTAATAAAAAATCTATCTATTTTGAGGTTGATTACCAATACATGTATTATTTTCCCTTCAAACCTTAAACAAATGTTCAAAACGATGAAACTAAAAGAGATGCCGTTATGATAGCTACAACTTTTAACAAAATTGTAATGTCATTCAATAATTATTCGCAATACACATAATTCAATGGCAAAACGACTTCACATGGAATTTTCATTAGACTATCTTGAAATTACCAACATCTTGATGCTACACACACAACATTGTACATACATTGTATTATCATTTCAAAACTTATATATAGTTAGTTTTGAAATATTAACCATTATAGTTTACATACATTAACATAACAAGTATAATATATTATCTTGGTCAATTAATACTAATATTATTGAATACTCAATTTCCGTTTTTAACATGCCTTAACAATCCCTAAATATCAGGATCATAATGTATCACCATTAAATTATTTGTAATCACATTATTCCCTTTACCATAAATATATGATGATTTTTGTATACAAATTTTACATTATCCCTACTAATTAGCTAAAACATATACTAATCCTGTCACTAAGAGTTTCTTTTCAGATACAATTACATCAAGAAACCTATCTTTGATTACAAGAAAAACACATCCAGGTTTGAATTTCTTATACTTTTTAGTTGTTAAACTCGAATAACCATCATTGTATGTAAAAAATAGTATACTTTGTCCACATATCTACATCAACTTAATACACCATTATCAGTATCATTTCATTGCAATATGATGGGATTAGAATATATTGTTAGCAGCTTCATACAATACTTATGGTATTAGTCATATTGATAACCAAACATTACAAATTTGGTGTGTACTGCAAAAGACACTTATAACTTTGTTTTGCATTTGTATTAGTTCATGGATTCCAACAACAAGAGGAAAGCTATTGTTATCAACAACACGTTATCTCCTGGAAAAGAAAACACACCAACTGCAAGGCTACATGATATCGATATCAACTCCGATGGCGAAGACCATTAAGTACTCAAGAAGATGTTACTTTTATGAGAACTACAAGCTGCAACCAATTCCATAGATGACTTCACACCGAATTCAAATTGTTAGACCTGCTCTTATTGATATAACTAATAGTAAGTAAACGCTTTCATGAAATTTAATTTAAATATCCATTAACAACAATCATAATGTCAATATGAAATAGTTATAATGTAATAACCTATATTTATCATTGTAGATGGATCATCTTCTGCTACACCAACAGTTAGACGTAGAGGAAGACCGCCAAAGAATTCTACACAAACAACAACTAAAGTGACTGTTAATCCAACAATAACAACAATTCCTCGAGAAAGACCGGGAAGGAAAACAATAGAAACAACTACTCCGGGCATATAGTCCATTCCTTTCACATACTTTTGACTACATTTTGTTTTGTATATCTTTTGTTATTATGCTATAAATTCTTTATATAAACCAAAGCGTTTACTTAATCTCACGAGTTATCGACTATATCTCCAACTATAACTCCAACCCCGCTATACCAACCCTGTAATTTCAAATATAAGTACTCGTGAAAACCGGAAGGCCACGAAAAGAAATGACTACTCCAGGCATATAAATTCTTTTTCTCCCAAATCCTTTAACTACAAATTGCTTTACCATATTGTATTTGCATTTTGAATGACATATACGTTTACCTGATTCCACAGATTTACCAACTCCATCTCCATCTGTATCTCCAAGTCCTGTCACACAAACGAGTGTAATTTCAATAATAACTCCTAGGCGTAGACCAGGAAGGCCACCAAAAGAAACCACAACTCCATCTGTAACTGCAAGTCCTGTCATACCTTCATCATTAACTCATATACGTACACCACTAAGGCAACCAAAAGAAACCACTACTCCATCTGTATCTGCAAGTCCTGTCATACCTTCATCATTAGCTACAAGACGTCCAGGAAGGCCACGTTTAGATGACATAACACAAGGTATGATTGTGTACTCCTTTTAATATATCTTTTCCGTTCATTTTTTTAAAATCTATAGATAACTTAACTGTTCTTAAACAGGAACTCCTATGCGTCCTAACAAAACCACAAGGTTTAGCGGAAAATCTCCTGTCGCATTTGACATAGGTATATTTTTTTTCTTAATAAACCACTTAACTATTGAATTGACTTTGGTAGTATTAAGTAATTCATCCACAACATCATCTATACTTTTACACAGGTTGTTCATCGGTTTCATCGGATATTACATCAAACAATGTTACCAACTCAACAGTTAATTACGAGCCACATAGGAGAAGAAGCAAGCGTGTTTTAGGATCCACATCACGACGTATTAACTTCACCAATGATGCTGGTGTACAAAATAGTGCGACCAGAAATCCATTCGTTGGTATTTCAAGTGGTAATTTCAATTCGAAAGCAATATATAAATTCAACAAACGTACTGTTTTATTACTTAATTTATTATTTACATATACACTTTCATAAGCGATGTTAAGATATTAAAATTTGGCAGAATACATCGACCTAGGTGATCCAAATGTACAATGCTCGATTGTGGGGCATTGTTGTGGGAAGCGAGTAAAGAGGACATGGAGCGGATGATTCGTATTCTCTATGTTGCATGAGGGTAAAGTTCAACTACCGGTTGAATTGAAACCCCTCCAAGTTTGCTCATGAGCTTGGTGAAAAATGAACATCCAAAAAGCAAAGGGTTCCTTGAAAATATAAGGCGTTACAACTCCATGTTTTCATTCACATCTCTTGGTGGTAAAGTAGACCAAACAATTAACAACGGACGGGGTCCATATTGTTTTAGGCTTCAGGGAGAGAACTACCACCAAATTGGTTCTTTGATGCCTGAAAACGGCAAGACTCCCAAGTTTGCGCAAATATACATACATGACACAAGAAACGAGATACATAATAGAATAAATGTTGTCAGGTATGCATACTCTAATTTTTATACAAACTTACACTTTTGGTGATTAATATTTTATTTGATATACATTTCCAAAGTGTTTTCATTATATTCATTGTATAAATTTTTTAACATAATGTTGCAGTAGTGGCTCTTCAAGTTCATCAAACCCCACCAAAATTGACCATCAGCTAACAAAAGACATAAAAGAGATGCTTGATGCCCATAATCCATTGGTCAAAGAGTTCCGAATGGCTGGTCAACGTATGGCAACCGCAGATGATGACCAGAAAATAAGACTTAGGCTTATTGGGAAAAGAGATCGTGATGGACGGACACATAATTTACCAACGCATCTGAGGTAGCTGCACTTATAGTCGGTGACTTTGACTCTTTGAAAGATAAGAGAGACATTATTTTGCACATGCATGGCGATGGAACAAGAAGAATTAGTGAGTGCACGTTGAGTACTTGGCTCTTGATATCCGTTATTGTTTCCATACGCGAAGATGGATACATAACTGATGTATACCATAGAGGTATTACAGACTCGACACCAACAAAACAACGCACTAGAGTAACTATGCGTGAGTGGTTTGCACATCGTCTACAAGATAGACCAGAGGTTTATTCCGTGATTCTTCACTCAAGAAGGTTGTTCCAACAGTTTTTGGTAGATGGTTACACTATGGTGGAGTCTGAAAGGATGTCTTATTATAGAAAAAATCAAAAAGAGCTTCGATGTGAAACATATACTAGGCTGGCTAGCATGGCAACTACATCAAATGGACCACGTGTTCTTCATGGGAAAAAAGTTATCCTGCCTTCGTCACACACTGGGAGTCCAAGATACATGTTACAGAACTACCTTGATGCTATGTCCATTTGCAAGGTATACGGATACCCGGATCTATTCATCACTTTTACGTGTAACCCAAGTGGCACGAGATTACGCGGTACATGGAGGAAAAAGGCTTGAAATCGAAGATCGGCGGATCGACTACAAGGGTATTCAAAATGAAGTTGGACATGTTGATGAAAGATTTTAAACAAAAGCACATTCGGACGTGTAAAGGAGGTACTTAAAATTCATTTCGGACTTATTATTTTACACATCAACATACTAATAACATTATCATTCGAGTTTCAAACTTAAATTATTGATATACTAAACTAAACTTTTGTTGCCTTTTACATGCGAATTGTACACAATTGAATTTGAAACGTGGACTACCCATTGTCATATTTGCCTTTGGTTGGAACCAAATGATAAACTACGTACTCCACAACAGATTGACAATTGTATATCCATTGAAATTCGATAAGGATCTTGACCCAACTTTGTACCAACTTGTGACGAGAGAACATGATGCACGGTCCTTGCGGTCTTGAACATCGATTATTGTCCATGTATGGTCAATCGTAAATGCACAAAAAGTTTCCAAAATCATTTAATGAGGAGACTTTTATCGATGAGCATGGGTACGCTATTTACAAGAGACACGAAAATGGTAGAAAGGTGTCTAAAAGTGGCACCGATTTGGACAATGGATTTGTCGTGCAGTATAACCAGTTTGTTGAAACAATACCGGCACATATAAGCGTTGAATCGCAATCGGTTTGGTTCTATCAAGTACCTTTTCAAGTATATAAACAAAGGACACGATCGAGTCACTGCGGTGGTGGATGAAGAAGGCGTCGGCGAGATTAAAGATTATTACGATTGCCGTTACCTATCCGCATGTGAGGTGCATGGAGGCTTTTCAATTTGATATACACCACGGTCTCCATCGGTTGAAAGACTTCCTTTCACCTACCAAGCGAGCACTGTCTTTTTGATCCAAGAGAGTATTGATTACGTCCTAGAGAGGAATCAAACAACACGTCAAAGTTTTTAAAATGGATGGAGCGTAACAAAACCGACATTGAAGCAAGGCAATTTGTTGTAGATTTTCCATCCAAATATGTATGGAAAAAACAAGATTGTGTATGGGAACCTAGACAGAAGGGAAATACCATTGGTCGCATACATCAGGTTCCTCCATCATGGGGAGAAATGTACTATCTTCGTATACTGTTAAACAAAATACCTGGAGTTCAAGAATGGGACGAGTTTAAGACCTATGATGGAGTCCTTTACTCAACTCATAGAGAAGCTTGCTTTGCAAGAGGTTTGTTACAGGATGACAAAGAGTATATTGATGGTCTAATAGAAGCAAGCCGCTGGGGGATTGGGGACTATCTAAGATCTTTATTTGTAGCGCTCATCATGACAGATAGTATGTCGCGTCCCGATTTTGTTTGGAACAAAACATGGCGTCTTTTGGCTGAGGATGTACAGTGGAAAGAACGCCGTATACATAATGATCCAGGTATATTCATACATTTCCAATTCCATAGATTACTTATCTTATGTGATACAACTTCACATATAATACCTACTATATAGTATTATTTCCCATACATTAACTAGATTTTAAGCAACCCCAAACAATCCTTTTCTAACTTATGATCATTATTTCACAAGAACATGTAATCAATAACAACATAACTTCAACTAAACTTGAAAACTATGGTGATGGCGTGAATCTATATAGGTTGCATATCAAGAAACAATTTCTAAAATATTTGTCATCTTTATCGTGTTTTCGAAACATCAAATTTGTATACAAAAACATTACCATTTATGTTTAACTTAAGTATCCCGATTTATCTGAGTTGGAGTTGGTGATGAACAAAGGTACAATATATGCCTTACATACATCGAGCACATGTTACTCGCAACAACAGTCATTAAAGACAATTGAAAACATGCCTTACCACGATGCACAATATACGATGCAAGGTTACAACAGACTTGTCAACGATGAAATGAGATACGATAGGACGAGTTATCGCATTGCATATTAAGATGTACCGACTTTAACGGATGAGCAAAAGTGCATTTACGCTACTATTTTGGATCTTTGTGCGGCGAGAAAAGGGAGGCATGTTTTTGTTTATGGCTATGGTGGAACAGTAACAAATATATGCCCTATATACTACTTAGATTAAATTGTAATTCAAATTAATCTAGATGTTCAAACTACTTTTGTTCATCAATCATTATGCTAACGAGTCAAAAAACAATTACAGGTAAGACATATCTATACAAAACAATGACGGCGTGTCTTCGCTCGGAAGGAAAAATTGTTCTTAATGTTGCATCAAGTGGTATCGCACACTCCTTTTGGATGGAGGAAGAACGCACATTCAAGATTTGCAATTCCATTAACGTGTCGAAGAGTCCATGTGTTCTATCGGTCGGACGATGACTTGGCTGATTTATTCATAAAACAAGTCTAATTATATGGGACGAAGCACCAATGGTCCACAGACATTGTTTTGAAGCTTTCGACAGAACCATGCGCGATATATGTAGATCTAACCCTTCACAACCATCTGACCAAGTTTTTGGAGGTGATATTTGGACAACATATATTTGCATTCATATTCGTCCGTTGTCTATAAATGATTCTTAATACTTTTTTGCAATGTACAAATTTCAGGTAAGGTGGTTGTTTTTGGAGGTGATTTTCGTCAAGTACTACCGGTTATTCCTAATGGTACCAGACAAGATGTGGTCCATGCATCCATCAACTCTTCATATTTGTGGGAACACTGTACTGTCATGAGACTAACTGTTAACATGCGTTTGTCTGCCGGAACAACCAGCGAGGAACAAAGGAAAATTAAAGAGTTTGCCGATTGGATACTTGACATTGGCAATGGAAAGATAGGTGGAAAAAACGATGGTGAGGCTGATGTAGAATTCCCGGATGACATGCTCATTCCAGATCGAAGATCGTGTTGGTTCAATAATTCGTGAAACATACCACGATCTTATATCCAACTTGTGGAATCCGAATACTTTCGGAAAGAGCAATATTAGCACCAACACACGAAATGGTTGATCTAATCAACAAAAATATGCTTGATAGAATAGAAGGCGAGGAAAAAGTTTACTACGATTCGAACAATGTATCACCAGTGATTCGATTCGGACTTTATCGAAGATGCATACACACGAAATTCTTAAACACCATCAAAATGTCGGTGTTCCTAATCACGAAATTACTCTTAAAGTTGGTGCTCGATGTGTATGAGGAACATAGATCAAAGAGTGGTTTGTGTAATGGTACTAGAATGCAAATCCTTGAATGGGTGCGAATATTATAGAGACAAAGATAATATCCGGTGGCAATGTCGAGCTATTTGCATAATACCAAGAATGATAATTACCCCATCCGACAACAAAATGCCCTTTAAACTCAACAGACGACAATTCCCCATCCAAGTTTGCTTTGGAATGACTATAAACAAGAGTCAAGGACAAACACTGTCACATGTTGGACTTTTTTTAGAGAAACCGGTTTTTTCACACGGACAACTGTATGTAGCGGTTTCAAGAGTTAAAACAAAAGAAGGCTTGAAGGTTCTTTGTTGCGACATCGATGGTATCTACACAAATAAAACAACAAACGTTGTTTACAAAGAAGTTTTACACAAAATTTGAATTGTCTTTTTTATTAATAACTATAATGTTTAGTAAACACTTTTAGTTTTAGCATTCTTTTTCATGTTGTTTTTTATCTACATTGAAAATTTTACATTTAACTTTTTTCATTCACATATATCTTCAAATGTTTTTATACAATGAAATATGATATACATTAATATTTTTAACTTATATCATATACATTATATAACTTGCATGTATACCAACTCTACCAATGAAATTTACTAATATTAAACAACGTACATGAGACTCGCCCGGCCATCGGCCGGGTCATGAGACTAGTATATATAGTTGAGGAAAAGAGCGTGGGATGGGGGTTGGTCAGGTGATGCAAAACAAGCAATTCCAATTCAAAGGACTTCAGCTTAAGAAACGTTGTGTTCAAATTCAACACACAAATTTTTTTCATATTACTGTTTGATACTGAAACATTTATGTGTTTAAATTAGCAGGTGTAACAACTAACAACCTTTTTTTTATTTTCTCATTCTTAGAGTCTATTCAAAGCAAAGTTCCTTCAAAAACTATAGACTTGAATGATGGAGAGTAACCAATGTTTCCTACTTATATATAATTAATTCAATTTTTAAGTCAAATTTTACTCTTAGTAAAACAAGTTTAAAAGTAACAAAAAAAAAACAAACAAACAACCTTTTTTTATTTTCTCTTTGTTAGAGTCTATTCAAAGCAAAGTTCCTTCAAAAACTATAGACTTGAATGATGGAAAGTAAACAACGTTTCCTTTATATAGAATTAATTCAATATTTAAGTCAAATTTTACTCTTAGTTAAACAAGTTTAAAAGTAACAAAAAAAACTCAAAAATATTTGTTGAGTCAAATTTTACTCTTAGTAAAACAAGTTTAAAAGTAACTAAACAGTCAAAAAAACCTATTAACATATATAAAGTAAATATAGCAAATATATATATTTTATATATATTATAACAGATTAATTGTTTCATGGCTACAAGAATATATATACACACATTTATTTCTCTTGGTTCTCGATGTGGGATTAATTTGCCATAAGAAATGATTCATCTTACATGATTATAAACAATTTGTGGATATCATAAGGGAAGTAGTATACATATTTTGTTATGAAATAAACACCATTCTGTTCTTGTTCCTATTTACTACATAGATACTAATTACCTTGTTTTTTGACAAACCATTAAAGTGCAATAACCATTCCCCTGTTCTTCAGCTTCAGTATGTGACATTTACAAAAGTGAAATCCATAACAAAATCACCCAGTGGACATAATAATGCCATGTAGCAAAACGCATGGGAGTGGCATATATCCAAACTTCAACTTTTCCGTACAAAGGAAAACCAACTTTGAAGGATGCTTAGCGACAGAAAACACGGTCACGTAAGCTTTGGAAAACATGCTAACTCTTGCTGCATTATAGGGAATCAAGCACCAATCCACCCAAGATGTACACACCTTTAGCTCATTCGATAACCAAGAAAAAGAAACAACTTAATTGAGCTCATCATAAATAGTTGATAGGTTTGTCACTCTATTTTCGAACTTCCTTTTATTTAAAGGTATAGCATCAATCAATATATCGCTTTAGTGTTGAAGTTACTGTGGCCCTTGTGAATAATATATCGTCTATTGACCCGAGGTTAAAATGAACCATCTTCCACCATTTGAAAACGCTCTCCCATCTGTTCACGACTCTTGAACACCATAAGAAACAATATTCCAACATTTCGATTTCACTACCACGATGGGGACAAATGATAGAGTTGAGATACATTCCAAGATTATTTCGCCAATCAGAACCGGGAGTCTTTTCCATTCAAGTTCTTGGGATGTTTTTGTTCAATTCAACACAAACATTATTATTTTTTTGTTGAAGGGGACACTTCCCCGGTAAAATATATTAAACCCAAAATTACAATAAGTCCAATGAAATGTGACTGAGATGCCACATTAACCTCAAGCCCAAACTTGAACGGCCACTAACGATTATATGACATGCCAAATAATCGCTAGAAAACCAATACAAAACCAATGACACCAATAGGAAAAAACCACCTAAAGGTGCATCATAAACAAAAGCAACTAGCCATAACAACTAAATAAAAATTGCTTCAGGAAGATCCCAAAGCCTAGCCATTCTTTCACCATCCGAGGACTTTTTAAGCTTACATGAGAGCAACTTGAGACGAACCGACGCCTTAACACACTCCACAAGCTGATCATAAGAACGTTTACCTTTCTTAAACAATCTCCAATTTCGCTCTTGCCAAATAAAATATGCGGTTGCTGCTACAACTAGCTTCGCACACACGCTCTTCGAAGTTCTTTTCTTAACCTAACCCATTTAACCCGTATATATCCTCGCGATGGTGCATTTTTTATAGTTTGAAGATTTACCGTTTGCAAGATATGTTGTTTTAAAAAAATGAAAAATATTTTTTTATTAATTTTGATAAAAAAAAATGAATAACTAAGATTGATTTTTTAGATCTACGGTAAATATGGAATCTATATTGATCTCAACTCCATACAAATATAACCAAAAAAAAATGTGTTGCCTACATGTAATATATATACATCATAGGCTATGTGTTTGATGCAGAGCTTTTCGAAAGCGATGGTGTATTTTTTATAGTTTGAAGATTTACCGTTTGCAAGATATGTTGTTTTAAAAAAAATGAAAAATATTTTTTTATTAATTTTGATAAAAAAATGGATAACTAATATTGATTTATTAGATCTACGGTAAATATGGGATCTATATTAATCTCAACTCTATACAAATATAACAAAAAAAAGTGTGTTGCCCACATGTAATATATATACATCATAGGCTATGTGTTTGCTGCGGAGCTTTTCGAAAGCGATAAGCAATACCAAACACACTTATAGTGTATATAGTACAAGTACACCACCCACTAAGATTGATTTATTAGATCTACGGTAAATATGGGATCTATATTAATCTCAACTCCATACAAATATAACCAAAAAAAAATGTGTTGCCCACATGTAATATATATACACTCATAGGCTATGTGTTTGATGCGGAGCTTTTCGAAAGCGATAAGCAATACCAAACACACTTATAGTGTATATAGTACAAGTACACCACCCACTTTTATATGGGATCTATATTAATCTCAACTCCATACAAATATAACAAAAAAAAAGTGTGTTGCCCACATGTAATATATATACACTCATAGGCTATGTGTTTGATGCGGAGCGTAACAATCTACTATAAAGACAAACAATTCATTCTTTCTTCTTACGATGTGGGACATGATAGTGATAACAATTTGTGAACATGATGATCTCATAGATTAGTAATCACCAGAAGATCTCATATGTTTTAGTTTGTTGATGTTTTTTTTTTTGTCTCCTCGTTAATAAAGATACGGTAAAATGTTTACACGTTAGGCAACAAAGAAAAAAATCCATAAGGCCATAAGGGTATGTGATGATGGCGTCTTTCAGTAAAAGTTGGTCAATGAATTAAAGCTAGTGTAACACCAAGGAAGCGTGTTTAAATGTAGAATAATGATAGTATGGATAGATGAGGACGTAGTAGCAATGCAGGCATACTCTCATTCACAATTCACTTATATGGGAACATCTGTTGGAAATCATAGAATATGATCCTGTACATAAACTTAGGATTAATGTCAAGAAACAAAATGGTACGGTGTTGTTGATGGTACAACAACTGACTCGATAAAAAGTCATGGCAGTCATTTTCACCGGTATATGCACACGTTTTAGTCATGCATGCTAGTCCATCTATATTAAGGGAGTCTTTCATGGCCTCCGAATGTGGAAGGTTTAAGAAATACAGGTAAATGATTGCACAAGAAAGGACCACAAGATGACAGTTTCGACTCTAGCGATAACGAGTGACTCTAGCGATAAAAGTAAATCAGGAAGTGATAAAAGGAGTCCATCATGTAAAGTTCAATTGTTTTGTAACCGAAGTCATTTGTGATATCAACATTTTATGTTTTAAAATGGACTAAACGAGTAGGTCACAATAAACTCATGTTAAACTGTGTTATTTGTATTTACAATGTTTTTAAAATGATTTTTCAATGTATGTATATATAGATGTGCATACCACTTACAATAAAAGAGGAAAATTATTTAAACAGTTGAATTGTTTTGTAACCGAAGTTATTTATGAGGTGATTCGATTTTGTTTTGAAAGTGGTTGTATGATTTGAATGATAAGTACGTAGATATGGAGTGATTTATATTATTTGATTGTTATTTTTGATGTTACATGTTATCAGTGATTATATTTATAGACCTATTTTAACTATTATGATAAGGCGTTAATGGACATATAAGTCCTGTGAAAGTATCACTTTGTTATAAGCAAATTGGCGGCTGGACGTAGTGGCAGGTCTCACCACTTCTACATCAACATTTTTCCCCATCACTTTTAACTCACGTAGTGGTCACCACCTCCACCACTCTTGTTAAAACATTCTCAATATCCCTTTATTATTTCTCCCGATCTTGTGGCCGCCACCACCGGATGAAGCAAAAAGTGGTACCACCACTCGTGATGATGGCCCTGGTGTGTAGCAAGGACTACTTAAATTGTGGTCACGCCCCTTTCATGCGTGGAGGGGCCATATGGGAAACCTCACAAACTACACGTATAGACTAAAATCATGATCTACGGAAAAATTTTGCCTCCATGTTTGCTTTGATTTCTCCCTTCATTTTGATCGTCTTCTTTTGTTATATCTCGATCTCAATGATTTAACCTATAGTTTTTACCTTATGAGGACCTTGAAGAATGCTAAGTTTACTTGCATGTTGAATTATGAGTATAATTGGTATTAAACATGACACTGATGATCATATTGCTATAGGTGATCGATCATGTACTTTATTTATCGAAAAATCAAAAGCAATCCCGTAACTTCCTGGCATGCAATAAATGGGCTCGAAGAAACATGACCAAAAGCTAGAACACAAAAGTACCAGACTACAAAAGGCTTAACTCAATCAACTCCTTCTTTAGCCAACTTGTCCGCCTCAACACTGCGTCTGCACTCCCTTTTAAGAGAAGTATGGAACGCGTGAATCGGCCTGCAGGAAAGGAAGGCGCCAATCTCGTAAGATAAAGAAGTATATCTCCAGGACACACGAATGTAATTTGGAACAAACCTTCTGAACGTACACCTGGATTATCAAGAGAGAACTAAATTTTTTCGCAAGCAATTGTTTTCTAGTTATGCATTGTACGTGACAATAGATTATTGATTATGTTGCTAAAAAAACCTCTGTGATGAATATATATAGAAGATATGTATTTATAATTATATTAAAACATAGTATAAAAGATGAATCACTCCCTTTTCTCAAAAACTTAATTTTATGTTTTACAACCTATAGAGTTTATGGTACAAACCAATTCAAGACACATTTTAAAATTTGAAAATAACTAATACAACATTAAATGCACTAAAAAACTTAAAATTAAGATATACATCATATAGAGCTTTTGGTACAAACCAATTAAATACACATTTATGGTACATATATAAACTAATTAAACACACTAATTAATGTTATTTTTAAAACACCTTCTAAAATAAATAATAATAAAAAAAACATGTTATAATACACACTATACAAACTAATAAAACACACAAAACTTTATACAATTTATATGTTAACAAATTGATGATAAATATGATTTTGAAAACCGGCCCGGACCAACGGGTTCAACCGGAATCCGGAGTCGCCACCAGTTCGACTAAACAATAAAAGTCGTTCAAAAACGAAACCGAGAACACCAATTGGAACCAGTAAAAACGGGTGAACTAGGTCGGACCCGGATCATTTTTTTCCTCCAATTAATCAGTTCGTCATTGTTATTTTGTTGGTACTTGAACTTTAATTACAAGGTACCCGCCGCTACAGGCGGGTACCATGCTAGTAACTTTATAACTACTATTTAATAAGTGATTCTAGTCATTAATATATGAGCGTTATAACATAAACACATCGTATAAAATCAAGTCACCTCGTATAAATCAAGTCACCTCGTTGTTTAATAACTACTAAAATAGGCCTACTTTGCTACAAAATTCGAAATTGATCATGGTCGGAGGGTATTACTTTAAGGCAAGTTTGATTACCCAAAAATAGACTTTGGGTATGTTTGGTATGAAGAAATTTGAAATTTGGGTTAGAGTAGGGTTTTATTATAAACCGAAACTAAAATTTGTATTTTGTGAGAATTGTTTTGGAAATATTTGAAATTTGAAACTTATTATTGCAAAATTACTAAAATGATATAATTAAATGAGTTTTATGGTATATGTTAGATATTTTTGTAGGTAAATATGTAATTTATGGTTGATAAGCTGTAAAAGTTTTTAAGTTTTTTAGCCTTTTTATGATTTCATGATTCTCGCACGACAAACGAGGCTTACTTTATAAATCGACTTATTTTAAAGGTCCCAGCCCATAAGCCCTCCCCAAACACACCCTTCGAGTTTAACATCGTATCGTACCACACACCAAATGTAACTGTGTCCTGATGGGTAAAAAGAAAAGTATATAGATATTGAATAAAATAATAATAATAATAAAAATAAATAAATAAAAAAATGGAATGGGATAGGGCATGTGATGCAAAATATGCAATTCCAATTCAAAAGGCAAGTGAAAATGGTTTTACCACAAACAATTTTTTCATATTACATTTTGATACTGAAACATTTGTGTGTCAAATTTTAGTTTATCCAAAGCAAAGTTCCTTCAAAAACTATAGACTTGTTGAATAATGGAAAGTAAAAAATGATTTCTACGTATTTAAAATCATTTTAATATTTGAGTCAAATTTTACTCTTAAGAAGTAAAACAAGTTAAAAAGTAACAATAAAAAAAAGTCAAAAATATTTGTTGAGTAAAATATCTAGTAAAGATTTATGAGGTGAACATAGCATATATATTTACCTCATACATTCCAACAGGTCTATAATTGGGGTGACTACAAGAGTATATATAAATACATTTGTTTTTCTAAGTTCACGATGTGGGAATAAGTTTACACCCAACATCAAAATTTACACCTTTTTAATTTGCCGTATCAAATGATTTATCCTTCATGTTTATAACAATTTGTTGATATCACAACGGAAGTAGTATGCATGTTTTGTTATGAAAGACGCATCGCATTCAGCTTCACTATGTGACATTTGCAGAAGTGAAATCCAACAAAAAAGTACCAAGTCAAAAATTGATAGTTATAGTGCACAATTATATTAGTTTAGCATCTACATCTTGTAAGATATATGATCAAATATTTGTGGCACACCATCCGAACCAAGTCTTTTCTATAGGAAGATCCAATATTAGTCAAAATCAGGGTCCTACAAACACAAGTAACCTTGTTTGTAAACCACAAAATGTTGTTAGATTCAAGTTGTTCATATGGTCAAACCGACTCAACACCTGAACAGAGTAGCATGAAAAGCGACTAGTCGGGCTAACACTAAAATTGTAGTATGTTTTGTTCTAGACTAGAAAGTTTTTATATGATAGTTGCGAAATGGCTTGGCTAATTAACTTTGGTGATCGGAGCTTAAGTAAATGTTATAGTCTTAATAAATCGAACACATGCAACAATAAGGATAAAAGAGCAAAAATAAGCGTTGACTACTTTTAAAATAAACATAGCGAATATATTAACTTCAAAAGTATCCAATAATACAAACATTTCTTATTTCTTGCTCCGACGTGGGACTATCGAATTTTAAACTTCTTAAATTTTTTCAAAGAAACGATTCATCCTATATATATATATTATGGAGCATAATAATTTCTGAATCTAATACTCAATATATTTGTGTTGCTGTTGTTCAAAAAAAACATATATATATATATTCGTGTTGCTATCTACGAGTAATACACAGTATTCATAATATATTACTATATATATAATAGAGCATAAAAAAAACCGAACTCGTTTTTTGCCGTTTTTACACGTCCTTATGATGTCATCATGGCGTCACATAGGCCCAGCCCGTTGCAGTTGTCCAAGCTCAAGATCTTAGCCTTTTTTTTTTTTTTTTCTCGGTTTGATATAAATGATGCCACCGCCTGCGTTTTAACAGTAATCTTCTTCTTGCGTCGTTTCTGGAACTGCTCTCCCACTCTTTTAATTATACGATCCAATCAAAAGGCTAAAATGCTAGAAAACAACTTACCTGTTTTTTTTGTCGTTTACATCTAGCAGCCGACGAACAAGTGCAGAACAAGCGAACTCACAGACAAATTAGTAATATACATTAGACAACAGATTTTGAATCAAACAATTTTTTTCTTTTTTTTCATTGCTTTTGGTACCATGTAAAAATCACGAGAATATTGAAAACTATATTGACCAAATTCAACTATAATGTTACAATACAAAGACTTTTTTTCCTTTTCTCTTTCATTGCTCTTGATACCATGTAGAAATCATGAATACTAAAAACTATATCATCAGATTCAACTATAATGTTACTATACAAAGACATTAAATAGAAAAGACAAGACCTAAAGCCTAAAAACTATAATGTTACAATACAAATAATTTTTTCCTTTTCTTTTTCTTTGCTCTTGATACCGTGTAGAAATCAGGAATACCGAAAACTATATGATCAGATTCAACTATAATTTTGCTATACAAAAACACTAAATTGAAAAGACAACACTAAAGCCTAAAAGGGAACGTTTGTGCCAAAAAGTTAGCAAACTAAATTTGTGTGAAGAATTTTTTCCTTTTCTTTTTCTTTGCTCTTGATACCGTGTAGAAATCAAGAATACCGAAAACTATATGATCAGATTCAACTATAATTTTGCTATACAAAAACACTAAATTGGTGAATGTCATTCTCGAAATTGTTAGACTTAAACTTGCATCAATCAAGTTCAATAAGAATGCTCGAGTGGCTAAGCTCAAAACCACATGGAATCTTGCGGCTGTTTGATTTTCTTGGTGTTGTGGCGTCCTCATTAGAAGTATAAGTGAACTTGATGTATATTGTTTTGGTTATACTTTTCTAATTAGTTGGTTGTCGTTATGTGGCATGTCACAAACGGCTTAGTGGTCGTTCAAGCGTCTTCTTGAGGTTAATGTAGTATTTCAGCCACATTCCATTGTATTTAACTTTTCTATGATTAATATATTTTACCGGGGTAACCCTTTACCAAAATACAAAAACACTAAATTGAAAAGACAACACTAAAGCCTAAAAGGGAACGTTTGTGCCAAAAAGTAAGCAAACTAAAATTGTGTGAAGACTAGATATCTACACAACAACTTTAGCCACTGGCATGTCACAAACGGTTTAGTGGTCGTTCAAGCGTCTTCTTGAGGTTAATGTAATATTTCAGTCACATTCCATTGTATTTAACTTTAGCCACTGGCATGTCACAAACGGTTTAGTGGTCGTTCAAGCGTCTTCTTGAGGTTAATGTAATATTTCAGCCACATTCCATTGTATTTAACTTTTCTATGATTAATATATTTTACCGGGTAACCCTTTACCAAAATACAAAAACACTAAATTGAAAAGACAACACTAAAGCCTAAAAGGGAACGTTTGTGCCAAAAAGTAAGCAAACTAAATTTGTGTGAAGACTAGATATCTACACAACAACTTTAGCCACTGGCATACATTATAAGCAAACTAAATTAGTGGTCGTTCAAGCGTCTTCTTGAGGTTAATGTAGTATTTCAGTCACATTCTATTGTATTTAACTTTAGCCACTGGCATGTCACAAACGGTTTAGTGGTCGTTCAAGCGTCTTCTTGAGGTTAATGTAGTATTTCAGCCACATTCCATTGTATTTAATTTTTCTATGATTAATATATTTTAGCCACTGGCATGTCACAAACGGTTTAGTGGTCGTTCAAGCGTCTTCTTGAGGTTAATATAGTATTTCAGCCACATTCCATTGTATTTAACTTTTCTATGATTAATATATTTTACCGGGTAACCCTTTACCAAAATACAAAAACACTAAATTGAAAAGACAACACTAAAGCCTAAAAGGGAACGTTTGTGCCAAAAAGTAAGCAAACTAAATTTGTGTGAAGATAAGATATCTACACAACAACTTTAGCCACTGGCATAAATTATTCTAAGCTTAAATATAAATAGACGATCATTTCTATATTTTTCCGATGTGGGACATTGATGCCACATAACACATGAGTTGTTATAACATAAACAGATTTTGTGGATCAAGTCACATCGTCTTTTAATTATCAAACTAGGACAGAAAAAGTCGAAGATGATCATAGTTGGATTGGCTTTACGAAATATTAACCAAGTCATAAGATATTAAACAGGTTTTATGTTCCTCTGTTACGGTCGTCGCTATTAATCAAGTTTGTGTTGATTTTTGAGTACTTTTATCATTGTGAAAATAAGCAAAGAATCAGTTTTTGTGAAACACTTGAAACTTCAAGCACTTAAATTAGAAAATCCCAAATGACGTCTAAGCATAAATGTTAGAGCTGAGCACTAGGTGTCGTAACAACCCGTTATCAAAAAGCATTGCCACATCAACGCATAGACAACAATGAACTTTTGTACACCCGTAGTGATAACATTGAAAAGTGGAGCCACTAAAACAAACACGACTTCGTTTCACAACGTCGGGACCGATGTAGTCAGGCAAAAAAATTTGTTCCATGATTCATGCTCTTACAAGTATTTTTAGATGATGAAATATTTTCCTTTTTATATATACACATAATTTATGATTTCAATCATTAATACATGATTTGTTATAACATAAACAGATTTTGTAGATCAACTCGTATCGTTGTTTAATTATCAAGTGATGATCTGATTGGCATAGTTTCATAACCTTGTTAGTAAGTCAAATGAAATAAAAAATTAAAACACCATAACTATTTATTTGCGTAAAAAAATAAGAAGGTGATGATTATTATAACACCACAATTATTGATTTAAGTAAATCAATTGAAATAAAAATTTGCAACACTATATTTATTTATTTGCCTAAAAATGACAAAAAATCACAACACCACAATTATTGATTTAAGTAAAAAAAATCTAGAAAGTGACACTCTGGTGGCCCTAGTTGCATATGTACACCAAACAACCACCTTCTAACATGTAGTCAACTAGAAACCTTATGTATGTATACATAGATTTCTTTCTATTTCCTTCCGATGTGGGATCTAGATTGCACCAACATTAAACATCACGACTTCCAGTATGTTGAAAGAAATATTTTCATTTATGCAACTTTAAGAATTTGATAGTTAAAATATATATGAGCTCTTATAAAAATAAGGATTAATTTCACATATCACTTTACTTTCATGATAAATTTCATATATACTCATAGTGCAGGTATTGAATACATATGCACAATGTTTTTAATGCATGTTTAGCTATATATAAAATTTCCAACTAAGAAGAGGAGATATGAAATTGCCCCAAACAATAAACCCACAAAAAGTTAAGTTTAGTTGACAAATTACTAAATTGGGTAAAAAAAAAAATACAAAATAGACCAAGCTGGGTGGACTTTAACTCAAGGCTTTTTAATCCGACGAAAATAGACCAAGCTGGGTGGACTTTAACTCAAGGCTTTTTAATCCGACGAAAAAACTAAATAACCATAATTACTGTTTGGTGACCAAATACCCTTAAAAATTGATAGATTATGGATTGGTGCCCGTAACTCCGTAAGTGCACACACACCTAACCACAACTGGGTGGACTTTAACTCAAGGCTTTTTAATCCGACGAAAATAGACCAAGCTGGGTGGACTTTAACTCAAGGCTTTTTAATCCGACGAAAAAACTAAATAACCATAATTACTGTTTGGTGACCAAATACCCTTAAAAATTGATAGATTATGGATTGGTGCCCGTAACTCCGTAAGTGCACACACACCTAACCACAACCTATCATCACATGTTCAAGTGAAAACTATATACTGAGATGTCATTCTCTTTTCCTTCTATGTGGGTTACAGATTGCACCAACATGTTTTCTAGATTTTGACAAACTACTAAATTGGGCATAGTTTATTGGCCTTTACTTAAGTAATTTAACATACTACTATATGTTTTCTTATAGTCATGGCCTATCCTTTGAATTTTTCAGGTTTCATATGTGCATGATCATTGATTAGCACTTTGTTTTTATGGTTATGTTATCATAATAGAAATTGAAGATATATTTTAAGACAAATTGAAATAGAATGGTAAATGTTTAATTAGGGATGAAGATAGTACGTTACTAAGTAAAATTAAATTCTAAAAAGCCATAACAACTGCCTGGTGACCAAATACGGTTAAAAAAAAAAAAAAAAGTTGCATGCATGTTAGTGACCACAATTGTATATTATTGTATATTGCTGAGTAAAATAAATACTAAAAGGCGATAATTACTAATCAAAAAAAAAAAAAAAAAAAAAAAAAAGTAAATTACACCGTTTGTCCATATGGTTTGCTCAAAATAACACAGCAAGTCTCTTCGTTTTTATTTTTACGCCATGAGTCCTTCTAATGAAGTTTGGTAACACCATCAGTCCCTATCTCTAACGTCGTTAGCTTTCTCCGTTAACTCCCACATGTACGTTACATGTGTCGTCCATTTCTAACGATCGTTAGCGTTTTTGCACGTTTTCGTCCGTTCATTCATGTTTTCGTCCGTGTTTTCACGTTTTTGTCTGTTTTCGTCCATTTTCCTTGGTATAATGTTGTTTGGCATCCGTTTTGTATTCCCAGGCATGCATTCCATCTTTGGCTAGTTATGGGGAGGAAACTAAAGACTCAAGACAAGCTGAGGCAATGGGATGTTGGCAACATTAACCTGCTTTGGTGTCCTTTATGTAAGTCACAGCCCGATTCTCACGAGCATCTCTTTTTTGAGTGTGGCTACTCGTCGGCTGTTTGGTCCAATGTTCTGAAAGGTGCAGATCTTCCATCTATTTCACATACTTGGGAAGATATCATGGCGTGGCTTATTCCTATCTCTAAACATAAAAGAGTTATGAGCATTATAGGTCGACTTATTGTAGTTGCCACTTCGTACTACATCTGGCTAGAAAGAAATAGTAGAGTGTATAGCAAAAGTGAAAAACAAGCTGCCAAGGTTTCTGATTCTATATTAGAAGTCATAGATTAAAATTGGTGTATCTTCATTTCAATTCTAATGCTCGAGTCGACAAAATGAGGAAAACTTGGAACCTATCAAGTGTTGAAGCGATGGTGGATAGTATGATTCATGGAAGCTAAAACACCGTCCTGGTTTATAATTGTTTCTCATATTTTGATGGTTTGCTTAGATGTTTCTTGGTTGTTATGTTTTGAGCTTCTTCAAAGCATATAGTTCGCTTTTAGCTCTAGAGTGGCTCATAACCATTCTACTTTTTATGGTGGTTCTTCCTTCTAATGACCGGCATATCTATGATTATTTTCTCCCAGTTAACTCATATTATTTCATTAATATATTCACCTGGTAACAACCTTTTACCCAAAAAAAATCAACAATTAGAGACTCTCAACCTTATATATAGAATTTTTTTTTGTCTTTCTTCAATGTGGGTCAAAAAGAACACTAAACATCAAATTTTAAACTTCTCAATTTGCGCAAATAATGATTTTTCCTTTAGTATATAATGTGTGAACATAATAATCAATATATACGTGTTGTTATGAAATAAACACTATATAGGTTTAAGTTCTCTATAAAACTAATAACCTCATTTTCTCAAAAGATAATATATTACTGGGCGTTGTTAAAATTGATAGTTATAGTGCACATTTATATTAGTTTATCATCTACATCTGGTAAGATATATGATCAAATATTTGTGGTACATGAAGAGACTCGACCATCCGAAACAAGTCTTTTATATCGGAAGATCCAATATTAGTCAAAATCAGGTCCAACAAACACAACTAGCCTTGTTTGTAAACCTCAAAAGGTTGTGAGATTCAAGTTGTTCAGATGGTCAAACCGACTCAACACTTGAACATAGTAGCATGAAAAGCGACTAGTCGAGCTAACACTAAAATTGCCGTATGTTTTGTTCTAGATAGTTCGCAGTCTCTTGTGATGACATCCACTTGAATGCTTTAATTTTTCAGTTTGTTGGTTGTTTTGATCAGCATGAAAAGCGACTAGTCGGGCTAACACTTAAATTGTAGTATGTGCCGTTGTAGATAGTTCCACGGTCTCTTGTGTTGAAATCGACTTGAATGATTTTGGTTTTCATTTTTTTGGAAGGTACAAACATGTTTTAATGCTGGGACGAGGGTTGGGCGGGCATGTGGTGCAATTCCCATTCAACGCTGTTTACTTTGGAGGTCGAAGCTTAAGAAAATGTTACGTTTTCGTAATATTTGTTATGTCGTAATGAAAGGGCGAATGGAAAAGATTATTACAGTGTAATAAAGAAAACATGTTTGTTTACTCCACAAAAAGGTGTAGATTGGCGGAACACTGACCCGGGTGCCTTTTGGCACCGACCATTGTCCACCCACAAGGAATAGCCCGACAACTCTCACGGCCTAGTGGGGCACCAACTGTGTGAGCACGAGCCAAGAATCGGACCCCGAGCTCTTATTCAACAAAGTCTCTCAATGTGCCCATAGGTTTTGCGGGGGTGGGTACCTATATGAAGCAAATGCCAAGGATGATACTTGAACCTGGGTCAATTGACTCAAGCACAAGTGCTCCAACCTTTGGACTAATGCTCCATTGGTAAAACATGTTTGTTTACTATTATGTAATACAGACTCATTACAAAAAAAATCATTATTTTGATTCATTAGGCCCCCTTTCTTTTTTTCATTACATCTTGTAATGGAATCAAATTACATAAAAACCTATTTTTTAAATACTCGTTATACTACAAAAGTTTTATAATAAATACGATATTTTAGTCTTTTTCTATTGACTACATTACATTCTATTATATCAACCAAACATGATTAATAATGGTAATGAGTCATTTCATTACATAATTTAATTGCCTATGATAAGATCGTTTTAGCTCTTAGACTAGGTCTAATATTATATCTAGGAACACATAATAATGAAGGCGGAATATTCAAACATAGAATCAATATTATTATGAACAAGGTTTTTCATTATCATCTCTAACATACAAACATCTACAGCCCCAATTCTACTTGATCAAGGTAGAACATGTTACACACCTTGTAACAGGGATCAAGAACTTGACCTTGAGGCTGACTAACCAACTAAACAACTAAACCACTAAACCCTAGGCGTTTTCCAAATCCCTACGCCTAGGTTCCCACACACACACACCTTTGACCTTTACATCTTGTACGTACAATAAAACTAATGACCCTATGTCTCTTTATATACTAGAGACATCAAATCTATAATAGACCCAACAGCCTATAAACCATGGGTGGCTTATAGAAAGTTTGAAAAAAAATGTTCAAATACTTAAAGTAACAAATATTAGTTCTCAAACAATAAGCAAAAATTTTCACAACCAAGAAAAAAAAATAATAAATAAACTTTCGTTTAAAAAATCATAACATTTTTTGGGTAAAGGGGAGTAATCCTGCACCCTGGTAAAAAAAATCATAACATGTAACAAAGTTTGAATTATTTGATAGAAATAAAAAGCTATGTGAAGCTATTTTCGTTAATCTTCAATACAAACCTCTTGTCGGAAGGACTAAGTTCCAACCGCGAGATGATAGTGGTGTTACACACATCGATTCTTGTTATTGTGTGTTCCTCTTGTATGGGAATTATTTGAAACTCTTGTATCCTTGATTCACAAACATGGCACTGTTTAATTGTGTTGCTAGCATTCAAATATGAGGCTTTCTTGCTAGGGGAACCTGGTGGCAAGGTAATTTATATGCAATAAAGTTTCTCAAATTCTGCAAAGATGATGATTTTGTTTTTTTCCTTCTAAAAGCCTACCAATGTAACCTAAATGACTTGCCAGAATCATTTCGATGAAAATTTTGTTCCTTTAAATAATTTCCTAGTTCAAACAAATATTCTCATATAGTTTCCGGAACATCAACTACAGTGATTACAAATGAAGTAATTGCCTGATTTTTTTTATTTATTATTTTTTTTTAAGATATGAAACTTTGGGAATTAAGTGCAGGATAGTGTAATATATCCCAATTCAAGCTTTAAAAAAGTGGAATAATCGCATAATTCAAATAATGGAACAAATTAGTTTAGTGAAAGGATGTACACAATTAGTTACCCTCATCATCCACTTCCTCCACCCCGTCTCATGGAATAATAGCAATCTTTTTCTCGTGGAATAGCCGGTTGGTAGTGCAGTAGCATAGTATAAGCAAAGTACCTTCCCCATCACCGTCTAAAACTCAATGCCAAACACCCCTTAAATGTAAGGTATCAAGATCCCAAGCACCCTCTAAAACATAATGCCAAACACACCATAAATATAAGGTACCATGATCGCAAGCACCCTCTAAAACAGAATGTAAAACACCCCTAAATAATCATTATAATGATCCATTTTATCCGACTTGACTTTAGTGATGTGGGGGAGTTTTGTGCATTACATGTTAAATACCTGGAGAGACCCTTTCACATCAGCGTAAGAGTCGACAGTTGTTTCGGAGTGTGTAGTACATTTTCGGAGTGTGCAGTTGATACAATGATAGCACATTTTGTTTCTCCTATTTAGGAGACAATGATGAATAGACTTGGTAGTTGACACCATTGGTAGCCTTTGTAGCATGTAAAACAAAGCACACCATTTATTTCCTTTCATTAAATATCACTCATTCAAGCCATCAAGCTTTAATATTTGCGATAAATGGTGTGGTATTTTAGAAGTGAAGTTGAAAACCCTTACAAATAAAACCAAAAGCATTAGCATATCCATATATATGTCGATGTAATACACAATGTATACCTTACAAATTACAATAACCAAAACATCACCTTGATCACTACATATTGTACCAAACACTAACTGATACATCTAATAAGAGAGAACAGGGGAAAAACAATGTGGTTTGACACCTTAACTCTCTCACATCTCACATTTACTATATGTTGGTTGGTTTATGTTCTAACTATTTCTACTTTGAACTCAATTTTTATCTGGAATAGATATAAGTATAAGTATGAGATTATATTGATTGACAAGCTTAACTTTTATGAGCTTTCGACCCAACTCAACCCGTTGAAAAACAAATCACTTGTTTTGAATTGAATACGTCTTAACCTCGTACCCAACTTGCCAAATGTTTGACGCTTTACAACATTTTACAGGCTTGTTTAGATCATAGAGAATGATCTCAATGTGCGGTAAGAAATTCATAGAAAATTGTTATGATGAAGACTTGCTAACACTAAACTTATGTAGTTGTCTATAAAATGATTGTTCATCTATCAAGCGCTTCCCATAATTAACAAAAGAAGGGAAAAAAATGAAAATGAACTTGTTAGGTAGTGAAGTTTAGCATAAAAAAGGTCGCACACTTGCACATTTATTATGTTTCAGTTATGTCGACGAATAAAATTATTAAGAAATAATAGACATTGGTAAGTAAAGATTGCACATATTTTAAGTTCTAGTTATAAAAACAAAGATATACATCATCAAGGAAGGATTTTGAGTTAACCCGCCAAGAAACTGAGATACAATTTGCATCTTATTAAGATAATTGCAATGAACAAACATTTTTTCGAAAATTAAAATTGTACATGTGCACTTTGAAAGAAAATACAGAGGTCTAGATGTTAAAGTAATTACAGAGAGTTAGTCATTAAAAACTTTATTTTTCAAAGAGGAGGAATGATTCAAAATTGGTTATAAAAACGATACATTTGATAGATATTTTTGTGAGGCATTTGATCAAACACCTATAAGCATTCACCGGGCACCATTTTTACCACTTATACCTGCAATCTATCAAAAGCTTATTAATAAAAGATAATTGTAGAAATGGAAGTAGAGAGTCGGAATAAATAAGTTGTGGGTTGTAAAGAGAGTCAGAATAAGCCACCATTTCAAATACAAAAACTTTTGAGACTGAAGAGTCGGTCGACCATTTTGAAACTCAAAGTTGATGATATACATGGAATTGATTTGAGTTGATATTAAGGTTTCAATTGTATCGTTAAATAAAATTGAGAAAATTAAGAAATGGATGCATTAAATGGTATTGAAGGAATACAAAAATAGTTCTTGAATGCTTTGCCATTTTTTCGGTTGTTATTAAATGATGGTTGAAAGTCAAATTTGGTGAGTAAATGACGGATAGATACGTAGGTTATAGGAGATGGGATTGCCCACGTGGCTTAAATGACGTGGCTTTAATTGCCAGCATGGATTAAGTGACATGGCAAGAATTCAAATAAACCTTCTTTTATTATATATATATAGAAGATTCCATTATATTATCAATTTCATTCAATTGTTATTTTATTCCGTCTTACGAAACGAACCAGAACCCAACTTAATAAATCAAAACACATACCAGGAATAAAAAAGAGGTTCCATACCTGTAATATAAAGTGCTTAGCGCATGTATTACATTTACAACAACCACTTTTACATATCGAGTAACAATCTACCATATACACAAACAATTCTTGCTTTCTTTTTCCAATGTGGGACCAAACATCACACAAAACATAACTTTTCACAACTTCCGAACTTTTTGTAAAGTATTATTCATCCATTATAGTAATAACAATTTGTGAACATGATAATCAGTATTATTTGTTTTTAAGAAATAAACACCATTCAGTGTTATTACTACATCATAGATTATTAATCACTAAATTATCTCATGCATAATTTTTGTTGATGCTTTTGGATCTCCTCGTTTAAGATACGGAAACATGTTTACACGCTACGGTATGCCATACCTAAAAATCCATAAGGTTTTGTGATGATGGCATCTTCATGTAAAAGTTGATCAATGAACTAAAGCTACTTTTACACATGGGAAGCATGTTTAAATTTCATGGAGCTATTATGTAATACAAAGGGTGTGTTTGGCAAAGTAGTCGTGAGCGATGGTTGTGCATTTCATTCATCGCCACAGCTTCTTAAAGAAGCATTGGAAAATTGAGCATTCCTAAAAAATAGGAAAGCTCACCGCTCCTTTGCCAAACGACTAATAAATATCAAAATGCTCATTGCTCACCACTCATCGCTCCAAAAAACTTCGCACCGCTCCGTGCCAAACATACCCAAAGAGTAATGATAGAGAATGGATGGATGAGGTAGCAGCAATCCAGGATCCAGGATATATACTCTCATTCACAATTCACTTATATGGGAACGGTGGAACCGTAGAATATGATCTTGGACATGAACTTAAGATTAATGTCAAGAAACAGAATGGTGTTGTTGATGGTCCTCCCTTGGACTATGCAACAAGTCTTTTTGTCCAAAAACGCAAGTCAAACATGTTTGTCAACTTCAAAAGGTTTTTAGATATCAGACGGCCAACTTGACTCGAAATTGAAAGTTACATTTTAGTCTTAATAAATCAAACACATACAAAAATAACAATAAAAAAATAAGCGAAAAAGTGCTAGACTTCCTAGAAGTGAACATATTAACTTGTGAAATATATAACACTTTATCAGAAAGAGCACCAGTCAACTATATATACAAACAGGTCTTTTCTTTTCTTACCGATGTGGGACAAATCTTACCTCAATGCCAAATATATATCTACTAAGAGTACCAGGACTAACATCAATATTCTCCAAAAGGTAAAGAATGGTAGGATCACCACCCTAGTCCCATGCATCCTAAGGATGCCAACCAGACCTTCCCCCAAGGATCCGGCCCCAGGTAATGAGCACTTATCCCAATGACTGTACTTATCATGATGTGGCCTTTGAAACCTGGCCATTTTCTCCAGTAGGCCCCTCGTTGACCAGTCAATCTGAGCATTTGCGGTAGAGGATGGTACCATTTAAAACTTTAGGACAAGGGTGGGACTCGAACCGGGTCTATTGACTCGTGCACGAGAGCTTCACCCATTGGTGTAAAGCTCCAATGGTGGACTAACATCAATATTCGTTTTGAAATTTAGTTAAAGCAACATATTTCAGAAGCCTTATACAGTATAAGAAGTCATATATAACACTTTGAAATAACTTATATTTGTACAAAAACTGTACATACGTTTAACAATGAAGAGATAATTTCAACATAGTTATAACATGACGTATTCGAAATACTATGTGTAACATCAAAAAGAATAATTTCAACTTATAATTGTAGCAGATGGTCAAATCGACTCAATAGTCGAACAAAGTAGCGTGAAAAGCGACTAGTTTGAGTAAACACTTCAATTGTAGCGTGCTAAATAATGCGTGGTATGTATATTTGTATCTAATAATTTTGAGACACTAAGAGTCTGATTTAGATCGTTTAAAGGCAGTTGACACTAGTATCTATCAATCTACAAATGAAAACTTTCAGAAGTGTTGAGGCTGCTCGGTACTGGAAAATAGAGGAAAGAAAGCGGAACCTTTTCAAAATTCAAGTTGTAGTCTAGCCCATTATTTCTACTAATGAAGAAACTTCAGACGTGAGTTTAGTGTTTCTACAAGATATTTTCCATGGATGTCATTTTAGCATACAACTTGTTATTTTCCATCAAACCACAGTCATGCTCTCAATATTCTTGTAAGCAAATATTCAGACGAAAAGCCTTGATCTTTTCCTAGCAGTTTTTGGTCCTAAATGTCTATGCTTAAGCAAAAGAACTGTTGTAGGTGCATTCCTAAACATTTTAATGCGTTCTACCTTCCGGTTTCGGAACTTATTATAGTTTATATGATAATGTGTTTGTGTAAGACGACTAATTATTCATAGCTTTTGCTATTTTCAGTCCAGATCTTCAGTAGTTTCAAGATTCATCAATAGTTGGCTCATGATACCTTAATTTAGTAGAAAAGACAACATATCTCACTGTTGTGATATAATTATGCCACTAAAACTAGTTCTATCGCCAATTAACTTTATACATTACCAACCATTCTTTAACCATTGTTTGTAGCAAATGCTACATGATTTAAAAAGTTACTAAAGTAAAATTTACGTAAAGATGTTGCACAATAATTGCATAAGTCTTGTGGTATATTTGTAAATAAAGAAACATGAAGGACCAATATCGTTATTTAGATAGTTTGTAACCATATAGCGGTTACAGAAGTTAGTTAATAAGTTAGTTATTTTCTGAAAAGTCATGATGGTTCATGGAACCGGTTAGTACTCTATATATAGGAGTCATTTGTAACGATTCTACAGTGTGTTAAATAATACGAAATAACCATGTTTATGTTGTAGATAATATATGAATCATTCTTGTCAATCTTATATTCTATCCTCTGGAAATCATGTTAAACCTGTGCAAAATTGGTATCAGAGCCAAAGGTTCAAAACCTGGGAAATGGCATCAGAAAAGAAGGTTGCAAGATTACAAGAATTTGATTTACTTCTGATCATTCTGATCAAATGACTTAGAAGGGAAGACGACACCAAGGAGTTGTTGGTACAACAATTATGAAGAAAAGAAGCAATTGTTACGCCGGCCAAGAAAAGGAAACGGTGGAACCTATGAATAACAATTGGAATACGCAAGGGAGATAGTGCACGATTAAACTTATGTTGAACATCGAAGAGGTAATTTCAACTTAGTTACAACATGACGTATTCTAAATACTATGTGTAACATTAAAAAATAATTTCAACTTATAACTGTAGCAGATGATCAAACCGACTCAACAACTGAACAAAGTAGCGTGAAAAGTGACTAGTTTGAGTAAACACTTATATGGTAGCATGCTTTGTTTTGCATAGTTCACATTCTCTTATGATGACATCGACTTGAATGTATTTATTTTTGAGTTTGTTGGAAGGCACAATTCGCATTCAAAGCAGTTGAAAAGGCAAGTGCAAAATGGTGTGAGCAATATGCTTTGAACTTTGAAGACTGAAGCTTAAGAAAAATTGTGTCAAATTCAACATATAACAGTTTTCCCACATATACTTAATTTTTCTATTTCCTTTCATTTTCTTTATTTTCCTTCCAAAAACAAACTCGAGAACGCAGCGTTAACATAAGTAGGTTGAACATTTATTCTCTTTTTTTGGTTTAGTAAAAGCAATGTTGTACCTTAAGTATTTGGGCGTTCCTCTTATCTCTACTAGACTTCTTCACAAGGATTGTAAAATCCTTGTTGAACGAGTGCAAAAAAGAATAAGAAATTGTAAGAATAAATGGCTTTAATTTGAGGGTCGTCTTCAGCTCGTTATTTCTGTCCTTTCTCCAATGAATCTTTACTGGGCGCCCGTTTTTATTCTCCCGGTTGGTACGATTGATGATATTGAACAACTTATGTGTGGTTTCTTGTGGTGTCAAGATGATATGAAGCTCGGTAAGGCCAAAGTTGCATGGGAGCATGTTTACCTTCCGAAAATTGAAGGAGGTCTTGGAATTCGGAAATTACATATGTTTAATGTGGCTTTAATGTCATCTCATGTTTGGAAGATTTTGACTAATAAAGAAACTTTGTGGGTTCATTGGATTCATGCGTATAAGCTCAAGAATAGATGTTTTTGGGATGTTTGTATGGGCTCCAATAACAGTTGGGGATAGCGAAAACTATTGAGCATTCGGTCTACTATTATACCAATTTTTTGGCATAAAATCGGAAATGGAGTGAATGCTTCTGCTTGCTTCGATAAATGGTCTGAATAGGCCCATTAATGTCGTATATTACTTATAGGGCTGTCAATACAGGAGGGTTTAATATGAAAGAAAAAGTTGTTGATATTGTGCATGAAAATGCTCTTACTCTTCTAACGTGTGGAAAAGTTTTCTTAAAGTGGCTGAATTCCCAGATATCCCTCCTATTTGGACCGATATCATGGCATGGATTGTTCCTTTGGCAAAAAGTAACAGTGTTACTTGCATAGTTGGTCGTTTAATTGTTGTTGCAACGTCTTACTATGTATGGCAAGAACGTAACCATATGGTTCATGGTAAGAATGCATGGAAGCAAGAGGATATAGCGAACATTATTGTCGATGTGATCAGGTCTAAACTAGCGTCAATCAGTTTCACCAAAATATGCGCGTGGACAATATGAAGAGGATATGGAAGCTGCCATGGCACGAGTAATGGAGGGGTTTTAGCTAGAGGAAATGTAGTTTGATTACTACTTTTATTTGTGTTTCTATAGTTATGAATTTTGGTTGTTGTGTTTGAGCTTGTTCATACACGTGGGTTTTTTTTTTTCTTTTCTTAAGAGTGGCTCATCACCACTCTTATATGTACGAATCTCATATATTTCACCGGGTAAAAACCCTTTACAAAAAAAAAAGCAATGTTGTAACCTTTAGAACAAGAGACAAAGATAACAAAAAAAAAGTCATTCAAACAATTAACATGTAAAAAAAGAGTGTAAAATCCTTTCAATGAACATCATTATCCGTAGGCATTTCAAGATTATTACACATTTAATGTCTAAGCTTGTTCATACACGTGGGTTTTTTTTCTTAAGAGTGGCTCATCACCACTCTTCTCTGTACGAATCTAATATATTTTTTAATGTATTTCACCGGGTATAAACTCTTTAAAAAAAACAATGTTGTACCCTTTAGAACAAGAGACAAAGATAACAAAAAAAAGTCATTCAAACAATTAACGTGTAAAAAAAAGAGGCATTTCAAGATTATTACACATTTAATGTCTAAGCTTGTTCATACACGTGGGTTTTTTTTCTTAAGAGTGGCTCATCACCACTCTTCTCTGTACGAATCTCATATATTTTTTAATGTATTTCACCGGGTATAAACTCTTTACAAAAAAAAAAGCAATGTTGTACCCTTTAGAACAAGAGACAAAGATAACCAAAAAAAAAGTCATTCAAACAATTAACGTGTAAAAAAAAGACAATGTTGTACCCTTTAGAACAAGAGACAAAGATAACCAAAAAAAAAGTCATTCAAACAATTAACGTGTAAAAAAAAGACGGTAAAATCCTTTGAATGAACATCATTATCCGTAGGCATTTCAATGTTATTACACATTTAATGTGTAAGAAATCAACCTAGAATATATAAAATCATTTATTTTTGTTTCTTTCCGATGTGGGATGTAAATTTTACCCACTATAATTTTACAACTTTCTACTAATATGTTTATCGAAATAAATTCCTGAACGTATAATTTGTTATTTTGATTATTAAACTATATATGAGATGAACTAAATGAACACAAAACAGGTTTTATAAATCTAGTCACATCGTATCAAAAACCTTGTGTATGCGTTTCTCTGCTCCAGTTTTTCTTTTTTCCTATATTCGAGACCGCATTTTCCTTCTTCTACGGCTATATAAATGGAACTTCAGATTGTTAAAACACATGGAGGTTGGTCAATAAAGGAAGTAACTGAATCCATATACATGTTCCTCTTCATTAACATATTTGCTCATGGTATAGATAGTTTCTTTTTTTAATATGGACTATACATACATCAAATTTACTAAACTGAATCTGCGAAGAATATCTACATTACAAACATCAAATTTTATTTTATTTATTTATTTATTTGCAAAACATTACCTGTTTGTATGCAGCTCTAGCAAGAAACAAAATATTTAAAATCAACAATAATTTTATATTGACTGAAAAGTCAGTTGCAACAAAGCTTTGTTTTTAAATAAACTAGGTAAGGATTTATGCCGTGCTAAAGCACGGCCCATGAACTCTCAAATCTTTTCAAGAAAATATTTACATGAACGTCTCTAAGAATTAACAATTGAGGTTAGTTAATTGATATCCCTTTAAATGAATATTACCACACCTCCTTTTTCTTTTCTTTTCTTTTTTCTTTTTCTTGTAATTATGTTTTTATTATAAGACTACGGAACTGAAATTACGTATAGGATTTATTAAATTTGATAAGTGAAATGTATTAAAGACACAAAATGCGAAACCTGAAACAAAACAACCCTGTCTTATACTGTAAACAGAGTGGGTAAAATTGTGCTAGGGTGCCAATATCCAATAATGGTATCGATAACACCTCTCTTAACAATTATGTAGCTCATATGTGTAAACATTTCATTTTAACCTGTGGTAGGTAATATGAAAAGCAAATTACAAAAACAAACCGTATATATAGTGATTATACGAGAATGAACCTTTTTTTTATAGTTTACCGATATGACCATTTTACGTCACTATCATACATAGTCACAATCATACCGTCACAATCATACCGTCACAATCATACCTTTTTCCCCACAAGATACCTTTTTTCATTGTGTTCTTTATGCGAAGGTCAAAGAAGCATTGCTAGTTAACTGTGCAACATTCACTATATAACCTCTAATTGTATCCTTCATCTTGCCATCATTTTCTTCAAATCCATCCATACATGTATTTTCATCTGTCAATGCTGCACTAACCCAAGTCTTCACATTCCCCATTTTCTCATTAAAATCTGGACCATCTAAACCTTTCATCGCGACCATCGACTGCTTCATTTCGTCTATGGAGTCACTAATATTTTCCAAACAATGAGAGCCAAAGCATTGCTAGTTAACTGTGTATGATAGGCATGCCACGCCAGGCCACCCAGGTTCCACGCCCAGGACATGCTCCACGCCCAGGGCACGCCTGGTTCCACGCCCAGGACATGCTCCACGCCCAGGGCACGCCTCATGCCACGCCCAGGGCACGCCTAGGTCACTCCCTCGCCCAGGTCACGCCCAGAACACGCATCACGCCCAAACTTCTCGCATGGACCACGCCCAGAGAATTGGTGTACACGTGCACGGTTTAAAACGTATTACGCTACCTATCTAACGTCTAATATTGAAAAGTTCATTTTGGAAAATTGTATGGGCGTGGTTTATATGTGTAAAGTACTTGGGAAAACTGTTCGGTTTAAAAATTTTCTCTAATATGAAAGTTCCCGTATAATCTAGTGGTACAAGATGGGGAGTTCCATAAGTGTTATTATCTTCGGGAGGAAACTCATAAAAGTCTTCACCAAGTTTAAGTATTGTTCAAGTATCTTTCCTTTTGCCATGACATAATGATGAAAAAAAATTAAATGTCAAACATCAAATACCTTGGATATAATTGAAAATATTAAGGGCTCGTTTGGTTTGTTGCCAGGAATGACAATGGGTATCGGATTTAGAATGAGGTGGAATGATAATGGGTATGAAAAAGTGTATCATTCGATTGTTTATGTTTGGTTGATAAAATATGGTATGAAAAAGTGTATAGATATTTTAATTTTGTAGTGGAAAAATAGGGTCCACCTGGAATGGATTTCATAGACACCAAATGGTGTGTAATGAATCTATAACTATGATATCCCATTTCATTCTACGCCCACAAAACAAAACAAAACAAACACGCATTTATGACTTTGAAAGTCATAGTCCCATTCCCACTGGAATGGATTTCATAGACAAGTTTTTCAACCCATACTTTTTTCCTATAATCACGGCTTCTCCCATCCGACCATCCCCACAGTAGTATGTATAAGTCTACAAAGCCTACACCATACTTTTACTTTTCCTACCAATACTTCAGCTGTCTTTTGTATGTTAAATTAGAACTTAATAGTTTTGCATTGTGTGCTTAAATTAATTATATAGAGTTATAGACATCCATATCATAGAGACTCCATCTTATCTCTCGCCATTTACCTACTTATATATTTTATTTTAGTTTATTGATTTTTGATAAAGTGTAAATGATTAACTACCCCAAAATTAAACATTTTTCAAATTATCTATTGCCCAATTTCAAATCAGTAGATGTCCAATTCAACTTGATAAATTATTACAAACAAGAAATTAAAATATTAAATAATAATAATAATAATAATAATAAATTGTATAATTCTTTACCCACTCTTTTACTGACATCTATTTATTATACTCAACAAATCTTACCAAAATGGAGTATTATATATATATATATACTATTAGACATTTTTGAACGGGCCAAATAGTGAAATCTTAAGGGGTCCGTTATTTGTTAAACTCTTTCCTTATTCGTCCATCAATAAAAATTTAGTACATGCACATGGCCAAAAGTAAGATAGTGGGATGTGTGTGAGTTTCTGATTGGTTGAAAGGAGTTGGGAATTTGCTGGTTCACCCCGTTTTCCCGTAATAACCCCCGTAATACAAACCCAAAGATCATTAACCAAGTTTAAAATATTTCCAGCACCTTCCACAACCTACCTTAAAAAACAAAATTTGTTTTACACCGACTAAAACACACATACTCCATTAATCATCAAGTTCCGAGCCTTCGCGTCACCAACATCAAACCATAAAGGCTGAACAAATTTTACAAGCTTCTTAAATATCTCAAACATCATAATCGAAACACCCTTCAATCAAATGAAATCTTGAATGTCGGAATAAGTGGCCGAATCATCAAAAGCTACGCAGCAGGCTTGAACAATTTTCAAGAGGCGGATTTAAGGAGGAGAAAAACCAAAATTGTAAGTTTATCAACCCTAATTATATCTTTGAACATTTTTATATTTTTAGGGGTTTTCTAATGTCATTGTAATTAGGGATTTTAATCTCTTGGAAAAGGTTTTTTTTCTTTCTATTTTTCTTTATTTTTTTTTCTTTCCTTTTTTCCTGATGATTGATTTCTGTTTTTATTTTATTTTTAATATTTTTTTTCTGTTTTTATTGAAGGCTGTAAGGATGTGGGTAAAGGACTCATTGAAAGCTGATGTGGGCCCAAGTGTTGATGAACAGGCCATGATGTTTCTGGAGGCCCAAGATCGTGTGACAAAAGGGGCCTCACTAAAATGGGCATAACTTGGGCTACGGGGCTCCGTTTTAGGCGAATTACCAGTCAAATCGAGCCCCGAAACACTCTATTTTATGAGTTATTTGCATTTTAGTGTTTTTTCGGGTTTTTTTGGACTTTGTTTATGTAATAACTTTCAGCCCGTTTGTCTTCTAGGGCCCGTTTCAGTTTTGTAGTCTTATTTAAGACTTCCTTTGTAATGTGGAATAATCGGTTTTATGAAATACCAAAAGTCTATTTTTGGCGACTTTGCTAAGAATTCCTATAATCGGCATTCGGGTGAATCAACGATTATTGGTAGGATCGTTCTCGGTATTCGTGTGAATCAACAGTCCGATTTTGTTATCTCGTTATTTAGTCTACATCGGTTGGTTTCGAGCTAAAATTTCCTAATCATTATGCCTCCAGGAGGAATAGGAATACTAATGACGCCTATGAACAAGAATTTGAGCAGCGTCTTATGGCAAGAATGGAGGAGCGAATGGGTCAGTTTGTTGATCAATTAACTGATCAGATGGCTGACTTAATGAATCAAAGAAGGCCTCGTAATCGTAACCGTCGAGAAAGTGAAGACGAACAGTCAGAAAATCCGTTCGGTGAGGGTGACGGTTCATCTTCTGATGAACAACAAGAAAGGCGACCAAGGCAAAATGAAAGGCAGGATAATAGGCGTTGGGAATCTGGACTGAGGGTGAATATTCCTAAGTTTGATGGGGATACTTTGAATCCCGAGGGGTTCATTGATTGGCTTGTTGCGGTCGAAGAAGTGTTTGAATTCAAAGAGATTCACGAAAACAAGAAGGTTTCACCGATCGCTACCAGCTACGTGGTAGGGCATCCGCATGGTGGCGACAATTGAAACTAACGCGAGAGAGTTGGAAAGCCAAGAGTCACGACTTGGAGGAAGATGAAAAAGTGCATGAGAGCCAACTTTATTCCTCATAATTACCAACGGTTGATGTACCATGATTCTGAGAATCAAACAGGGGCCAAAACGTTGAAGATTACACAACCGAATTTTACCAATTAATTGCAAGGAATGATATTCAAGAGGCGATGAACAACTAGTCTCCTGTTACATTGGTGGTTTAAGAGTCCGGATCATGGATTACATTAACATGTTTGATCCGTGACACTTTCGGATGCATATCAACGTGCATTATCTTTTGAAAACGAACCAAGCGTGTGGGAGGTTCTCTTATCTATATAACGGGAGGTAGTTACGGTTCGGGTAACGTAACATCACGTTTTGTTCCTAATCGGCGAGACAGGTGGTAGCAATCTTGGACCGGTTTCTAAAGGGGTTGGAAGTAGTAGCTTGAAGTGTTTTAAGCATGGTGAACCCGGTCACCGGTCGAAATGTAAGAAGGCAGGGAAAAGGCACCTATTTGCTGATCCCGATGGCAATATGTATACTTGGGAAGTTGATGACGTGGCTGATGAGGGTTATGAAGAAGGCCCAACATTTGATGAAGATGTTGAGTATGAAGAGGAAGTTGTGAATGGAGATGTGGGGGTAGCTTTGGTGGTAAGGCGCTCTTGCTTAACACCAAAAGCTGTTGGCGATGATTGGCTCAGGCACAACATCTTTCACTCGACCTGTACTATCTCGGGTAAGATGTGCACCTTTGTGGTTGACCCGGGTAGTTGTGATAATTTGATATCTGAAGAGGCAGTTCAGAAGTTGGGACTGAAGACAGAGACCCGTTCCAAACCTTACAAGTTCTGATGGCTTAAGAAAGGTGGTGAGGTTCTTGTTTCCAAACGTGTCCTTGTTCTATTTTACATTGGGACAACCTACAAAGATAATGTTTGGTGTGATGTGGTGCCCATGGATGCTTGTCACTTATTCTTGGGTAGACCTTGGGAGTATGATCGCAACACAAATCATAATGGGCGAACTAATACTTATAGTTTCCTATTTGATTGTGTGAAGATAACATTGATGCGAATAAGCCCAAAGAACTAGTTAACAAGCCCATCGGTACTTTACTAACCCTTTCCCGTTTGAGGATGAGTTGGAGCGGGGAGATGAAGTCTTTGTGCTAATAGGGAAGGAGGTAGTTGAAGATAGCGAAATTCCGAGGCTATGATTCCTTTACTCAAGGAATTTTCGATGTTTTCCCGATGATTTGCTGACGGTTTGCCCCGTTGCGTGACATCCAACATCATATCGATTTAGAGCCTGGTTCACAATTGCCTAACAGCCACATTATAGGATGAGTCGGTAGAGCATGAGGAATTGCGACGGCAGGTGGAGGAACTTGTTTCTAAGGGTCACGTTCGAGAGCATGAGTCCTTGTCTTGTTCTCGCCTATTGACTCCGAAGAAGGATGGAACATGGCGTATGTGTGTTGATAGTCGAGCCATCAACAAGATTCTTGTGAGGTGCAGGTTTCCTATCCTCGGCTTGATGATTTGCTTGACCGGATCGGTGGTGCCACTATTTTCACAAAGTTGGATTTGAAGAGTGGGTATTACCGGATCCGTCTTAGACACGGTGATGAATGGAAGACCGCTTCAAGACTCGTGAAGGGTTGTATGAGTGGTTGGTGATGCCTTTTGGTTTGTCAAACGCACCTAGTACGTTTATGCGTGTGATGAACCAATTGCTCGTGCCTTTATTGGGAAGTTTGTGGTTGTTTATTTTGATGATATTCTCATTTATAGTACTTCTTTCGGTGAGCATCTCATCCATGTGAAGCGTGTCTTGACTTTACTTATGAGGATAGTTTCTATCGACCACAAAGAAATGTGTTTTCATGACCCCTAAGGTTCATTCTTGGGGTATGTTATTTCGTGATGGAATACAAGTGGATGAGTCTAAAGTAGCAATTGTTCAAGGTGGCTAACTCCAACTACCATCACCGAAGTTCGTAGTTTTCATGGGCTTGCTTCTTTTTATAGGCGGTTCATCCCAAATTTTAGTTCCATTATGGCTCCATTGATGATTGCATGAAGGAAAGTCATTTGTGTGGACGGAGGAGGCGGTCGCTTTGATTATCAAAGAAAAGCTCACTCTGACCAATTACGGTATTGCCTGATTTTTCTCAAGTTTTGAGCTTCATCGATGCCTCAAAGGTTGCAATTAGCGGGTTCTCGATCAAGGTGGTCGACTGTTGCCTACTTTAGTGAGAAATTGATGAGCCAAAGTCTAGGTACACTACTTATGACTTGGAGTTTTATGCTATTGTTCAAGCTATAAAGCATTGGCGCCATTATTTGTTTCATAAGGAGTTTGTTTTGTTCATCGATCATGATTCTTTAAGGCATATTCGCACTCAAGATAAGGTGTCACATAAGCATGGGCGTTGGTTGGCATTTCTTGAAAAGTTTACTTTGTGGTCAAACACAAGACGGTGTTAGGAATCGGGTCGTGATGCCTTAAGCGGAGGAGTAATCGCTTGTATCTATGAGAGTTGATGTACCAGATGGATGTCATTCATGAGCGCTTAACCCTTGACCCATATTTTTCATTGTTATGCGGGTGTGCAATCGGCCAAAACCGTTTCCTTCTACATGATGGTTTTCTTTCAAAGGGAATCAACTATGTATTCCTAATTCTAGCCTTCGCTTGAAAATTATTAAGGAATTACATGGCGAGGACATGTTGGTCGTGATCGCACTTTACGGTTGGTGCAAGCTTTTATTTCGGCCTACTATGAGGAAAGAAGTGGAACATTATGTCAAGCGGTGTCGATTTGCCAAGTTTCAAAGGGCTGACTACTAATGCGGGACTCTATATGCCTTTACCGGTTCCTTTGCAGCCATGGGTTGATATCAGCATGGATTTTGTGTTGGGGTTACCTCGTACTCAAAGGGGTAATGATTCAATATTTGTTGTTGTTGATCGTTTCTCTAAGATGGTACACTTTATTGCATGCAAGAAGACAACAGATGCAGTTAATGTGGCCCAACTTTTCTTTCGCGATGTATATCGTTTACATGGTTTGCCTTCATCTATTGTTTCGATCGTGACACTCGGTTTCTAAGTCATTTTGGCGTAGTTTGTGGAAGATGGTGAATACTCAACTCAATTTTAGTAGTGCTTATCATCCCAAACCGATGGATGATGAAGTTGTTAACCGGTCTCTTGGTAATCTGTTGAGGTGTTTAGTAGGTGATCATGTGAAGGCATGGGATCGAGTTATGTCAGTCGAGTTTGCTCATAATCATCTTTTAATCGAGCCTTGGGTTTAGTCCGTTCGGTGGTTTATTCGCACAACCACGTGGACCTCTTGATTTAATGTCTCTTCCTATTTCTGGTTCTATTCCAAAGAAAGTGCAGGATTTTGTTGAAGGGTTACATGAAGTTCATAAAGCTGTTCATGACAACTTGGTTCGAGCTAACTTAAAGTACAAACAAGATGCTGATCAAAAGCGGAGGCATGTGGATTTTGAAGTAGGTGACTTTGTATGGGCTGTTTTAACTAAGGATCGTTTCTCGGTTGGTGAGTATAATAAATTGTCCGCTAAGAAAATTGGCCCATTGGAAATTGTTGACAAAATTAACTCCAATGCTTACCGTTTGAAGTTACCGAGCCATATCCGATGTTCAGATGTGTTTAATGTGAAACACTTGTTGCCTTACTATGGTGATTCTTCTAATGATGATCAAGCTGTGAATTCGAGGACGAATTTAGTTTACCCAGGGGGGAATGATGTGGGCCCAAGTGTTGATGAACAGGCCATGATGTTTCTGGAGGCCCAAGATCGTGTGACAAAAGGGGCCTCACTAAAATGGGCATAACTTGGGCTCGGGGCTCCGTTTAGGCGAATTACAGTCAAATCGAAGCTTGGAGCGAGGAGCACGTGGCGGAAACTGATTTCGTCGGTTTTCAGAACTTTCGAGCCCAAACACTCTATTTTATGAGTTATTTGCATTTAGTGTTTTTCGGGTTTTGGACTTTGTTTATGTAATAACTTTCAGCCCGTTTGTCTTCTAGGGCCGTTTCATTTGTAGTCTTATTTAAGACTTCCTTTGTAATGTGGAATAATCGGTTTTATGAAATACCAAAAGTCTATTTTGGCGACTTTGCTAAGAATTCCTATAATCGGCATTCGGTGAATCAACGATTATTGGTAGGATCGTTCTGGTATTCGTGTGAATCAACAGTCCGATTTTTGTTATCTCGTTATTTAGTCTACATCAAAAGCACTACAAGGCAAAGGAGGTGGAAAAGATATTCTTGCGCAACACCAGGTATATGAGTTTTTTTTGGGTAAAAGATCAAAACGACCCGGTATAGGAGTTTAGTTTACTCTTATTGCGTTCTACTAAAATCGTGTAGTGGTATGGTATTCAAATGGCATTGCCTTTATGTTTTGTTTTCAATTCGTTTGAATCCTGTAATACGTTATTTCAATGTTATACTGATGTGTTGCCGTATAAAGGTTAGGTCTTTACCGAAATCGTACTCACATTGCACGCCCTTTATGTTTTTCGTAATATTCATGTTTTTGTCAGTTCTATCTATTGATGTGTGTGTTTTTGAATAATGAAACGTTACGATTCAATAGAATAGATTCAGTAGTATTGTCCCTATGGTAGACCGACGGTCATGTGCCACTTGAACTCAAATCTATGTTACACGAAAATCATAACATGCCAATAGTGCACCGAGAGTAGTAGCATACCAAACACAAATTCAAACACCCATATTAAGTCCACAAAAGCATTCATAATCAGTTTCATGAACGTGCTTACTACTTACTCTATAGCTATTTGGGATGTCCTATTATTTACAGTTCAGTTTCCAATAACACAAGTTTTTTTGTTGGCTTTTGTGCAGCGGTTTAAAATGAAGCGTCAACATGCCTTTATACTCCTTGACTTGAGTATGAGGGACTCTATACAATGGCCTTGGAAAAGTCAAGATGACATGCTACTGTGTTGCATCAATGAGGTAAAGTTTTGATCTTTTAAAATCCCTGTATGCTATCGTCACCGGTGATTCAACTAATTGTAATTGAATATTGATGTAACCCATGATGTAAATGGATAGATCATGACACTGAACAACTTAAATTCAGTTAATCGTTTATGTCGCTTAATGGAGGTTATAAGAATTATGACATTAGCGTGAAACAAACATATCTAAACGATTTAATGTATTGAACGGATGTTTTAAGCTTACCTATGTAAAGCTACCAGTAACAATTAAATTTACGTATTGAGGTTTTATGTATTTGGTATAAGCATAGTAAGAAAACATCTGTAATCCCTTATAAAATCAAACATGTCTTGCAGGGAAATCCATCTAAAGCTGTCATTTTTGTTGGTTACATGATGAGATATCAGAGTCAAATGAAGCAAAAGAAAGGAAAATGCTTTTTGTTCAAGAAATCAAAACCAAAATTAAAGATATATTAGGTGCTATTGAGTTTAAATGATAAGATATCAGGTGCTATTCAGTATATTGCTTTTTATGGCAGGATTATTGTTACTATACGATAGGAGTGGATATTTAGGTTACACTATACGTTTCTCTGGTGGCAGGTCAGGTGGGAATAATGAGGAAGGGGAAGAGGCGTTAGTCGTGAAAGTTGTGCAAAATGTGACGAGGATTCCAAGGAAGAGAAGTAGGAATGGCATTGGTATGGTTGTTATCGAAATTTAACAAGATGAGTTGATGAAGAATCGACCACGTGAGGATCATCAGGCTATTCACGTGGTCATAATCATTGTAGACAATCGTCGGTTACAGGCAAGTGAATGCGCAACTTAAATTTTCACAGACTTACTACATGTTTCACAATCTTTTTTTTTTAAAGAAAAACAGGTATTGATAATTATTTTCATTATAGGTCTAAGCGAGCAGGTATAAGTAAATTGTACCAGTTTACATGAGGACAATAAACGGAGACCTGCATACCCCGAGAGATCATTAGGCTACTTATTTCTGAGATGTAAATGTGAGTAACATGGCTTTAGATACATTTTGGTTTTATCAAATGTGATTCATTATCACACGTTCAATTTATGCAGGTAAAAAAATTACAAGAAACAGTTACACAAAGCCTACCATGGACACCTCTGGTGCTGCTGAATGGTAGCACTAACCAAGTTTTTGAAAAGGTAAATATGACCCTCTAAAGCTTTGTTTTTGTGTTTTAAGATTTTCATTTTGCCTTTAGCGTTGCTTTTAAAGTTGGTTATACACGTGAAACATGATGATATTTGCTGAAAAAAGGTTTGTATGGTGTGATGTGAAGGTTTTGGTGGATGCGTGTTCTGGCTGCATCTGACACAAATGTATGATGTGTTTGAGTAATTTTAGATCTTCATGGTTTTTTGAATGAATCGTTTCTTTTTTAAATGAATCATTGGCAGGCAAAACTGCGATGATGAAAGTGGACGAGTACGCGAAGAAGGTTAATGGTTAAAGTGGAAGGATGCTATTGGGGAGTTGCTTATTTCAAAGTGCTATAAGCCAGAAACATATGCTAAAAATATGCAATCCCAAACAACCTGTAAGTATTAATGGTGCAAATCAAAGTTTTTAAAGTGTAATATCAACTCTTTATTATGCTGTCTAAATGTTTCCAGAATCTTAATATATATTATTTGTAACAGCCAACTGGCGTCTGCGTTTGTGGGCCACAGCAATGGTCTCTGGGTTTCTATTGTTCCCGTCATACGTCTCAGTTTTACAAGTAACGTTAGCAGCAGTAAATTAGATACAAGAGGATGGTATTCAATGGGTTTGGATTAGTTTGTGGTTGGTGATTGACACTTAGCTGGTTGTATGCCCCCGAGGCAAATCCGCCCGTGGTTCCTGATCCGGAGAGACAAATGGATTTGAATAGCAGCTATTCTTAGGTACATGAGTAAACCAACCCAGTAGAATATTTGACAGGTTACTAAGGTAGAACATCAATATCTTAGTAGCATGTTATCTGTTCCTTGCTTAACTAAATGAGGGTTGTCACCTAAAAAAGTCTCACTGACAATGGTGAACTCAAGTTGTATCCAAGCGCTTTGTTTGCCATCAATTTAAGCTACCTTGATATTTATTCTCATAGTGGTGTATATGATCAACTACCTGTCAATTAAGTATGTTAGTAAATATACATTTTATATCAACAGGTCATAAAAAAATTGACGACGAGGGCTTCTTGGTTACACTGTACATGGCAATAGAAGCTGGGAATCCACACTTTTGTTTCAGTTACAATAGTCTTGGCGCTTTTAAAAATATGCAAAGAGGAACATGTGATAAGCTTGAATACATTCTTCATTTTTTAATAAATAAATCTACTAGACTTTTTAGTTAAACATACACATCAACACAATGCTCCCGCGGCAACGCGCGGGTTAACCCACTAGTTACCACCAAGTACCAAACCATCAAAGCAATCATACCACACATGCTTCTATTGCTTATACCACCAACTAACCAACTACCCCATCATCTCTAGTCATATCTCTCTTTGATTTCTTGCACCAAAAAATATCATATCATGTTCTTCTAATTATCAAGATTCATATCACATTATCATTACATGTATTATATCTTTTGAAATCAACCTAATAGAATGACCATAATTCGCGAGTAACGTAAATATGTGCATACTTGCAAAACATCTAACCCAAATAGTTAACAATGTATATGCAATTCAACAACCATTCACCATATGTCAATATTGTTTTAAACAACACATGTAGCTTAAAGCAACATTAATAGAAATAAGAATACTTAGTTTTAACAATTTAATAAACCAGCTCACAAATTAATGTAGAGAAATTCACATTCTCATAAGTTATAACATAAAAAAGTTTAGACAGATAAGCAAATTACAAGCATTAAAGGTCTCATCTACTTATAACTTCAAATACATATCTGTGAATGAATATAAATACACTAGATCTCAAGTTTAATTAATATATACACATCATATTTACATGTTATCTACACAGCTATATCTAAAATACCATCATCATTTTGTTCGTGTTCTGCTTTACACTGGCCATTACCGGCCACCAGGCCGGCAGCAGCTACAATACTTACTCATGCCACCATTGTTTGAATATAATAAACCTCTAATTCTTTAGTAGGTCCATAACTGTGGTCTTTGGATGTTTATTACTACGTACCAAAATAACCAAAATCTAAAAAGTAAAAAACCACATTTGTCAAACTGGTACGTACTTGTACGCATGCATCATCTTGATACATAGCTCCGCGTTATCCACTCTCCTCCAAGCAGGTAACCTTAAGCTCGGACGCTTCGAAACAAACATAGAAAAAGTAAATTCTTGTAAATCATAAACATCATCAAAAACATCTATCATTCACGCAAGATAGTTCGATACTATAGGAAAACTTTTCCTACTTATAAGTTGAGTCCTAACATTTTTTACCCTGTCATCTTTAGATCTAGCACATCACTGCAGCACCACCGACCCTACGCTGGCCATAGTCGGTAATGTTGTTAAAAGAAATAATCTTATTCTGGTTGTATATAAGTTGAGGGGCTTATTATGTTGTTTTTATATTTCAGTTATTAGCTCTTTTAGCTTGTTGGGTCTTTTGGTGAAGTAAAGAAGTTGAAGGACTGGATATGTCAAGTGCTCAAAGTGTTGGTGTATATAAGCTGGCTTCTCTTCTCTGTCTCTCACTTCAAGATCCATATACAAAATTACTCTCTCTCTCTCTCATATAATCACAAACCCTAAAAGATTGATCGTGTTTAAGATCTGTTGAGATTCTCTTGTTAGTGTTCTTGGTTTATTGTAATAGAACTATTATCAAGATTAGATAATAGATCTCCACCGAGTAGCGATGGGAGATTGGTTTAGTTAAGTTGTTGATTCTTGTTTACGTAGCGATTGAGATCGGTTAGGTTGTTTTGTTGAAGTTCTTGGTGTTGTTCGGGTTTGTGATCGTGATTAATAAAGGTTCTTGGTTTGAGAACCAAGATTTGTTGATTGGTTTAATAATTTGTTCATGGTATCGGGCGCACTTCATCCGCTCTATATCGATCGGAAAAAATTTTAGGGTTTCAAAATTTTTGGGGTTTTTCAAATTGGGTTTAATTACTTCAATTAACCGTTTTAATTACGATGTCGTATCGTTAATTGCACAAATCGGCAGTTTTTTTCAAACGCCTAAATTTTGAAAAATTAAGGTTTCCTAAAATTTGGGGTTTTTGCTCATTGATTGATTAACAATAGTTAATCAATTCTTCGTGTTTGAGGTTGGATCTTGGAGGTAGATCGATTTTGGTGTTTCTTGGAATGGGAGTGGTTTGGTGAATCTTGGAGTTGATTCAGACATCTTTTCTGGGTTCTTGGAAATCGGGTTGACTTGGAGTGATTCTGGGATTTCTTTTTGGGTTCTTGGCTAAGTGTATCAAGAATTCTATTCTTGTGCTTCCGCGAATATTTGCTTTGACAGCACTGTAACACCTCTCACACTTTTACTTATTTCTTGCTTCTTTCTTGCTCTTTGCTTGATTGTTGTAGGTTATTTTGTTCAGTGTGTTCTTTATTGGTGTATGTGTGCTTGATTCTTGCTGTGTTTGTGTGCGCCCTTGACCTACCACCTTGAGTGGCAAGGAAAGCCTGGGAACTTCTTTCTCACCTTTTGAGTGTTTGTTTTTTTGATCTGTTTGCCTGAGTATTTTCAGTATGTCTTTGCATGGTTATACTGATGAATTTCCTTGATTAAAGGAAATTCAGTTCTGAACATGGTATCTGAGCCAATATGGCGGTACTTTTATAATTACGTGAAGTTGTAATGAAAACTTTGAGAAGTTTTTTTCTTCTAATAGTGAGCTGCATAATAATCTTGCTAGTAAGGGTGTCATTACTGATTCTGGTGCTAATCAGCACATGACCTACACTGATAAATTTCTTGTGAATGTTGTTGATGTGTCTCATCTTAAGATCAAGGTTTCTCATCCTAATGGTACTGAAGCTTTTATAACTAAAATTGGGAATATGCCTTTGACTAGTTATTTGACTTTGTATGATGTTCTGGTTGTTCCAGAGTATTGTGTTAGTTTGTTATCTGTTCATAAGGTTGCCAGGGATAGTAAGTTGATCTTTGCTTTTGATGAGTCTCATTGCTATATTTTAAATCAGGACTTGAGGCGGTGGAAAATTCAGGGGACCGTGTCAGTTGGTGGATTATATTACTTTGATGGAAATCAAGGTAAAGACCTTGAGAGATTTTCTGTTAACACTGTGTGTTTTTTATCCAAGTATACTTGGCACTGCAGACTTGGCCATCCTGCAGACCAAGTCTTAAATGTTTTAAAACCTGTTTTGGGTTTTTCTAACAAAGATTCTAAAATTTGTTGTGATATTTGTTAAAAGGCTAAACAAACCAGAGAACCATTTCCTTTAAGTGATCATATATCTAAAAATTTGGGAGATTTAGTTCACTTAGACTTATGGGTCCTTATAAAGTGACCAGTAGGGATGGTTCTGAGATACTTTCTTCGATGGTTGATGATTTTCCAAAGTCAGTATGGGTTTATCTTTTGAAAAACAAGACTGAAGTTTTTGAAAATTTAATGGTTTTTTATAACTATTTACAAACTCAGTTTAATAAAAAAGTTAAAGTTTTCAGGAGTGATAATGGAAATGAATTTGTTAATTAACAGTTTACTCTCTTTTGTGAAACAAATGGGATTATTCATCAGACTTCTTGTACTTATACCCCTCAACAAAATGGGATTGTTGAGAGGAAGCATATGCATCTTCTTAATGTTGCTAGATCTCTTTTGTTTTAGGGAGGGCTTCCCTTGAATATGTAGTCTGAATGTATTCTAACTGCTACTTACTTGATTAACAGATTGCCTTCCTCTGTGCTAAATGGGCTTTCTCCCTTTGAACTTGTGCATAATTTTGCTCCTTCTCTGTTGCATTTGAGAGCTTTTGGGTGTCTTACTTATGCCACTATTCTGAATAGTCATGATAAATTTGGTAGTAGGTCTGAAAAGAGTGTTTTAATTGGATATTCTAATTCTAAAAAAGGTTACAAATTGTGGAGTCTTGATCAGAAACTTGATTTCTTCTCTAGGGACGTTAAATTTTTGAAGATATATTTCCTTTCAAACAAAGTGTTACTATTTCTTCTAATTCGATCAAGATTACGGTCACCTAACTTTTTCAATTCGATACTCTTGATGACCTACCGACCTACCCAATGATGATAACCATAATGATCCCGCCCAAGAGGCATGGCGGATCATCTCCTTGTCTAAGCGGTCCTTCTAAGTTACCTAGTGAGGATGTTGGGGGCATTCTTCTAACTTAGATGATTCTACCGGTGAGGATGAGGGTCTGCGACCTTGAGGAAAATATTAATAATCCAAATTCGGGGTAATGAGTCCTCCTTGGGTCTCGGGAAAGTCATCAAGATCTTGGTTTTAGAAGGTCTTGAGGCCTTACGTGTTTCAAAAAATATAATGATTTTATAGTTGATTCAAAGGTTAAGTTTGGTTTAGAAAAATATGTTAACTATTCTTTTTTATCCAAGGATAATTACTGTTTTTCTACTACTTTAAATCACTTGTCTGAACCAAAAACTTTTTGGGAAGCTTCTAAACATAGGCATTGGAATGATGCTATGAATGCTGAAATGGATGCTTTACATAGAAATAATACTTTTGAAATTGTTGCGCTTCCTGCTGATAGGAAAGCCATAGGCAGTAAGTGGGTGTTTAAGATTAAGTATAAGTCTAATGGTGAGGTTGATAGGTTTAAAGCTAGACTTGTGGCTATTGGTTTCAATCAAAGGGAGGGAATTGATTTTGATGAAACCTTCTCTCCTGTTGTTAAGATAGTTCTTGTTAGATGCCTTATTACTCTTCTTTGTTCGAATAATGATTGGGGCTTGTTTCAATTAGATATTAATAATGCTTTCTTATATGGTGATCTTGATGAAACTGCTATATGAAATTGCCTCCCGGTTACTATGATTCTAATGATAACAGAGTTTGCAAATTAAAAAAGAGCTTGTATGGTCTTAAGCAGGCTCCTAGGCAGTGGAATGCTAAATTGACTGCGGTTTTAATTGAGAATGGTTTTGTGCAAAGTAAAAGTGATTACTCATTGTTTACTAAGACTAGTAATAATATTTTTGTTGCTTTACTGGTTTATGTTGATGATATTATAATCACTGGAAATAGTTTGCATGAAATTGATAGTGTTAAGGAGTTTTTGAAAAGCAAATTCATGATTAAAGATCTTGGCAAACTAAAGTATTTTTGGAATTGAAGTTTTAGAAACAAAGAATGGGTTGTGTTTGTCTCAAAGAAAATATTGTCTTGATCTTATTTACGAATTTGGTTTACTTCTTTGGAAAGCATACATTCCTTTGCGACCTAATCTTGCTCTAACTAGTGAGGCTTCGATCACGATCCTAAACTTAAAAATATTCTTGAGTATCAAAACTTATTGGTAAGCTCATTTACCTTACAACTACTAGGCACGATATTGCTTATGCGGTTTCTTGTCTTAGTCGGTTTATGCATAGTCCTCTGAAATCACATCCGGATGTTGCTTTAAAGGTAATAAGATACCTTAAGGGGTCTCGGGTAAAGGTTTGAGCATAGAAAAAGTACTAGCCCGACTATTGAGTTAAAGGTTTTTCGATCTTGTTGGGCTAGATGTGTGGTTACTAGAAAGTCGATGGCAGTTCTTGTGTTTTTATGTGTGGGTGCTTGGTATCTTGGAAAAGTAAGAAACAAAACACTATTTCTAAGTCATCTCTCGAAGCGAAATCTGAGCATTAGCTTCATCACTCAAATTGTTTGGATTTTGAAAATTTTGAAAGATTTAAATTGCAAAATCTTTACTGTGAAAGTGTTTTGTGATAGTAATTCAAAGAATCAAGATTGCTGCCAATCCTATCTTTCATGAAAGAACAAAACATTTGGAAATAGACTTGCATTTTGTAAGAGAAAAATAATTCTTTGGGGTTATTGAAACGAAAAATAAGCTATGCTAATCAAATAGCAGATGTGCTTACTAAAGTTGGATACAAAACAACATAGCTTGTTATGTTCTAAACTTAATCTTATTGATCTTTTTCAGAATAAGATTAAGGAAGGGTGTTAAAAGAAATAATCTTATTCTGGTTGTATATAAGTTGAGAGGCTTATTCTGTTGTTTTTATATTTCAGTTATTAGCTCTTTTAGCTTGTTGGGTCTTTTGGTGAAGTATAGAAGTTGAAGGACTGGATATGTCAAGTGCTCAAAGTGTTGGTGTATATAAGTTGGCTTCTCTTCTCTGTCTCTCACTTCAAGATCCTGATACAAAATTACTCTCTCTCTCTCTCATATAATCACAAACCCTAAAAGATTGATCGTGTTTAAGATTTGTTGAGATTCTCTTGTTAGTGTTCTTGGTTTACTGTAATAGAACTATTATCAAGATTAGATAATAGATCTCCACCTGAGTAGCAGTGGGAGATTGGTTTGGTTAAGTTGTTGATTCTTGTTTCTGGTAACTGATTGAGATCAGTTAGGTTGTTTGGTTGAAGTTCTTGGTGTTGTTCTGGGTTTGTGATTGTGATTAATAAAAGGTTCTTGGTTTGAGAACCAAGATTTGTTGATTGGTTTAATAATTTGTTCAAATGTCTCACCTGTTATCTTCACCGGGTGATTCCTCCGGCCACCTCTGATATTCAAGCTGGCCGGTAACATCTGCTCAAAGTCGACACAAACATCTAGATATACATAGTCGACAGCAGCACATATATCCCGCAAATCGAAAATGAATGAAAACTTACAAATTTGAGCATAGATTTAGGAGCTGTGAAGAAAGGATTTGTAAATATGAGAGAGAGAGAGAGAGAGAGAGAGAGAGAGAGAGAGAGAGAGAGAGAGAGAGAGATAAAATGTGAGTCTGCGAATTTTGAGAAAGAGAAATTTAGTGTGGTCTGTCAAAGAATAGGCATAGGCATGGCCACCAGCACACAAAAAGATTAGAGTTAATTGCGAAAATCGTCCCTGTGGTTTACCGGGTATAACGAAAATCGTTCCTAGACTTTATTTTTAACGGATCCTCTCCCCGTGGTTTTGACCCGTAACGGGTTTGGTCCCTTGACCACTTTTTCAGTTAGTTTGACCGTTAAGTGGGACTAAAATGACATAAATACCCTTAAAACTAAGGTCCCCGTGGTTTGTGGGGTGTAACGAATTTAGTCCCTATTTTTTATTACGCTTTTGTTCGTTTTCGTCCGTTTCTCTTACGTTTTTAGATAATTATTTTTTTAATTTTAAATATTTTAAAAAATAGATAATTATTTTTAATTTTTTAAAATTCTTTATTTTTGAATTTTTATCACATGTTGGTGATGGTGGTGGCGGACGGTGGTGGAGGCGGTGGGCGGTGGTGGTGGCGGTGATAAAACGTATAAAAACGTGTGAAAACGTATCAAAACTGATAAAAACGTATGAAAACGTACGAAAACGGATGAAAACATATAAAAACGGATGAAAACGTTTAAAAAGGAATAAACACGTATAAAACGTGTGAAAACTTATGAAAACGGATAAAACGTGTGAAACGCGTCGAAAACGTTCAAAAGCGTTCAAAACGTATAAAACGGACGGCGTATAAAAGCGGATAAAACGTTTAAAGGGACGAAAAAAAAAAAAAAAAACGTGAAAACGCAAAAAACATATTAAAACGTATAAAACGGATAATAACCGCTTTTAAAAACGTAAGACAAACGGATGAAAACGAACGAAAACGTAATAAAAAAATATGTACTAAATTCGTTACACCCCACAAACCACAAAGACCTTAGTTTTAAGGGTATTTATGTCATTTCAGTCCCACTTAACGGTCAAACTAACAAAAAAAATGGTCAAAGGACCAAACCCGTTACGGGTCAAAACTACGAGGAGAGGATCCGTTAAAAATAAAATCTATGGACGATTTTCGCTATACCCGATAAACCACAGGGACGATTTTCGCAATTAACTCAAAAGATTATTTGGATGCACATAATAATAAAGAAATGATCGGAAATGAGTTGCGTGAGCCTTTTATTGGGCTTTCAGATGCAATAAGACATGATCCAACCCCTTACCGAATAAGAGATTCTTCAGATATTCCAAGCTCTTAAATCTGAAAGAAAACAAACAATCTAAAATGTTTGACCGAATCAGATGCTAATCAGACATTTTATATAAAAATGAACACAACCTAACAAGTAAAAAAGAAAAGCACTACACCGATTTAGAAGAGTATAGCATCATCTTGTGATGCAACTCCCCTTAAAATTGACATGAAATGTTCAGCTTAATAAATGTTATTGCCAATTTGACATATACAACCTTTCCACATCACATTTTACGATAATCAATCTCACAATGTCCTAAACACGACTTGAACTAACAACCATTTTGTTAGAAACATTTTCATATATGAGATACCATTTAGACACAAGCCTTTTGATTTTCACATTACAATTTGAGAGTTAAACAACTATGTGCTTAAAGTTAACGGGATTAACAACTATATTTTTAGTTATTATTTATTCATAGCGAAATTCCTCCAAAATTATAGACATAACTGAGAGCAAGTCTAGAGTCAACTGCAATACCTTTTACCTAATAAATTAGACCACATTTTTGAACAAAGCTAGAAAATAATACACACAAAGATGAAAAGTAAAAGATGGTTTCAATGTATTTAAAATTAATGTCAATATTTAAGTCAATTTTTGCTCCGAATAAGTAAAACAAGTTTTAAAGTAACAATAAAACAAATCAAAAATATTTGTTGAGTAAAAAAGTTGTTCTGAATAAGTAAATTTTTGCTCTGAATAAGTAAATTAGAACACATTTTTGAACAAAGCTAGAAAATAATCAAACAAAGATGGAAAGTAAAAGATGGTTTCAATGTATTTAAAATTAATGTCAATATTTAAGTCAATTTTTGCTCTGAATAAGTAAAAACAAGTTTTAAAGTAACAATAAAACAAATAAAAAATATTTGTTGAGTAAAAAAGTTGTTCAAAATTTATAAAGTAAACATAGCACGTATGTTTTACCCTATAAACTGAACACGTTATATTTGAGAGCAAGTCTAGAGTCAACTGCAATACCTTTTACCTAATAAATTAGACCACATTTTTGAACAAAGCTAGAAAATAATCAAACAAAGATGGAAAGTAAAAGATGGTTTCAATGTATTTAAAATTAATGTCAATATTTAAGTCAATTTTTGCTCTGAATAAGTAAAAACAAGTTTTAAAGTAACAATAAAACAAATAAAAAATATTTGTTGAGTAAAAAAGTTGTTCAAAATTTATAAAGTAAACATAGCACGTATGTTTTACCCTATAAACTGAACACATTATATTGTAATGATTATAAGAGTATATATACATACATTTGTTTCTCTTCCTACTCGATGTGGGAATAAATTTACAACTTTTTAATTTGTCATAAGAAATGATTCATCCTTCATGATTACAACAATTTGTGGATATCATAAAGGAAGTAGTAAACTTGTTTTGTTATGAAATAAACATCATTCGGTTCCTTTTTCTTGCTTTTTATATACTAATCACTTCGTTTTTCGACAAATCATTAGAGTCTAGTAACCATCCGAAAAAAACAACCATTCCAAAGTCTAACATAATTGTGTGACGACCTCGTATACTAATCACTTCGTTTTTCGACAAATCATTAGAGTCTAGTAACCATCCGAAAAAAACAACCATTCCAAAGTCTAACATAATTGTGTGACGACCTCGTATTAGGTTTCCGTCTTCCTCGTCTTCACTAGATGACTTTTACAAAAGTGAAATCCAACAAAAAAGCTGCCCGGTGGACATAATATTGCCATGTAGCAATACGCATGGGAGTGGCCTATATCCAAACTTAAGCTTTTTCATAGAAAGGAAAACCAACTTTGAAACATTTTTAGCGATAGAACTCACGGTCACATAATCTGTGGAAACCATGTTAACTCTTGCTACGTTATACGGGCTCAAGCACCAATCCACCCAAGATGTACACACCTTTAGCTCATTTGATAACCAAGAAAAAGAAACAACTTAATTGAGCTCATCATAAATAGTTGATAGTTTGTCACTCTATTTTCGAACTAATGAGGCGAGTTACATAATAAGCTACAAACTAATGAAGAAAATGTAACAAACTAATGAAGAAGATGTACACACCTTTAGCTCATTAGTTTTACCAAGATATTACTCGCCTCATTATCACGTAACTCGCCTCATTAGTTTGTACCAAGATAACTCGCCTCATTAGCTACAAAAAACATGTATGAAGAAAATGTTATTTCAATTTAATTTTTTAGAGTGACGTGGTTCTGACTTGATATTACGAGCCGATTAATCGCAACACAATAATCATTTGTTTGCGTTAAAACAACATAAAAATAGGAACATGGATCAATGGTCGGCTGCATATTTTCACTATAAAGCCACCTTCCTACCCAAGATAAGTTAGGAACCTTATGTATATATAAACATAGCTTATAGACTCATGGAATCACGGGATTTTTAAAGGGTTTATGCATTAAAAATTTAAGTGCGTGAATAAAGTAAGAAATGAACAACAAACGTAAACGATATGAAATGTTCTTTTAACGAAATAATAAGTTATAAGTCAATGATAGTATAAACTACTATGTTTGTAAATATTTATGTAATTAACGTTCATTGCCTCGTGATCTCCAATTTTGATGGTCTTAAGAAGCAAATGTATGTATTGACCATTGTAACACTTCAACACAAGATCCATTACGTCAACACCTAATAAGTTTAAAAAATGTGTAAGTAAAAGAAGTTTGTGATTAATAATAAGTGTAAATATAAAAAATGACATAAAACATGTCATATTGTTGATCATAGACCTTGAAGAACTTCTTTATAAACAACATTTGTACGCAATGAACTTTGAAGCGTAAGAAAACCGATAAAAACGTAAGAAAAACGGACAAAACGTAAGAAAAACGGACAAAAACAGATAACAACGTAAGAGAACGGGTGAAAAAGTATAAAAACGGACTAAATCTCAAAAGTCAATAACCATAAGGACCATTACTGTAGATCTTGCCAAGTGTTTTTAGGTCCACTTTTAGGTTCAAGTTTAGGCCTATGTATCATTTCTTTAACATTTTGAGTAATGATACGTAGGCCTAAACTTAGACATAAAGGTAGACCTAAAAACACTTGTCAAGATACTGACGGCTGCAGACATGGACCCGCTTATTTTACAATCCGTCAGGATCTTGCCAAGTATTTTTAGGTCCACTTTTAAGTTCAAGTTTAGGCCTATGTATCATTTCTCTAAGTTTTTGAGTAATGATACATAGGCCTAAACTTAGACCTAAAAGCGGACCTAAAAACACTTGGCAAGATACTGACGGATGCAGACATGGACCCGCTTATTTTACAATCCGTCAGGATCTTGCCAAGTGTTTTTAGGTCCACTTTTAGGTTCAAGTTTAGGCCTATGTATCATTTCTCTAACTTTTTAGCTTCTTAAAAACTATGGCATAATAATGTTTGAAGTTAGAATATCAAATAAAAGACTTCTAATGACCTAACTGAATGCCTGATATGGTAATGATACACAATACAAAAGAATGGTATCATACAACCATATAACATACCTTGTTCATTGTATCGGTGTATGTTTCCCGAACTTCACCACAGACTTCCTTCTCATGCTACTTGAGGAACAAAATAACATACCTGAATCAGCATGTGCATTTTTGATAATATATTAGAATAATGTTGAAGTTCTAATCAAATAGAAGTTAACAAAATGAAAAAAGCTTATGTATTGCCTTCATTAACTTCAGTTAAAGCTCATAACGTACTCGAGAAAATATTAATCACCAGATTGGATACTTTTTTTGGGTAGGACTATTTGCTTCTCAAAGGATCTCACATTCGGCTCTTTATGTCTGAATAAACAAACGGACATTTCATCAAACACCTCGTGTGTATGCAGTTGGCTACGAATACAAATTATATGTTTACCACAAATCAAACATTAAAAACAATTACATGCTTTTGAGAGTTTAACTCAATCAGCAGTGATATAAACACAGACTGAAACAGCTACCTGATTGATTGTTGAAGAACATAAATTCAATTTGCTCGACTCATCTCGTGCTCTGCACTTTTGGCCTACATAAAAAATGATGACACAACCATACTTGAATCATGAAGAAATGAAGCAGCCACACAGTTCTCAAACAACCACATCAATTAGTTTATCATATTTATGAAAACAAATTCATACAAATAGACTACCATCAATTCATAAACGCAGTTTTTTTAAAACAAAAATAAAAAAATAAAAAAAATAAATAGAGAAAAAGGGTTTTGATATGAAAATATGTAATTCGTAGTTACTCAAATCAAATAAATAAAATCGATCGATACTAATATCAGATAGGAAAAAACTTAAACAAAAAAACAATCAATTTATAACTGATAGGTACAAAATATAAGTAACCGAATACGAAAGAAACTTACAAATTATGCAGCGGAGTCGAGATAAAAAAAAATAAAAAAAAAATAATAATAAAAAAATAAACTTATGTTTGGGATAGTGTTAATGGTTAATGATCTTGGATGATGTTGGTGCATTGATTTGCAATTGTATATGTGTTTTTTGAATCGGAGAAGAAGATAAAATGGTTTGTGTTTTTGAATCTGTGTTATGAATTGAATTGATAAGTGGAAGAGAACAAACTTTTGATGTAGTATTAATTGCGGTGTTAATGATTTAACAAAAGTACAGCAGCATATGAAGTTAGCTTTGGTGGAGAATTGAATGTAATTAATGAGTTAGCAAAAATAGAAAGAAGAAGCTTTGGTGTTACACATCAGCACACTCATTTTATTTGTTGCTTTAAAAGGTGGTACAAAACTCTTGTGTATTATATTAGATAGATATTTCTTTCCAATGTGGGACAGAGATTTTGCTTCAACTTTGAATATTGCCTTCTAATGAGTTTGAAATAAATACTTTCCTTTCTGTAAACATTATTGTAATTTTGATAATTGAAATAATATACGAGTACATAAATAAAAATGGTATTTATGTAATCAGAATATATGTAATCAACTGTCAAAAAATATATAAGTCAAATGAATACATAATCACATACACCTTTGTTATTTTTGGGTCGGATAACCCGAATAAGAGCCTCATTAGTAAGTAAAATGTAATAATAAAAATTACCACACCATAATGATTTGTTTGCGTTAAAAAGTGGGCACAAGATTCATGGCGGCTACAAAAAATTACAACACCATAAGTGAAATGAAAATATACAACATCATTAGAAGTGCAGGTTTTATGGGATACACATGATTTATGGGATACGCATGGACCGGTGATTGCCTCAAATTTGGTCCCAAAGGTATCCTTCCCTAAATAATATTACTGTTCCTATCTTTGCATGCAAACCAAGAGGATATGCTCATGTGTAAAATTAATGATGGGACGTTGCATGATTTTTCGGTCAGAGTTGTGTGGCAATCTGTCAGACAAAGGTCTAATGAAGTCGAATGGTATCGGTTGGCGTGGTCGAAGTATGTATTATAAATGGAGATTGGGAGGAAGGAGGTTTTGGGAGGAAGGAGACTTTTGGGAGGAAAGAGACTTTGGCGGGAAAAACAGTTAATGCACCATTTTGAATTGTTATTGAAATGAAAGTGTTACAATGCTATTTATAGCTACAATCAGAGATTACCAAGCTAACTAACTAACTTCTACTTATGTACACGTGTCCTATTTACATTGGATTAGACACTACTTTAGCCTTGTGAAGAAGCTAGTGTTTGGCACACTTGTGTTGTTGCATTATGGTGACTGAGTTGACTTTTGATGTTGACTTAACATTTGCTTCACTTTGTTCAGCTGTATTGTCTCCTTTACTCCCCCCACAAGTTGGCAGTGTGAATGGATCACAAATGCCAAACTTGGAGAGGCAATTGTAGTGAAGAACTTTAGGGAGACCTTTGGTGAGAATGTCTGATGCTTGATGTTTTGTAGAAATGTAGACTAGTAAAATTTGTTTGTTCTTGATCTTGTCCCTCACAAAATGGCAATCTATCTCTATGTGTTTTGTTCTAGCATGCTGAACTGGATTGGATGCTAGAGCAATGGTGGAGATGTTATCACAGAGAATGGAGATTGGAGTAGGAACTTGAAGGTGTAAGTCTTGAAGGAGACACGTTAATCATGAGAGCTCACAAGTGTAGTCAGCTAGTGCTCGATACTCAGCCTGTGTAGAAGATCTTGAGACCACGGTTTGTTTCTTTGAAATCCATGAAATGAGACAAGATCCTAGAAAAATAACATATCCAGTGACTGATCTTGTGGTGATGGGTCATGATGCCCAATCACTGTCACAATAGGCAACCAGTTGAAGAGAATTATGTGGAGAGAAATGTAGACCTTGCCGTGGACAAAGTTTGATGTAGTGTAGTACTATGTGTAAGGCCTTCATATGAGTTGTTCTAGGTTGTTTGGAGAATTGACTTAGAAGCTGTGCAGCAAAGGAAAGATCAGGTCTTGTGATTGTTAGATATATAAGCTTTCCAACAAGAGTTCTGTAATGAGATGCTTCTTGATCTGGTAAAGGGTCTCCATCAATGTCATTGAGTGAAATTATGGGGTTGAGAGGAGTAATGGAGGGCTTGACATTGAGTGTATCAGCTTGTTGAAGGAGGTATAAGGCATACTTTCTCTGAGACATGGTGAGTCCTAAAGAGTTCCTTAGAAATTCTATGCCCAAGTAGTAGTTGAGGTTTCCCAAGTCTTTAATAGTGAAGGTTTGATGCAGTTGTTGCTTGATGTGATTGAGCAGTGGTTGGTGATCACCTACAAGGAGAATGTCATCTACATAGATAAGAAGCATAACTTTGTGACCTTCTTGAATGAGAGTGAAGAGAGATTTATCAGCAAAACTTTGTTTGAAGTTAAGATTGAGGAGAAAGGTAGAGAGTTTGGTGAACCATTGTCTATTGGTCTGCTTTAATCCATAAAGAGACTTCTTGAGCTTGCATACTATCCCTGGTGGAAATGTCTTTGAGTAGCCTTGAGGGATATCCATGTATACTTCCTCATTCAAATCCCCGTGTAGGAAAGCATTGTTAATGTCTAGCTGTTGAATAGACCAATTTCTATGGACTGCAAGTGCAAGAAGTGCTCTCACAGTAACCAATTTAGCAACAGGAGCAAAGGTTTCTGTGTAATCAATACCTTCCTTTTGGGTGTACCCTTTAGCTACAAGTCTAGCCTTGAATCTTTCAATGGTACCATCTGCATGAAATTTAATTCTAAAGACCCATTTGCATCCAATGGATGCTTTGTTAGCATGCAATAAAACAAATTCCCAAGTATCATTCGACTCTAAAGCATGGAGTTCTTTATTCATTGCATCTATCCACCTAGGGTCTTTGGAAGCTTGTTTGTATGTGTGTGGTTCAATGGATTTCTTGATGTTATGAATTAGATGTCTGTTTTTGGGTGAATGAATGTTGAGGTAGTTGATGAAGTTTGTGTAGTGATGTTTGGGATGTGTTGAGGTTGTATTGACCTTTTGAAGGTGGTGATGGAAGTCTTTAAGTTTAGTGGGGATGGTTTTGGTTCTGGTTGATTTCCTTTGTGGTGGTATAGGTGATGGAATAGATGTTGCAGTTGATTGTGATATATGATCTGTTGGTGGTATTAAAGGAGCAGATGGTGGAGTTATTTGAGGATCTGGTATGGGATCTATGATAGGTTCAGATGTAACTGTAGGAGTTGGAGGTGATGTGAGGTTTGTGATTTGTTCAGCTGTAGTTATAGGTGTTGAATCGATGATGTGTTCAGATGTGGGTGGTTGAGTGGTTGAAGTAGTTAGAGTTGGTGTGGTAGGAATGGAAAATGTGGGTAGTGTTGTAGGATATGTAGTAATGGGAGAATGGGATGGTGACTGTAATGGTGGTTTATGGAAAGGAAATTGGGACTCATCAAAGGTAACATGTCTACTTGTGTGGATTTTGTGTGTGATAGGGTCATATAAAAGATAACCCTTTTGGTGAAGAGGATAACCAACTAAGATTGCAGGTATGGACCTTGGAGCAAATTTGTCATTAGTATGTGAATGGATGTGTGCTCTGCAACCTATGGTTCTGAGATGTTCAAGTGAAGGGGGTGCTTGGTAAAGGAGTTCATATGGTGATTTATTGGAAATTGCAGTAGATGGCAGTCTATTAATGATATATGTAGCAGCAAGGATGCAATATCCCCAAAAGTGAATTGGAAAGTTTGCTTGAAATTTTAGTGCTCTGGCTATCTCAAGAAGTTGTCTGTGTTTTCTTTCTACTCTAGCATTTTGTTGAGGAGTGTTTGGACAAGAAGTTTGATGTACAATGCCATGAGTTTGGAAAAATTCTTTAGGTGTTGAGTTGAGAAATTCAGTACCATTGTCACTCCTAATGGTTTGTATATTGATTTTGAAATGATTGAGGACATAGGAGTGAAAGGATTTTATTTGAGTGATAACATGGTGTTTACTTGGTGTGAGGTATGTCCAAACAGCCCTTGAGTGGTCATCAAGAATGGTGAGAAAATATTTACAATTGTTAATTGTGGTGTGCTTGTATGGTCCCCACACATCAATGTGGACAAGTTCAAACAATGATTTGGCATATGAAGTACTGACATTAAAAGGTAAAGCTTGTTGTTTTGCAAGTAAACAAACATCACACTTGAAAGTTGAGTTACATTTCATGAAAGGAGAAAGACTAGTTATTTGTTTGAGTACAGGAATTGAAGAGTGTCCCATTCTAGAATGCCATAGATCTGAGTTGGTAGCTTGTGTGGTTGCAGAGAGTGAATGATGTGGTGTTGGTGGAGTAACTGGTGGAGGTAGTAAGTTGAGACCATTACAGAGGGTGCCATGAGCAATCCTCTTGTTCTGGTCCTGAAATACACACGATGAATCAGTGAGAATGAGTGAAATAGTTGTCCATTTTAGTAATTTGCTTACTGATATGAGATTGTATGAAAATGATGGTATGTACAAAATATTCGTGAGTGTAATGTATGAGTTGATTACCACAGATCCATATTTTGTGACTTTGGTTGTATGTCCATTTGGTAATGTAACATAGATTGGAGTTGTGAAAATGTGAATATCAATCATGAGCATGATTTTGGTGCATATATGGTATGTTGCCCCATTATCTATTATCCAAAGACTTTTAAGGGCGGATGTTAATGATGCAATAAACTTAGGAATACCAAGACTTAGAGAAGAAAATATACCATGGAAGGGTCCCTTTTGGTTGTTCTGCATCTTTATGAGGACCTGGTTCAGCTGATTTTGTAATTGATCAATCCTTGCAGTAATGTGAGTATCAGAAGGAGTGTTTGGTTGTGTAGATTGTGGAGTGTTTGGTTGAGGAGTAGGAGTACTTTCTTGATTAATCACCATGTTAACTGTCCTGTGTGGCTTACACTCTTGGTTTTGAGGTCTGTAAGACTTAGGTTGAGCCTTTCCATGCAATGGATGCCCAATAGGATAACCAACAATTTTGTAACATTGTTCCTTTGTATGGCCCTCTTTTCCACAGTTCCCACATATAACTCCTTTCCTAAATGTAGACCTTCTTTCAGCTTGTGCAGAGGATTCACCTTGACTGTAATTTGACCTACTAAATGTTCTTTGGTTGTTGTGATTTGTGAAGGATCTTTGACTGTTGGAATAGATAGAAAATGCAACAGACATTGTAGGCTTTGGCAATACACCTTCCCTTTGTTTCTCTTCTTGTCTAACCATATTGTAGGCTTTCACGACTAAGGGTAATGGTTGCATAAGGAGAATTTGACCCCTAATGTTAGAATAGCTATCATCAAGCCCCATTAAGAATTGAATTAACCTCTTTCTTGAATCCCTTTCACCATTTTATTTACCATTTTCACATGAACAAACACGATATACGGATATGGGGCTTCAAGAGCATCAAATTCATCCCACAATCCCTTCACTTGTGATAGTAAACCTCAATCAGGCAATCAATTTGCTTCAATGAACAATATCATTAGTGATTTGATAGATTCTATGGCCATCAATCTATGCATATTGTTCTTCCAATTCTAACCACAATTTACTCACATAATTGATGAAATTTAGACTGCTTCCAATTTGCTCAATAACGATTCGAAATCCAAGATATCAACATATCATTGTTTCTCTCCCATAAGGCTCTAATTGGTGAAGTGATACCGGTTCGCAAATTCGCCATTGATAATTTTCATCTTATTCTTTTCATTGAGAGCTATTACCATGGATCTCTTCCAGGAACTATAGTTTTACAACCAATTAACTTCTTTGAAATTAACACTAATCCGTGATGATCATTTTGTAGAAGAAAGAGTGGATGATCAGATGTGATCTGATCAGTTGTGAAAGAAGATCCACCATTAGAGTTATCACTGGTACTCATCTTGTCTGTTTAAGTTGTGAATTCAATGAAAAAAAAGATGATGTTCTTGCTTGATTCTAACAAAGCAGTAACCGTTTAATGGTGATTGTAACAAATTATAACTGTTTTGATGGGGTTGTATGATTTGGGTGGTGATGATCAAGAATCGGTTTGTGAATAATTTGTGATTGATTTGTGGTATTTTGATGGTGGTGATGATGGATCAAAGCTCGATACTATATTATAAATGGAGATTGGGAGGAAGGAGGTTTTGGGAGGAAGGAGACTTTTGGGAGGAAAGAGACTTTGGCGGGAAAAACAGTTAATGCACCATTTTGAATTGTTATTGAAATGAAAGTGTTACAATGCTATTTATAGCTACAATCAGAGATTCCTAAGCTAACTAACTAACTTCTACTTATGTACACGTGTCCTATTTACATTGGATTACACACTACTTTAGCCTTGTGAAGAAGCTGGTGTTTGGCACACTTGTGTTGTTGCATTGTGGTGACTTAGTTGACTTTTGATGTTGACTTAACATTTGTTTCACTTTGTTCAGGTGTATTGTCTCCTTTAGTATGTCATTCCTAGACATGTTATACATCTTTGGCTAATTATGAGAAGGCGTCTTAAATATGTAAATTGGTGAAAGTACGTTGTTAATAAATAGACTTAATCCATACATTAATTTCATGTCACATTACATGTCACCAATAATTTGGGCCGGGATTTGTTTGCATGTGGAAAATAAGTCAAACAAAACACTAAAACTACAACACAATAACTATTTGTTTGCATCCAAAAACGCATAAGAGACTGTCTTGTGACATTCATACAAGACAACCACCTACACACGCATTGTTAAGTAGAAACCTTATGTATTTATACACATATTTCTTTCCTATTCCTTCCAATGTGGGACATATAATAGTTTACATCCGTAGTTCCTCTGCTCCTTAAAAAGAATAAAATAAATATTTGATGCTTCTTTTACAACTAAACTAACAGTAAATTCAATCTGTTGAATAATTTTCAGTTGCTAAAAATGGATAACTTTGGGAGGTTTGGACTTGTAAAAAGGAATTGTAGGTTACTTGAATTCGTATAACCAAATACCTGTTATTGTCTCATTTGAGAGTGTTTAAAGTCAAAACCTGAGCACTTTACGTCTAATATGATGAAAGAAATATTTCCCTTTTTGGAAATAATATTTGCGATTTTCAATTAATAATATATGAGTTGTTATAACATAAACAAAAAAACAGGTTTTATTGATCAAGTCACCTCGCTCTTTGACAAACTACTAAATTAGACCTATTTTTGCTACAAAACTCAAAGTTGACATAGTTGAGTGGGCTTTAGTTAAGGCAAGTTTGATGATTCAGAAACAGACTCAACTTTAACATCGTATGGTATTTGGTCATGTGATGCAAAATATGCAATTCCAATTCAAAAGACTTCAAAGGTAAGTGGAAAATGATTTCACACTTTTACCAATTCGCTTGAAAGGTTCAGCTTAAGAAACGTTGTGTTCAAATTTAACACTTAACAATTTTTTCATATTACAGTTTGATACTATACGAATATCCGGAGGGAGGCGTACGACTTCCCTGAGGGTAAGGTGGAGCCTGAAATATTTATGTGTTCAAATTAGCCTGTTTAGCAACCTCTTTTTAGATTCTCATTCTTAGTTTATTCAATGAAAAGTTCCTTCAAGAACTAGAGACTTGAATGATGGAAAATAAAAGATGATTTCCACGTATTTAGAATTAATTCAATATTTAAGTCAATTTTTACTCTTAACAAGTACAAGTAAAACAAGTTTTAATTTAAAGTAACAATAAGACAAACAGTAGATAATATTTGTTGAGTAAAAATCACTCCAAAAATTTATTGAGTGAACATAATACATATGTTTAGGGTGGCTATAAGACTATATAAACATACATTTGTTTCTCTTCGTTCTCGATGTGGTAACAAGCTTACACCCAACATCAAAATTTACACATTTTTAATGTTGTCGTAAAAAATGATTCATCCTTTATGATTATAACAATTTTTAGATATCATAAGGGAAGTGATATACATGTTTTTGTTATGAAATAAACATCATTCGGCTCTTTATTTATTTTATATATACTAATAATCACCTCGTTTAGTTTTTTGACAAACAATTAGAGTCAAGTAACCATCCAACTAAAACGACCATCCCAAAGGAAGTAGTATACATGTTTTGCAGTCACATATTGGGTAGATTGGTGCTTTGAGTCCTATAATGGTTGCAAGAGGTAACATGGTTCCCACAGCTCGTGATTATGTTTTCTGTCGCTAATAACGCTTCAAAGTTGGTTTTCCTTTGCATGAAAAGTTGAGGTTTGGATATAGGCTACTGCCATGCGTTTTGCTACATGGCATTATTATGTTGATTGAGTACTTTATTTGTTGAATTTCACTTCTATAGAAGTCACATAGTGAAGCTGAGGAACACGTAAAACCTAATACGAGGTCGTCACACAATTATGTTAAACTTTGGAATCGTCTTGTGAGTGACGATATCATCTATCGACCCTTAGCTAATAACTCGAACTAAATTTATATGTGTGTAATAACCCCCTATTGAAAAAGTTAAACAACTTCACACTGTTATAAATAACTTGAAATAACAAAACAAACTATATCATTCCATATAAAGTCAGCTATAACACTTTGAAATAACTTATATTTGTACAAAACTATACATATATGGAACACCAAAGAGGTAATTTCAACTTAGTTATAACAAAACCAATGTTGCAAAAATCGCTAGGCGCTAGTCGGGCGGTCGACCAACTTCGAAACGGAATTCGACTAGGCGGATTGGAATATAATATATATGAATATTATAAGTAATATGTATAACAGAACAACATACTTCTAATTTCAAATAGTTCAAAGTTCACATAGTTTGAAGTTGCAAAATAGACAAATAAACATAACAATTCAAGTACTTAAAACTTCAAACGTTAACATATTACTTCAAACTAGCAGGGTACCCGCGTTGCGGCGGTGGGTACCACAAATAAAATTTTCCTGAGAATCATGTATTTTAGTTTATTATGTTCTTTTGACAATAAGTTTACGGATATCAAGAATTTCATTTAGCATGTGCCCGATCAGGCTCAAGCCTGTTTGGCCCGCGCTTGTTCGGGCTCGAGCCCGTTTGGCCCGTGCCTGTTCGGGCTCAAGCCCATTTTTCCCGTTGCCCATTCGGGCTTTAATATTTGTATAATGTGCTTTTTATTTTTTGTATTAGTGACATTTAATGTAGGCTACACGCGTGTTACGGCGGCAAGTACCTTGAAATAAAATTTTCAAGTGAATCATGTATTTTAGTTTATTATGTTCTTTTTGACAATAAATTTATGAATTTCAAAAATTTCGTTTAGTCCGTGCCTGTTCGGGCTCGAGCCCGTTTGGCCTGCGCCCGTTCGGGCTAAGCCTATTTGGCATGTTGCCCATTCGGGCTTGAATATTATTTGTATTAGTGACATTTAATGTAGGAATTGTGTTTAATTTGGTTGTACAATATGCTTGATAATTTGTATTTATTATGTTAGGGGTGTTTTAATAACTGTATTAATTGTATTTATTGATCAGTTAATTAATTGACTATATTAAATAACATTAATGTGGTGTTTTATTTTTTTTTAATATATGCATTAAAGTGGTGTACGCTATGCTTCTTGTCTTGTACGTCTGAAAATTATATTCATTAAAGTGTTGTATATTATGCTTCTTTTCTTAATTATATGAATTACTAATTATAGTAACATGTATAGCCTTATATTTTTAAGACTTCCTTTTATAGGAAGTCCTAAATACATTAGAATGTAGTATAGATACTTAAAACATAAATATTAAATTGATGCTTGATTCTCATCTTGTCCATATTGTTAAAATCAGTGAGAATTATGTTTGAATTTCATAAAAAAAAGGGCAAATTGTCTGAAAAGTCATCGAACTTGCCACATTTTCCTTTTGTAGGCATCGAACTTTTTTTTCCCTAAAGTAGCCCTAAACTTGCCTAATTTTCCTTTTGTAGCCTCTAATCAAAAATTAATTACATAAATTTACATAAATCATCCCTGTGGCTCTAAACAATTACACCGTTCATCCTTGTAGCTATAAACTTAAACTAATCCAGGCAGCCACCATCCACCGCCTGCCGCCACCATCCGCCGCATGCCGCCACCATCCAAAACTTGTGTGCTCCCTGTCGTGGGTCTATATAGCTAGTTGAAGTATACGTCCCTTCTCCCAGCCATATGTGTACTCTTGTTTGGGCACTACATGTACAATGACTTAGTTTTTGGTAGAGAAAACCTAAATGCAGTAAATGGAAAGCTGACAGAGGCCTATGGAAGGCTATTTATTCACAGACCAATGGTTGAGTTTTGGTGAACCTTAAAATAATGCATAAATTCTGATGCTGGATACAAATTTTAAGAAGCTTATCCAAATTGTCTATGTGAATCGGTTTTCTTACTCAAAACACATGGTAGGGTCTATATCGGGGGAAGAATCGGTGTATCAAAGTAGTCTGCTAGACATTCAAACTTCTCATAAGGGGTGGAGGTGTAACCCGGGTTTGCAGTCTGGTATTGCCCTTTCTATCCTGCAAACATACAATATAAGTTTGGTAACATAAATGAAAGGATATCCAATCTATCAAATGGAGTATTAAATAGTAACCTGGTATTGGCTATGTTAATTCTATGATTGATGATTTTGACTCTTTTCAGTTTTGTTTTTCAGATATCCTCCACATATTTTCCTACTTGCCGAGGGATTTAAACTTTCTTGAGCACACAACCAACATTGGCTGGAAAGAGTGGGTTTAGCTAGGATATGTGCATATGCTTGTCAAAGTTAAGCTCGGTCCTAACTCCCATCTTATTTTCAAATTCTCAATTCAGTAACAAAAAGGGTGTTTGGTTCTGATTGCAACTCTTAGTTTCAGAATGAGTTAGAGGATAAATCACTTAGGATAGCATGCATTAGGTTAGTTTAGAGTAATCAAGTCATAATTTTCACAACTATTTCAAGTAAAAGTCAATTTTTTAGTTTATCACTGTTACTAGAACAGTTGAGTTTTGAGGTAGGATAATCACAAATTTAGATTCAGAAGTTGTTAGTTAGCATTAATCTAGCTTCATTTTAGTTTATAATTACATTTCCATCCATTTTAGATCACCAACGACTCACTTTAGTCAAAGTTCTTCAAAAGAGAAAAAAGTCAAAGCGCATAATTTTCTTTTAAATCAAGTTTGTTTTGAATTTTAATTTGTTCAATTTTGATCCAATCTTCACGAGATTTTGGGATTTAGAAGTTTGGTTGCTCATCTTTTCATCCACATTTTGAAAATTTTATAAATTTTTCTAAGTGGCTTTTGAGGAGCTTCTTTTAAAATTTGTTTGAAATGATTTTGCCTGCACCACATAATCGCCTTGTGAGCCATTTTCATAAGCTCTTGGCAAGCTTGTAAAAGCTCCTTAGAAGCTAGACATGGGGGCAAAAGCAAGTCAGCTGGGTAGGTTTGTTCCAACAAGCATCATGAGCTTATCCCCTCAGTAGCTTATCCAAAAATAAGCTCAAACATTGACCCCTTGGTCTGTTTTAGACTGCAGCTAAGTCTTTAAGAAACAGAAGTACATCTGTTTTAAATTGATATGATTGTTGGTGTTGTTGTTTTAGAATATTTAGTTAACTGTTTAGTTTTGCTCTAGTTTATACCTAGAATTCAATGTTCTTTAGGCTTTATACCTTTATTGTTTATGTTATACAATATATTACATTTATTAGAATGAATTATGTATTGCATGTAGTTCATGAATATATGTTGAAAATTTGGATAGTTCAAGTGTAGTGTGATTGACTTTTGTTTTGATGAATATTGGCTTACGTGAGTTGCTATGAATTTTTGTTTGGTAATGTGCTTTTAGAAAATCTAGTTTAGCTCTGTTGATAGTTGATATAATAATTTTGATGAATATTGGCTTGTGTATAAGGTGAGTATTACGAATTACAGTACATACGTTAGTGGGTGTTTGATAATGATTGTACGTACATGTTATTTTAATTACAAAAAAAGTTTTTGAGTGGGTGTCTGATAATGATGTACGTATAGGTTATGTTAATTACAAAAAAAGTTTATAGCCACAAGGACGAAATGTGTAAATTATTAGTGCCACAGGGACCTTTTATGTAATTGACTCAAGGATGAACGGTGTAATTGTTTAGAGCCACAGGGATGATTTATGTAAATTTATGTAATTAATTTTTATTAGAGGCTACAAAAGGAAAATTAGGCAAGTTTAGGGCTACTTTAGAGGAAAAAAGTTCAATGCCCACAAAAGAAAAATGTGGCAAGTTCGATGCCTTTTCCGACAATTTGCCCAAAAAGAAAACCCGTGACTTTATGTTTACAATCCCTGGTTTTTCTTTTGTGTTGAAATGTTATGATAAATTAAGTATGGGCTGGCTATATTGAAAAGAAAACCCTTAATTTTTAGTTAAAAAATACCTTTAAAAAAATAAAAATATAATAAAAAATTGACCTTTTGTTGACTTTTTTGACCGCCTTAGCCGCCTACCTCCGCCTAGACGGATGTTTGACCGCCTTTTGACTTTTCCGCTTAGTTTGGCCGATTTGCCAAAAATCGAGGTTGTGTATGTTCGACTAGCACCAAGGCGGCGCCTAGCCCGCTTTTTACAACACTGAACAAAACGTATTCGAAATACAATGTAAAATCGGACATTCATGCGCGCAAAAAAAAAAAAAAAAAAAAACCTACGCGGTGACACGGTGTTTGTGCCAAAAAGGAAAGCCGGTGGCGGTGTGTATATGAACATCGATATATACGAAACAACACAAGAAACCGACAAACAAAGCTCAAATATAAATTAGAGGCTCATTTCAATATTTTTCCGATGTGGGACACTGATGCATGCCACCCAACACTAAATTTTACAACTTTCTAATATGTTCACAGAAATACTATCCTTTTTGTATACATAACGAGTGTGAAACCCGCGCGATGCAGCAGGATTGGCTTCAAAGGACTTACTCTGTAGCGACACTTACAAGACTTACTTTGCAGCGTCGCTTAAACCTTAGGGACTATTTTTGCCAAATTGCTATAGATAACAATTAATGCTATAGGACTTACTTTGCAACGACAGTTAAACCTCAGGGACTATTTTTGCCAACTTGCGAAAGTTAGCAATTAATGTTTGGGGAGTACTCTAGCAGCAAGTTTCCTCCCCACTTTTAGTATATATATAGAATTTGTGATTTTTATGATTAATACATCAGTTGTTATATGGCAGTAGCCCATATCCAAACTTCAACTTTTCTATACAAAGGAAAAAACAACTTTGAAGCATTATTAGGCTATGCACAGAGGCGACCTAGTTCGTCGCCGCCACATCAGCTTTCTCTCTCCGACGACCTGACGACGACCTAGTTGCCACAGTGGTGACACGAGAATTTTTTTTTTTTTTTAAATTCAAATATTTTTAAAAACAAAATAAAACTTCATTAATAAAATACTTAACATTACAACAATAATTAAAAACTTAAACTAATAAAACGTAGGCGTTACAATACTTATTAAAAGCGCAACTTAATAATCTAAGGTGTAACGTTCTTTGATTAGATCCTTAAGTTGTTCAAGTTCTTGTAGTTGTCGTGCGGGCATATTTGGGTCGAGAGGTGTGTTGTAGAAAATTAAATCTTGTGTCCGGGTTGATTGTCTTGCCATTGCAAGTCACGACGTTGAGCTCAAGTTTCTCCTTTTAACTCTTGTTTCGCCTTGCCTTGCCTCTATGCTCCATCTCTTCTTCTTCAACTGTATGTATTCCGCTTCCATATTCTTGGTTTTTCCTTATTTGACTTTTGATCTTGAAAAGTTCTCGCCATATTAGTAACAAATGAAGTGGGTGCCTCGTGTGATTTCTTCTTGTTGCGTCACGACCTTTTGGTCGTGATTCTCGAGTCTCTTCTTCTTAATCATCCACCTCTTGGGGATGAAAAGGACCTTTGTTGACCCCGAGGTGGTTTCAAGTCTGGATTTCTTCCGACTAGTCTTGGTGAAATTAGGCATCTCAGCAGTTTTCAAGCGAATGCCCTCTCAAAACTTTCCAACACTCCTTTAATGTAAACTCATGCTTGTGAAGCACACGGTATTCGTTACAAGCCTTTTCATAGTCGTCTTCGTCATTCTCACCGCTTCGTGATTATCCTTGATATTATCCATAATTGCACAAAAGAAACCAACCACGGAACGAATCCTACCCTTCCATTTGGTCGTTATGGAGTCGTAGGTTCTTGTTGAACCGGTTTCACTTTCAAAATGCGCTATCACCTCATCCCAAAACCCACTCCGGTTGATAGAGTTCCTCTTTCCGAATTTTCGACACATGTACCCAAGCTCTACAAAGCGACTTCTTCCGTTTTGTCCATGGTACGACGGTGCGGTTGCAACATTCTTGCCCTTGCCCTTCCCTTTGTAGCCCGTTTGTAACCTTCTTTGATTTGACGGGTGGCGTCTCTTCGACATTGTCTTCAACACGAATAGAACCGTGGTATGAACCGTGCCCGAACCTTGTCCCATCGAAGCATCTTGAGTCGGGTATGAACCGTGCCCGAACCTTGTCCCATCGAAGCATCTTGAGTCGAGTATTGTTGAGGCGTGAAGCATTGAGCGGAGGAATTCCATAAAATGCTCATAATCCATATCAAGATTAACGACATGAAGCGGTGAAAGCGATTGATTATGTTGGGAAGATTGTGAGAAATCCATGTTAGGATGATATGACGAACCGCTTGGTGCTTGGTTTTGATTGATACTCGAACGAACCGGTGGGAAATATGGACGATTGACGTAAAATGGGTTTTGATTAAGGTTGGGTTGTGGTAGTCGTGTTTGATAATTAAAACCGGCTGCTTGAAAACGATTATCCGATTTTGTGGTGGTGTTAAACCGGTTAATTGAAGCGGTGGATCCGGTGAGAAATTCAAGTTCGGGAATTTTGGGAAGTCGGGATCGTCGGGTTTTGAGTTGGGAGTTTTCTTTGTTACATGATGATTATTGAAGATAAGGTGTTTGAATTGTGTTTGAAATTGTGTGTTTAAAAATGTGTTTGAGGTTGGTATTTATAATGTTGTAAAAGTGGTAAAGTTTTGAAAAAAAAAAGGTAAAGTGTGTGTTATACTCGGTTGTTTGGCCAACCGAGTTTGGGTCTCTTTTCTCCCCAACCGAACACGACCTCCACCTCCACAAAGGGAGGACCGACCTCAACCAACCATCACAACCGACCAAGAACCGACCCTCTGCGCATAGCCTTAGAGACATAAAACAGCCAAGATGTTAACTCTTGCTACATTATGGGACTTGAGCACCGATCCACCTAAGATGTAGTCAGTAGTCACACCTTTAGCTCATTCGATGATAACCTAGAAAAAGACACAACTTAATTGGAACAAAATTTGTGTGTGTGTGTGAAATGGAACAAAAATGCCCTCACTATTTTAAGATTTAACAACGGAGAAACTAATGGGCAATCCAAAATAAGATTGTATTGGTTACTAGTTTCAAAAATAGATATGCGTGGAGTAATTTAAATAGAATAAAGTGTCAAAATCTTTATGTACGATACAATGGGTAGGAAGTAGAAAATGTTTGTCAAGCGCTGAGAAACATGTTTGCCAAAGCACTTCGATGTGAATATATCTACATTACATATATCTGAGAAACACTCTTAATTTTAAAACGTACAAGAAATTAAGCATGGTTTACAACACTTTAATGCACCCAATTTTCAGAATTACAACAAAGTAAGCATATTGTACAACAAAATAAAGCATTGTGTCATTTTAAGACCAAAATTCTATCAAACAACATTAATGCTATTAAAAACACCCCTTCGTCAAAAATTACAACCATTTAAGCACAATGTACGATAGCTGCAACCAATTTTTAGATTTACAACAAAATAAGCATTATATAATTTTCAGAATTACAACATTAATGCTATTAAAGTGGTCAATGTTATTAATGACTATAATGATTACTACTTACAAAGTTACAAGAAAAGAAACATAGTGTACAAACACTTTAATGCACAGACTTTTCAGACGTACAAGACAAGAAGCATAGTGTATAACAAAACACCACATTAATGCTATTTAATGTGGTCAATTATTTAACTGATCAAAAAATACAATTAATACAGTTATTAAAACACCCCTTACATAAAAAATACAAATTATCAAGCATATTGTACAACCAAATTAAACATAATTCCTGCATTAAATTTCACTACTACAAATAATAAAGCACATTATACAAATATTCAAGTCCGAACGGGAAACGGGCCAAATGGTGCCCGAGCCAAATGGGCTTGAGCCCGAACAGGCGCGACCAACGGGCTCGAGCCCGGCGGACACAGACCCAGCGGGTTTGAGCCCGAGCAGCACGGGCTATCTGAAATTCTTGATATCCGTAAATTTATTATTAAAAAGAATATAATAAGCTAAAATAATACATTATTCATCAAAAAAATTATTTGTGTGCAGCTCGCATGCCATGGGTACCTGTTTAATTACTCTTAATAACTAAAACAAGTAAAAGATAATAGTAACCAAGTTAGTCGATTCCTATCACGTGAACATGGTTCATGTATTAACTTGGTAGCAATCAAACACTACAGTTAGCTAAAATAATTATCAGCTATATATAGAAACATTTCTTTCTTTTTTGCTCCATTGTGGGACTATGAAATTTTAAACTTCTTAATTAATTTTAATGAAATGATTCATTCTTGATATAGTTATAATAATTTTGACTCTAATAATCAATATATTCTTGTTGTTATGTATGAGTAATACACACTTTCAGAATATATTACTTCATTGATAGACTCAGTTACCACTTCGTTTTTTTTACAAATCAACACATTTGGGCTTTTCTAGAGGCTCATTTGAGTCCAGTAACATCTGCCAAAACAGGCCAAAGTTTAATAATAACTGTCCCTTTTACCGTGATAAGTTTAAACAGACTTTTGGCTTTAAGAGTTTATATAGTTTGTGTTATTAGGTGTTTGATGTGATGCTTGAACCCAAAATCACTTGAATTAAAGTCTTTGGTTCTCATTTTTATTGACTTTAGATGTTTATGATTTATGAACAAGCTTTAAAATTCTGAGGCTTTACGTCTCGGAAGTTACGCCGTTATCATGTATCATTATTGCTTCAGGTTTTCGTATGCATATATGTGTCTTTAGCATGAGCTTTTTATGCAAAATCATTGTAAGAACTTCTTATTATCATTAGTTGATTTGTTGTCAACACTCTAAGATTCCTGTTTGATTAAATTCGAGCAATATCTGAACATTAGCCCTAAAAAGAGGCTGAGTGAAAAAATATTCAAACAAACTTGTTTGTGGTGTAAATGTTTGGCCGCCTCATGGGGTCAATTTCAGATCTTAATGGTAAAAACGAAAAAGGCCCAAGTATTGTCAAAATGTTACATTATAAGTAGGTCAAATGAGCACAAAAAGTAACATAAAAAAAACCATCAAACGTTTGTGCCAGAAAGTAAGAAAATAGAAATTACATGTGCGTTAATTACTAATTGAGGTAACTATAAACCTTAATATATAAAGACATTTCTTCTTATCTTTTTCCGATGTCGGATACAAATTATCTCTATATAAACAAGTTTTATAGATTGTTAGTGTGTATGTCCCAGAACAGGGTAAGATAATCAATGTCAGTAGCAATACTACTAGGTGGTTACCGGATATCACTTGTAATCGTGTGATCACTTTCCAAAGTAAACTATTCGACCATAATGTCTGGGTTACACGAATATCTACTTGGGATAAGACCAAATGCAGTTATAGAATTAGACACAATTCAATAACCCTTGCGCTTATAAGTGTTAATCGTTTTCTGTGTGTGATTCATGCATAATCAGATCTCCTATTTATAAGATGTTACTCTGAGCTAGTCAAATGGAATTATGAGAATTAATCGACCCATTAATCGCCTCATAATTATCCCCATTATAGCCGTTAGTGGTTACATGACCAATTAAACGTGGTCATTATGCGGTTGTAATTGTCACTTGAATAGGTCAAAGCCCGTTACAAGCATTACTTTCATCAGTACTTTCATAGCACTAGCAGTGGAAACACTACTTCAGTGGAAACACTACTTATCAGTGGAAACTGAGCACTATCAATACAAACCACTATTAGAGTCAGGGTGTTCAGGGACCTTATGGGTGTACACTCCGTACCTCCTAGCCCATTACAAGGTGTGAACTAATCCCACAAGTGCACTAAATTTTCCAACAATCCTCCCAAAATTTAGTTCACTTCCTTTGCATGAAAACAAACATTAAACAAAACATGTGCATAAACGAAAATGTCCTGAGGATTGAATTTCCATCTTAGTAAATTACACGTTCAAATATTCGAGAATCGGGGTGTTCTAAGAATTGAACCCTTCAACCCATTTGAATACACGAAGATAAAATACACACAAGTTTTCAAACACTTATCGACTAGCTCCCGACACTATACAAGCCATGTGTCCATATCCAAATTCATAAATGTTGTAAAGCTAAAGTCCAAAGCTTCTGAAGCGGCAAAACTTCAACATTTACATAGGTGGTTCCTCTTTATTCTTGCTCTGCCAAGCACTTTTCAAAGAAAATTAACCATTAAGTAAAGACTTCATCCTCCTTTCAAAGAGTTACGAGCACAACCTTGGATGTAAATAAAACATGTGCTCCAGTCCACTGAATGTTCGACTTTCCACATTGAACTCGGCTCCCAAGTTTCCTCGGGAGGAGTTGGGTTTCCTAGCATTCAAGATCCCTTTAGCGACTTTATAACCAAGTCTCTAGCCGACCCTTCGTCAAGTGATCGCCTAAGTTTTGTTGAGATCTAACAAACTCTATAGATACCACCCATTCATGATAAGCTCACGAATCATGCTATGTCCGACACCTAAGTGTCTAGACTTACCATTGTACATCCGGCTATAAGCCTTAGCCAATGTAGTTGCACTATCACAACAGATAAAAATAGGTGCTATAGGTTTAGGCCACAATGGAATCTCAAGAAGCAAGTTTTTCAACCATTCGACTTCTTTACCAAGAATCGCTAAAGCCACAAATTCAGATTCCATTGTTGAATTGGTGATGCAAGTTTGCTTCTTAGATGCCCAAGAAATTGCACCTCCACCAAGTAGGAATACCCGACCACCGGTAGATTTAATTGTCTTCGATGTTCTTGATCCAACTTGCATCAATGTATCCTTCCAACAACGATGGGTAACGATATATGAGAGACTATAATCTATAGTTCTCTTGAATACTTCAATACCCTCGAATTGCTTGCTAGTGATGAGCACTAGGATTACTAGTATACCGCTCAATTTTCCCACCGCAAAACCAATATCGGTCTTGTACAAGTCATGCCATACATCAGCGACCAATCACCCTAGAATACTCAAGTTGAGATACGACTTTGCCATTATTAGGCATTAGCTTCTCACAGTATCCATAGGTGTACTCAACTGGAGTACAATCAAAGTAATTGAATTTTCTCAACACCTTCTCAATATAATGAGACCGAGAGATAGAAATTCTTTTACTTTCATGTTTTATTCTTATACCAAGGCTAACATCGCCTCCCTATGTCTTTCATGGAGAACCTTGATGACAAAAATTCCTTTATCAAGTCAACTCGATTTTGGTCGGTGCCAAAATCAACATGTCATCAACATATAGACAAATGATGACTCCTTTACCGATTCATCAAATTTGCTATATACACATTTGTCGACCTTGGTTAAGAACATAACCACTAGACAAAACCACTTCATCAAATTTTTGATGCCATTGTTAGGTGCTGCTTAAGTCCATAAAGAGACTTAATCATTTACACACCTTGTTTTCATTGCCGAGCAAGATGAAGCCACGAGGTAGGTTCATATAAACCTCCTCATCCAATTCACCATTTAAGAAAGTTGTCTTCACATCCATCGATGTATAATCATTGTGAATAGATGCCATAGCAATCGCCAGCCTTATGGTACTAATACGAGCCACGGGGCATAAGTATCAAAATAGTCTATCCACGGCTTTTGTTTAAAGCCACGAATGACTAGTCTAGCCTTGAACTTTTCAATAGTTCCATCTACCTTCATTTTCTTCTTGAAAATCCATTTGCAACCCAAAGGTTTGCAACACGGTGGTAGATCAACCAACACCCAGTGTTGTTCCCCATGATGGAATCCATCTCATCATTGATTGCTTTTTTCGAAAGCAATATCACGGGACTTCATTGCTTCTTCAAATGTCTTGGGATAATCCTCAACAATGAAGCAATATGAGTATTGGTCTCGAGACCTCATCCATTGTTCCTTCACTAAGTATAGTTGAAACTTAGGTCCAAATAACTTTGAGTCTCGACCCTTTTGCTCTTCCCGAGCATAGGTTCGAGTTGTTGAACCACAACCTCATCGGGGACCACCGATGGTTCATCATCGAGGACCTCGATACACCAGTGTCATGAGTTCCATTAGGAATCCTCGACTTGGTCTAGGGCCGATGAGAATCTATTCTCATCAAAGTTTGCATCCCTTGATTCAATTATTGAGTTAATCGAAACATATTCATTAGGTTCAATAACATAGAACCTAAAAGCCTTGGAATGCTCAAGATATCCAACAAAGATGCGATCAATGCCTCTTTCACCCAAAGTCTTTAGCTTTGGATCGAAGTCTTACAATAGCCCTACAACCCCGGACCACGAGAGAGTTCGGGTTGGGTTTCCTTTTAGTCCGAGTTCATAAGGGGTAACCTTGTTCCTTTTGTTGGGAACCCTATTTAATAAATAGCAAGTTGTTAAGATAGCTTCACCCCGAACCCTTGACTCAATCTGAATAGGACAACATGGAATTAACCATCTCCTTGACTGTTTTTCTTTCGAAATACCATTTCTTTGAGGAGTATAAGGCGATCGTTTATGGATTATACCAGCAGATGAAAATCTGAGTATCCATGTACTCACCTCCCTATCGATCCTTAATCTTTTGATCAAAGACCCAAGTTGTAATTCAACTTCAGCTTTTAAACACTTTGAATTTATCTAATGCTTCATCCTTGGTATGTAACGATAGACATAACAAAACCTTGAAGCATCATCAATAAATGTTACAAAGTACTTCTTATTCCCCAAAGAAGGAGTGACATGCAAATCACACGTGTCATCGTGTATAAGCTCAAGACCTTAGTCTCACGACTAACACCGAAAAGGTTTCTTGGTTATCTTGGTCAACATGCAAGTTTTACACTTTTCAGTGTCCATGTCAAAAGCTGGGATCAACCCATCCTTAGACATATCTTGCATTCTTTTATAATGTACATGGCCAAGTCTTGCATGCCATAGGGTAGAGTCAGTCAGGTCATAGGTGGTCACAAAGGCTGAATTAACACTATCAGGGGAAACATTAAGCCTGAACATTTGATTACATAAATAGCCAAAACCAATAAAAATACCACTTTTAGACAAGACAAATTTATCAGACTCAATAACTTGTTTATATCCATGATTATTCAAAACACTACTTGAAACCAAGTTCTTCCTTATATCAGGAAAATGAATAATATTAAACAAAGTTACAATCTTTCCAGAACTAAACTTAAGATCTACACAACCACGACCATGCACCAAGGCTGTTGACTCATTTCCCATGTGAATAATAGAACCATCATTCGTTGACTCATAAGTCTTGAACCGACTTCTATCTTTACACATGAGCTGTTGCACCGGTGTCAACCCACCACGCAACATCATCATCCCGCACATAATAAGATTCGATACATATGTAACATAATAAACCGAAAAGACTTATTAAACATATTACGATCTTTCGGTAAGTTGGTTGAACCACCACTCCCTGAACCATTAGTGCACGATCCATTGGCTTTACCACCAACTTTAACACCCTTGCGGTCCTTTGATGTGACCGGTTTGCCACATTTCCAACAAGTAGGTGTTGCCTTCTTGTTAGGATCGCGCCTTGTGTTGTCATGATATTTGCGTTTGCCTTTATTGTCATTGTACACGGTGGAGTTGTTATGCTCCACCATATTGACAACAGATGCACCAGCATTGCTACTCTTTGGCTTGTCATTATCACGCACCTTGAGAGATTCCTCAATGCGCAGATGACCGCCCAACTCAACCAGAGTTAACTCCTCTTTCTTATGTTTCAATGTATGCTTGAAATCTTTCCAAGAAGGAGGAAGTTTATCAATAATACAAGAGACTGAAATAGCCTCATCCATGTGCATATTGTGTTGTGTGAACCTTCCAAGTATACCAAGAAGTTCATTGTATTGTTCCATAACTAGTCTTGAATCAGTCATTTTGTAATTTGTGAAATTACTCACAAGGAACTTCTTACTTGATGCATTCTCAGCCATATATTTGGCATCCAAGGAATCCCACAGTTCTTTGGAAGATTTAAAGTTCTGATAAATGTCAAAGAGTGAATCAGACATACCATTGAGAATTAAGCCTCTGCAAATGTAGTCATCATTCTCCCATTTGCTCCTTCTCCTGATCTGCTCCACAGTAGCATCATCCCATCATCGTGAATAGGGTGGTTAGCACATAAACCACACTCATGCTTGGATGCCAGAAGTGCATCTTCTTCCGCCACCTCTAAAGTCCACCCTTCAAACTTATCAAGCTTGGCAAAGTTTGAAGCCATGTGTTTCATTACTGAGCAGACCATTGATTATCACAAATAGTTTACTTTGATTGTTAGTGTGTATGTCCCAGAACAGGGTAAGATAATCAATGTCAGTAGCAATACCACTAGGTGGTTACAGGATATCACTTGAAATCGTGTGATCACTTTCCAAAGTAAACTATTCGAACCTAATGCCTTGGTTACACGAATATCTACTTGGGATAAGACCAAATGCAGTTATAGAATTAGGCACAATTCAATAACCCTTGCGCTTATAAGTGTTAATCGTTTTCTGTGTGTGATTCATGCATAATCAGATCTTCTATTTATAGGAGGTTACTCTGAGCTAGTCAAATGGAATTATGAGAATTAATCGCCCATTAATCACCTCATAATTATCCCAATTATAGTCGTTAGTGGTTACATGACCAATTAAGCGTGGTCATTATGCGCTTGTAATCGCCATTAGGTCAAAGTTACAAGCGATGCTTTCATCAAGATTTTCATAGCACTAGCGGTGGAAACACTGCTTTAGTGGAAACTGAGCACTATCAATACAAACCACTATTAGATTCAAGGTGTTCAGGGACCTTATGTGTGTACACTCCGTACCTCCTAGCCCATTACAAGATGTGAACTAATCTCACAAATGCACTAAATTTTCCAACATAGATTAAGTCACATCCTTTTTTGGCAAATTAATAAATTGGGAGGTATTTTACTAAAAATTTTAAAAAATCAATGAGATTGACATTGACTTGTATAATTGATTGTAACGAAGATATTAATCTTCAGAATGTATATATCATTCCAGTTAATTAAGAAGAATGTTAATCACCTTTGACCGTTATGTACTTGTGACTATCTTTTATCCCACTACACCACCAACAATCATTTTCCCGTCAACTACCTCGCAATTTCAATGAAGTAACTAAAATCAAAGCATTAATCTACCAAAGATGTGGTCACACCTTTAGCTCCATTCGACAACCAAAAAAAGACACAACTTAAAAGCTCAACACAAATAGTATATTTTCGAACGCCCTTTTATTTCAGGCACGCAATAAAAGGCATATAAGCAATAAAAGGCCCTATAGCATCGAATAACATACCACTTGCCAAATGAATTCTATTTTTTTTCCCTTTTTTGTGGAAACTGTCACACCTTTAGCTCCATTCGACAAACAAAAAAAGACACAATTTAGAAGCTCAACACAAATAGTCTATTTACAACACCCTTTTATTTCATGCACGCAATAAATGACATATAGTATCGAATAACATACCGCTTGCCAAATGAATTATATCTTTATTTTTATTTATTTTGGAAACAATTGTGGCCCTTGTGAGTGGTGACATCGTCTATGCGTTAAAATCAGCAAGAGTGACAAACTAGCTATCCTTCAAAACCTATTACTCTTGAAAAAATTGAAAGAGAATTGCGTAGTGAACATAGCACATATATTAACTACACAATCATATAACAAATCATGAGTTAGAGTAACTATCGACTATATGTATAAATGTTTTCTTTTATCATTCTTCAATGTCGGACTAAAGTTACACTAAACATCAAATTTTAAACTTCTTGATTTGTCGCAAATAATGATTCGTCCTTTAGTATTAAAACAATGTGTGAACATATATAATAATCAATATATGCGCGTTTTTACTGAAATAAACACAACTCGAGTTTTATATCTCTATAGATTTAATCTCTCGTATTTTGACAAGCTATATTATCAGCCCTAGTTAAGAATAAAAAGCATATTTAAACTGCACAATTATATTAGTTTAGCATTTGCATCCACATCTTGTAAGATATATGATCAAACTCTAGTTAAACCTGTTTGACATCTTCAAAAATTTCTTAGATTCAAGTAGTTATCACATGGTCAAACCGACTCAACATTCGAACACAGTAGCATGAAAAGCGAAGAGTCGGGCTAACACCAAGATTGTCATATGTTTATCTAGATAGTTTCACTGTCTCTTGTGATGATGACATCAACTTGAATGATTTTGGTTTTCAATTTTTTGGAAGGTACAAACATGTTTTGATAGATGTGAAAAATGGTGGGATGAGGGTTGTTGGTGATCTGATGCAAAACATTCAAAGCAGTTGAAAAAGTAAGTAGAAAATGGTGTGGCTAATTAACTTTAGAGATCGAAGCTTAAGAAAATGTTACATTTTAGTCTTAATAAATCAAAACACATACAAAAATAAGAAAACAAAAAAATGGTTGCCTACTCGTAATATAAACGTAGTGCATATATTACGAGTTGTGCGTCCCATTTTTCATATTGAGTAACAATCTACCATATAGACAACAATTCTTTCTTTCTTTTTTCGATATGGGACAAACGTTACATAAAACAAGAAATTTTACAACCTCTTAATTTTGTGTAAGATATGATTCATCCATTATAGTGATAAAGAGTGTTATTTGTTTTAAAAAAATAAACACCACTCAATTCTAATACTACTTCATAGACTAGTAATCACCGAAAGATCTCATATGTTTTGTTGATGCTTTTTGATCTCCTCGTTAATTAAGGCGGAAAAATGTTAACACATTAGGCTATACCAAAATATCCATAAGGCCATAAGGGTATGTGATGATGGTGTCTTTCTGTAAAAGTTGGTCATGCTCCTCCCATGGCACATGTCAATGTGCATAAATGACCGCTCAATCGGGTACGTGCAGTCAGCTTCTGATCATGAAGAACATAAGGCCGAGATAGGGTATTGTTTAGCTAGGAAGTACTGGGGTCAAGGGATCACGACGCAAGCTTTAAAAATGTCGATTAAGATGGTGTTGAAGGACTTTCCTAAAATAGTAAGTTTGGAAGCGATTGTGGATGTTGAGAATATAGGGTCTCAAAGAGTGTTGGAGAAGGCTGGATTTAAAAAAGAAGGGCTTCCTAGGAAAAATACGTTCATCAAAGGGTCATTTGTAGACGAGCTTATCTACGTCTTTTTATCCACCGATGCGACCGGTAGTTCATGACTAAATTACGAGTTTGATGATGATTACTGACATATGAGGTGATTCGATTTTGTTTTAAAAGTGGTTATATGATTTGAAGGATAAGTACATAGTTAAGAAATGATTTATATTGTTTGATTGTAATTTTGATGTTACATGATATCAGTGATTATATTTATAGTCCGATTGATAAGGTGTTAACAGATGTAGTAGCGGTGGTCTGACCACTTCCACTTCAACATTTTTCCCGTCACTTTTAACTCACGTAGTGATCGCCACCTCCACCATTCTTGTTAAAACATCCTTAACCATCCGTTTATTATTTCTCCCCATCTTGTGGCCGCCACCACCAGATGAAGCAAAAAATGGTACCACCATTCGTGGTGATGGCCATGGTGTAGCAAGGACCATTTAGTTGGCACCAGTACTTTGTGATGCAACGTATATTACTATGCCCTCGGTGCAATGTTCGGTTCGGGACAACAAGAGGATAAGGAATGCGCCTAGTTGGCACCAGGACTTTGTGATGGGTTGAGATAAATATCGCCACTATCTATGTTTAGGAAACGTATTTGTGTCGTATTAAGATAAGTACTTCGTGTTTGTTTAGGGTTCTCTCTTTGTGAGTATTTAAACTCAATGTATCAATGCAATCATTAAGTTTTGTCAAATAATTCTCTGCATCTTCTTCTCTAATTCTTAGGAGCCCGCACACGCTAAAAGTGGTGCTACTATCAATACAAGTAGGTCGTATCAGATGCCGGGTGTGGCCATTTTTTAGTCACTCTGTAAGTTTTTTCAAAATGTGTCATTTTTTGGTTTGTACAACCCCCGATTTTGTGCTATTTTCATTGTAGTGCGACTTTAACTTGGCTACAAAATTTATTATGGTGCGAATTTTAGTAATTATGATATAAAAAAAAAAATTCAACACCTTCGAATAGACTTTAATGGTTGACATGAAGATAAAAATAACATGATCGTACAGAATAGTAGCGTAAGAAAAATATATTAGGGTTTTGCTATTATTACCATGTTTGAAAAAGTAACTCGAATAGAGTTTAACGTATAGAATTAGGCAATTTTTCTGAACGTCAACGTGTCTTTAGTCAGCTTTGTATGGGCATAATGTATCATTTTGGGTTGTTATATTTACTGATACATTCAAATTTAACTAGTTTCAAATTCGAAGTCACGTTTTACTTTTAATACAGTAAAAACTGCACAACAATATAACAATGCCACAACTAAATTAACTATCAACCTTATATATAGACGTTTGCATTTATAATTCTTCAATGTGGGACTAAAGTTACACTAAACATCAAGCTTTAAACTTCTTGATTTGTCACAAATAATGATTCGTCCTTTATTATTATAACAATGTGTGAACATAATAATCAACATCTACGTGTTTTAATGAAATAAACACAACTAGTTTTTTGACAAGCCATATTATTAGGCTTAGTTGAAAAAATGTATAGACTGCACAATTATATCAGTTTAGCATTTACATCTACATCTTGTAAGATATATGATCAAACTCAAGTTGAACCTGTTTGTTGACAACAATTAAAAAATTCTTAGATTCAAGTTGCTATCACATGGTCAAACACTCAAACCGACTCAACATTCGAATACAGTAGCATGGAAAGCAACTTGTCGGGCTAACACCAAAATTGTCATATGTTTATCTAGATAGTTTCGTCGTCTCTTGTGATGACATCCACTTGAATGCTTTCATTTTTCAGTTTTGTGAGTCTCTTGTGATGACATTGACTTGAATGATTTTAGTTTTCAGTTTTTTGGAAGGTACAAAGAGGCTTTGATAATGAGAAGAATGGTGGGACGAGGGTTGGTCATGTGATGCAATTTTGATTCAAAGCAGTTGAAAAGGCTAAGTCCAAAAGGTCTGGCTATTTAACTTTGGAGATCGAACTTAAGAAAATGTTACATTTTAGTGTTTTAATAAATCAAGACACCTAACAAAAAAAATGGGTTCGCCAACTTGAAAGATTATATATTATAGGTTTACGTTCCTAGATTGGATGGTGGGTGCCAATCTACGATATAGACTAACAATTCTTTATTTCTCTTTTCGATGTGGGACAAACATTACATAACTTTTTTATAACTTCTTGATCTTTTGTAAGATATGATTCATACATTATAGTGATAACAATATGTGAACGTGATAATCAGTATTCTTTGTTTCATGGAACTATGTAATACAAAGAGTAATGACAGAGCATAGATAGATGAGGTAGCAGCAATGCAAATCACAATTCGCTTATATGGGAAATTGGGAACATCTGGTGGAATCGTAGAATATGATCCTGGACATGAACTTAGGATTAATGTCAAGAAACTGAATGGTGTTGTTGATGGTACAACAACTTACTCGAGCAAAAGTCATGGCAGTCATTTTCATCATTATATGCACACGTTTCAGTTAGGCATGCCAGTCCATCTATATTAAGGGAGACGTACGTCTTTCATGGCCTACAAATGTCGAAGGTTTAAGAAATACATGTAAATGATTACACAAGAAATGACCAAAAGATGACAACTTTGACTCGAGTGACTCTATCTCAGAAAGTGATTTATGTATTAATAAAACGAGTTTAGCATTGAAAGACGATGCAATCAGAAATTAATCCTATGAGGCTATGAGTGATGGAGTTTCAGATGCAGAACAAGAATCCGATGTCAACCAGGATCTTGATAGAACATTTGAAGATAAACATGAAGGTGAAACGATAACACAACAATGGGATATCTTTCGGAACATTTACATGAAAGATGTAAATGACAATGAGCCTAAGGAAGTGAAGACCAAGGAAGGCATCAAAAACCTGCAGAAAGGGAAGCAAAGAAACTCAGTGCCAATACCACCAAGAACTAAGATGTCAGGAGACATTTCTTTGGATCAAACAACCACAATGAATATTACGACTTCTAGTGTGTTGAAAGGATTAATTTCCTTTCTATACATATAACTTTTAATTTGATAGTTATCCACATTTTGTCACAACTTATATTATTACACTTAATTAAAAATTGAAGTCACGTTTTTCTCTTTCAAAAAAATATACATATAACTTTTAATTTGATAGTTATCCACATTTTGTCACAACTTATATTATTACGCTTAGTTAAAATTGAAGTCACGTTTTCTCTTTCAAACAAAAAAAGTTGTTATGGGGTTTTACTTTGAACATTGCATATATATTAACAGTAAGACCATATAACAATTCAACAATTGGTGTAAGTATCAACCTTATATATAGACGTTTGCTTTTGCCTTTCACCAATGTGGGACTAAAACTACATTACACATCAAATTTTGAACTTCTTAATTTGTCGTAAATAATGATGTTCTTTTATTTTATAACAATGTGTGAACATAATAATCAATATATACGTGTTGTTATGAAATAAACACTATATAGGTTTCAGTTCTCTATAAGTCTAATAACATCATTTTCTCCCAAGTTAGAATATTACTGGGCTTAGGTAAAAATTGATAGTAATAGTCCACAGTAATATTAGTTTAGCATCTACATCTTGTAAGATATATGATCAAATATTTGTGGCACATAAAGAGACTGGACCATCCGAAACAAGTCGATCTTTTCGGTAGGAACATCCAATATTATTCAAAACCAGGGTCCAACAAACACAACTAACCTTGTTTGTACACCGCAAAAGGTTGTTTGGTTCAAGTTGTTCATATGGTCAAACCGACTCAACACTTGAACACAAACAATATCATGAAAACTTTTCATTGAAATGTGACACTTCGGGCTAACACTAAAATTGTCGTATGTTTTGTTCTAGATAATTGGCAGTCTCTTGTGATGACATAGACTTGGATGCTTTTATTTGTCAGTGTAGATAATTTCGCGGTCTCTTGAGATGACATCGACTTGAATGTTTTTATATGATGGTTGTGAAATGGTTTGGCTAATTAACTTTGGTGATCAAAGCTAAAGTAAATGCTACATTTTAGTCCTAATTTTAAATCGAACGCATGCAACAATAACAATAAATCAGCAAAAAAAGCATTGAGTACTTTTAAGATGAACATAATTAACTTTAAAAAACTCCAATAAATACAACCACCAACCGGAGTAATGGATATTGTTTGATGGTGATATTATAGAGAGTAAAAGACCAAAACGAAATCGTGGGTGTTCCGGAAATTTTTCTTAATATTGACTACTTAACCAAATTGAGAGTATGAGGAAAAATGACTCGTGCTTTGCACATGAAGAGCACCAAGGACGGGATTCAACGGGTATTCAAGATAAGGACGGATGGTGTTACAAGGTTTCAAAATAAGAACTATTCATTGCAAAAAACATCATGGAGTGTGGTAGAGATTTGGGCTAAACCACGTGGATGAACGGTAATACAAAAGTTACAACACCTTATTCGTTTACGTCAAAACGTATTAAAACTTAATCCATGCACAGTATGCAACAACAATTTGGCAAAACAAGTGAAACAAAAAACCTTATGTATGTATACTCACATTTCCATCTTTTTTTTTTTTTACCTTTTTTGTAAAAGCAAAATATTAACTTTACAACAAATTGACAATAAATGGAGTAATTAACTATCAAGAATAGATACTTGTATATATCTCTTTTATTCTTTTTGTGTGATGTATGTGATACTTACTTTGTGACAAATATTAGTTTACATGTGTTGTTATTATTTGAAAAAGCCAAAAAGATGTTACATTTACTCTTAATAACTAAAATAAAATAATGAAAAATATAAAAAATAACAACAAAATAACTATCATAAAATAATGAAAAATATAAAGAATAACAACAAAAAGGGCGGGGTGTGGTTTTGTTTTTGTGAGGTAAACAATAATACATATGTTAACTTCACAATAACTAAACTATCACATAATAGATAAAATAATCATTATTCATATATACAAACCTTACTTTCTTTCTTCTTCCGATGTGGGACTATCAAATTTTAGACTTCTTACTTATTTTAAAAGAAGTGATACATCCATAATATAGTTATAATAATTTCATAATCTAATACTCAGTAAGCAATATATTTGTGTTGTTATGTACGAGTAATTCACACTATTCAGAATTTATTACATCATAGATCTAATCACTTGTAAGTCTTATTTAATTGTTTACTACTCATAGTTGTTTGGTTGTTCAATTTCAATATTGTAATAAATGAAGTGAAAAGTACTAGTTGTTTCGTTGTTCAATTCTACTAGTTGTACAGTTGGGTCGCTTAAGGTGAAAAACTAAGTGTTGGTTAGCGAGTGGTGGTGGCGGGCTAGGATTGAGAGAGTTGCACACTGCCACTATGGGTGATGGTTGTGAAGAGTATATATATGGGTACGAAGGGGTTGCAGGTGAAAACATGAAGGTGGGAAAGGTGGTAGGAGTATATATGTATATGTGTACGAGGGGCATAGGCGGGGAGATTGATGGATAGGTTTCCTAGATTGTTTCATTTGGATAAACATAAGGAAGGGGTAGTAGCGGATAAGGATGGTTGGGTCGAGGGAACATGGAGCTGGGTTTGGAGGCGTTGGAGGCATGTGTAGGATATACCAACGTTGTTTTGAATTGCAGGGACACTTGAAAGTGGTTGCTTAACGATAATGTCATTTTCTCTGTCAAAGCCTTGACAAAATTGATGGAAGAGAAGTGCATTGGACACAACATTAGCGAATCGATGTGGAATAAACTTGTTCCAAAGAAGGTTAACATCCTTGTGTCGATGGCGGTTTGAGGAAGACTTCCGGGTTAAAGCAGAGCTTATTAAAAGCGTATTGATTTGCATACAATTATAAGCCCAAGCTGCAATGAGGTGTATGAAATTATTAATCATAGTTTCGTATTATGCAACGGAGCAATGAATATATGAAGAAAAGCGTTCAAGTGATGGAAGATTGGTAATGTAAATGCATATTTAACTCATGAGATGTTTAGATACAGTGGGAATGGCGTGATTCCTTCAATCAATGGTGGTTTTTACAGCAGGCTGCTACATTTGTAGGAATCACAATTGTCGAGCGTTTGGGAAAAAAAGTTGAAACACCAACAAAATATTTGTATTTCCATTAAGTGTCCTTAATAACAAAATATTTGTATTTCCATGCAATCGGGTTTTCTTTTTACTAATACTAGTTATAATATATGTGCACGCACACAGTTTAGACAAAAAAAAAAAAATTTATATCAATGCTGAATATTGTGTTTTTAAATGTAATTACATATAATTATATACTTATGCACGAGTTTTTCATTATCCATTAATATCCATTAAAATTTTGTATAATCAAATTTTGTTAAAAAAATTTGTTAGATGACTCAAGATTCAAGTATATTTAGCTGATATGTATGTTGATGTTCCTATTTAAATTCCACACACAAGATGCGAGTTTAGTTGCACATAATAAACGTTGATAATGTTAAAATATACTCCTTAAAGTTTTTTAAAAATGTTTTTCTACATATCCTTATATAAATAAATAAAAATTATATAAGTAGTTGTTATAAGTACAATCACGTTTTTTTTTCATATTACAGTAACTCGTACTTACAGTTTGATAATTATATTCCTGTTTTCAATAATTTAGCCATATTTAATATACAATTTCGTGTCCACATTTGTCATACTTTTAATATGAAATAAATGAGTCCTTAGTAAACATATATAGTAAAAAAATGATATTTATAATCTCATGTATATTTATATGTTGGAGTTTTAAAACAACATATATATTATATTTTTAAATTATAAAGTATAAGGTGTATAAAGTATAAGGGAGTATTTGTTTAATTTCCAAAGTTATTAAAAAATATGGAATCTTATAATATTACACTTAACTCTAAACAATTTTTAAAAATTTAACCACTAAAGTTTTATTAATTACCCCCTTTTTTTTTAAGTTTTTGTTTTCACATATTTGACACCTCTGTTTTTATGTGTTTTGCTTTTCAACCAAATTTCTCCACGAAATTAATTAAAAGTTGACCAAAATCAATTTAATTTTGACTTTTATTAACCAATCACATCACACGATTTTTGCTTACGGCAAAATCAAGCTCTCCTATTAGTTTAATTTTTTTTTAATGAGAAGGGTTTTGTAAAACACTGAAATGATGAATTCCTTTATATATATATATATATATATATATATATATAAAAGATTTATCATTAATATTTTAAGTTTGAAATGATTTTAATAACAAAACTAGTAACACGGTGTTATAAAGTAGTTAAATTTGAAACAAATAGAGCAAGTCAAATGAAATACGCAAGTGCACAATAATTTTTTTGTTTGCGTTAAAAAGATACAAAAATGTTGGAAGAATACCTTTTGTGAGTTGCATATTTTCACTACAAAGCCACCTTCCAACACGGCGTAAATAGGAAACCATATGTATATATATACACTAGCTTCATAGCCCGCCCGGATAGGCGTGCTAACTTCATAAGATCACTTGACGTAAATAAATATTGAATGACGACAAATATTTTAGACACATAAATTGGAACACAAAAATGAAAATGTTCATGCATTGTATGTAAAAGTGAGAATGAAAGGTATGAGAACAACTTAATTAGATGATACATAGATTGAATAAAACTTTTTCATACACAGTGTTTGTTATATACTTTGTGTAGTGCCGTATTTGTAGAAGCAAAAAACCTTGACAAAGTTAAAAAAAAAAAAAAAAAAAAAAAAAAAAAAAACGACAATCTACACAATATAGGTAGCTATTTTTAATGCAATATATATAAATAGCTACTTTCACTTTTAATAAATAAGTCATAATTATTACGTCTTCTCAAGTGGCAACCATGTATTATTTAACCACATATTTTGGCGCAAGAATCTATTTCTCCCAGTGGCAACTACCTATTATTTGAAATTTCAAAATTATATGCCTTATTGGTTATAATTTTGTAGTCTCCAACATGGAAGTCAATCATCTCCCAATTTTAAGTCCTATTATTTTGCATGACTATAAAAATAGGAGATATTTGAATACTTTTCTATAAAAATTGGTATGACATGAATAGATGCTAATATTTTTAACCAACGTTATGAATCCAATTAACTCTTATAAATGCATTTTTCGTCTATGATAACAGCAACTAATTGCCATGCGTTCATGGTTCTTCCCACAAGGATCACTAATAATAACTTTGTGAAGATCAACTTCGCACTCCTGATGTTACAGAACCTCAAAGCTATAATTATTGTAAACCTTTTTAAACATGTAAAAGTGAAACAACACTTAGAAATTTTGTTTTAGTTGACGGCCTATTTCCAAATCCTCGGTCACAAATTCTCCAACTTGATGAATGTGGATGTTGAGCGATCACATAGCTCCATACCAATTACATTAAAAGTGAGTTAATAAGCATGTCCGTACGGATTTAATTTACCAAAAAACTTCATTAGACGAATATAGTCCATAGATATTATTGGTGTGAGATGCATCAACATGTCTTCAACAACTCATATTCAATCTTTACATAAAAATAATACCAGATTCCAGAACATACTCAAACTTGGTGCAAATGGACAGGACGTATCCAAACATGTTGTCATCAACCGAAAAATTAAACCATTAAATCCAACACTGTCCAGCCAGAACCAAAACTATAATAATATAGACCGAAATGAATTCAAACAAACCAAGAAAAAAAACAAACACTCTAAATATAATAAGAAAATAATAATACCATAGCCATCTGAACAAACCTAAGTTAACATTCCCAAATGAACCAGCATAAGTTTAAAAGTCCATACCAGGTGACCCATATTTCCAAACAGACCCATAATGATCCAAATCGTCCGGAACCATATCAGAACCCATAAATATAAATCCAAATAAACCAGAAAAGGAATGGTAGAACCATAATTATCAAGTAAGAATAAGTAATCAACATAAAAGCCATTAATTAAAAATATATTAATCAGACAAAATTATTCAAATAAAATACCATCTCCATGGTAAAATACAATAACCATGGCTTCATAGCAAAGCCAACTTATTGGGGATAAAATCCAAACTTCAAAGTACGAAAAAGATAAATAATGTTTGATGAAAGCCAAACTTGCCAAGGTAAAACAAGTAAGAAAGTAAAACCATAGAGATGTTTGTCGTCCTCTATCCTTCTTCTCTACCTTAACATGGACCAGTTTTGGAATCTTTGAATTACTTACTTCAACTTCTGGTTCACATTCAATATCATCTAGATTGATAAACACGCATTTCTTATCACCACCAGAATCTTTTGCGCCTCCGGCAGCGTGCTCACCTTTGTCTAAACTTTCTAACGTCTCCACATCTTTGCCTTTATCACCAACAGAACTGTGAGCACCTCTTGCAACATCATCACCTTTGTTTGAACTTTCTGAAGTATCCATACCTTTGCATGTACTTCTTGAAGCATCCATTGCCTTGTTTGGTGTACGCACATCAAGCATGCGGTTGATGTTGGTGTCTTGAAAGTTGGTTGGCTTGATCAGAGTGGCAGGGGTGGTAAACTCTTGGTCACCCTGATGTTGGGACAAAATATTTGTTACATATTCACTTTGAATTGTATGAATAAATTGAAAAAAAACTATGTTTGAAATGTTTGATCAACTCAGGATCCTCTGAAAAGGCATCACACCTGTATGTGTGATTGTTGTTATTTACGTTATAGTCTAAAAGGAATATCTTGAACAAAAGCTTCTTCCCAATGAGTGTATCCAAGTCATCTAGCCAATATTCATCAGGGTTCATCCCATGTCTTTCCATTAACTCCCAAGCAGTGTCATTTGACAGCTTATGGAAATTTGAGTTGAAAAACAAAATAGGTGTTGAGCCAGATTGATCAATGATCCTCATGATAACCTTGATTTTATTGCAATAAATTAAAATGAATTACTACACATATATCCATAAGTTATTTTAATAAACATTAGATGATTGTGCAAAATGAAGAGATTACTATTACCTAGATGCCATTGGGACCTAGCCATGGTCTTCACAATAAAAGGCTGGCATGCAATTTTTGGAAGATGAGGGTCCTTTACCTTCAACGACAGTAACCTTCTTGTTACATTCCTTGTTGGCAGTGTATGCCCAACCGCTTTCTTTGTGAAATTTATGAATTGTTGCAAGGACGATACAATGTGATTTCTGAGAAAAAGAAATGGGAATGTTTATACACAATTTTATGGTGTATATTTATGTGAAATATATAAATGTAAAAAGTATGGTTGAGTAAGCAACCTGTTCAGTCTCGAATGCCTCCAACCATTTTTTTTACCGCACCGTGGAAAAATTCCGCTATTGTAACCACTGGTTTGACTGGTGCGAACAACTCAATCTTAAATTGAGTCTCATCATAGCTTGCATAGTCAGGCGCGTTCTCGCATCTGAAAGACAATCTACATATTGCAAATATATAATTGTGAATATCAATTTATGAGTCAAGATATTCAAATATATAATTGCAAATATTTCAAAATTTTAAGAGTCGGTTTGAACATTAAAATTTCAAAACTCAAGCAATTTAAAGAATTAAAAAAAAAAAAAAAAAAAAAAAAAAAAATAGGGCTCGTACATGGCGAAACGGGTGATTTTGGTAATCCATTTTGGAACTGCTACTTGGAGTATTGGGTGATTTTTGGTAACCCATTTTGGAACCCTTACTGCCGGAAAACCTTTGCATATTGTTTCAATTAACTTTGTGTTACAAAATACAAATTGAAAGTGTGATTTAGGGTTTTGGTTGTAATCGGTATTTATAGATAAATGCTAGGGTTTTGAAATGCCGCGTGAAATGGAGACTATGATTTGAAGATAATATTTTGCCATTCAAATTTTCCGTGATTTTCTGTATTATTTTGAAAATAAACGAATAAAATCCCAAAAAATAGATCTAAACATCGTATGATTTGGTGAATTTGTTTTTGAAATAGATATTTGAGTGGCTATGATTTTGGAATTTCGGAGTGAAAAGGGGGAGTTTACAGTTAGGGCTGTAAACGAATCGAACGAACACGAACGGAGCCTTGTTCATGTTCGTTCATTTAATTTTAACCGGACAAATAAACGAACACGAACGCTTAAACGGACAAAATTTCTTGTTCATGTTCGTTTATTAAGAAAATGAGTTGTTCATGTTCGTTTAACGAACATAAACGATCTTACATAAATGAACATAAACAAACAATCATAAACTTTATTAAATTATGCATCAAATACTATTTTATAAGTGTCGTTTTGTTTAAACAAACTAATTTAAATATTATACAATTCAAAGATTCGATATACGAACATAAATAAGTAAATGAACATAAACGAACGTTAACGAACGCATAATCGGACGTTCACGAACATAAATAAACGGATATGACTTTTGTTCATGTTCGTTCGTTTAACTAAACGATCGTAAAATATTGTTCATGTTCGTTCATTTAATAAATAAACGAACATAAACGAACTTTTTACCGAACCGTTCATGAAATGTTCACTGAACGTTCAGTTCGTTCGCAGACCTATTTCCAGTAAATGGTTGGTTTCAGTTATTTTAAGTTGATAAGATTGAAGATGCTATAGTTGAAGAAAGTTTACCTCTTTGGAAATAAGAGATCGTACAACAAAGTGTGACTTGCCTTAGTGGTTGAGGTGCTTATCTTTGAACCTCAAGACTCAAGTTCGAACCTTGTCATAACTAAGATTTTGCTCCAATGCTGAATATTGTGACTTCTAATGAGCTTGAAATAAATACTTTCCTTTATGTAAACACAATTTGTAATTTTGATAATTAAAATATATGTGAGCAGGTATGAAATAAACACAAAACAAGTTTTTATAGATTTTAACAAACTACTAAAAGATACAAAATTGAGCATAGTTGTTGTTGGCATTTATTTAAGGCCTATTCAATTCGACCCAAAAACAGACTCAGAGTAAGCCTAATTAATCGAACCCAAAAACCAACTCACAAAGTAAGTAACTTAAGATACGTTTTCTCATACTCATGTCATAAATCTTTGATATTTGGGATTGCTCAATTTAAACTGCTTTAAAAAGTATGCAAGTACCAACAAGCTATTTACTTTATAAGTTGCAAGGAATATGCTTTATCTTAAAGCTCCAAACTGTTTACTTTCCTAATAGAATTAAAAAATGACAACTTTGATAGGACATTTGAAAATGAATATGAAGGTGAAACGATAACACAACAATGGGATATTTTGGGAATATTTTAATGAAAAAGGTATGGTTAAATACCAGGAAGTGAACATGGGACATATATCAACCACATGCACTTCTTTTCCTCTTTTTTCAATGTGGGACAAAGTTTGGACACAACATCGAGCTCTACAAATTTCAAAATATTACGAAAAAAATAATTCATCATTAATTGTTATAATAGCTTCTAAATAATCTATCATTCAGGTTTTATTACTTTATAGATCTAATCGGTAAATCACCACATTTATTGATAATAAGTAAGCATTTAAACATATCGTGTAGAGAACACACCATCTGCTAAAAATCTTTTTGTCCAAAAAGGCAAGTCAAACATATTTGTCGACTTCAAAAGGTCAAGCTGCCTCGACAACTGAACAAGGTAGTATAAAAAGAGACTAGTTTAATTATCCACTTAAGCTGTAACATGTTTTCTTGTAGATAAATCGCAGTCACCTGTGATAACATCTACTTTGATGTATTTATTTTTCGGTTTTTCGAAAGGTACAATGTGCATTATACTTTTGAAGAATGGTCATGCGATGAGGGTAGGTTGGTCTGGTGATGCAATTCTCAATCAAACAAAACAACTTAAAAAGCAAGTGCCATCTCCAATTCAATACAAAACATTTTATAGACGTCACAATTTGATACTCATGACATATATGTGCTAAAATTAGCAGGAATATTTTTTTTTTGTCTTTTTTTATATCCGTTGAATGGAACGATGTTTCGAAAACCTTAGATAAGAGTCATACGCATGTAAAAATAATAAAAACAAGCAAAAAAGGTCGTGCTAGAAACCACAGGAATGAACATATATAACACATGTTGACTCCAAAAGTATCTAACACTACATCAAGTAATGTAACAGTCAATTATATATACAAACATTTCTTTCCTTTTTTCCCGATGCGGGATAAATTTTACCCTAAAGATAATAACATATTACAATTCTTAATTTGTCGTAACATATGATTCATTCATTATGGTCATAAAAATGAAGATGTTACAAATTCTACAAGTGAACATATTAACTCATGGAACATCTAACACCACATCAAAAACAGGTAACAGTCAACTATACATACAAACATTTGTTTTCTTTTTTCCCGATGTGGGACAATTTTACCCCAATGTCCCAAACATAAAATTTAACAACTTTTTAATTTGTCGTAACATATTATTCATTCATTGGGTTAGGATTGTCTCAAGTTACTTGAGTCAAGTTAGGGCATTATAAGGCATTGGATTTGATCCAATGGCTCATGATGCCTTAACTTGACTCAAGTTGTGTTTACAACTTGAGAGAATCCTTGTCCTTCATTCATCAGGGGCGAGGGGTGGTTTGGGTTTTTCTTTCATCACATCAGATTCACATCAGCTTTTTCTCTTTTCAAAACGTTTTCTTTCAACTTTCCCTCAACCACTGCAGCACCTTCTCTCCATTCCATTAATTATTTTTTATTTTTTATCATCTAAAAATACTCCTAAAACATAAATACCCACTCACAATACACACACAATAAATAAAATATTGTTTCTCTTTCATAAAAATATTTCAACTCCATTCGGGACTAGAGTCCTGTGATATTAAAATTTTGTTGTTTCCTTGTATCTTAGGTGTGGTGTTTTATAGGGTCCCGCAAAAGGAAAGGCTTTTGTGTAGGAAAACACAATTTAAATCAACAACAGATCTTGAATCTAAATTCAAGAACAACTTCTTTTATTCAATCAAAACTATCCAGATCAATAAGCAACTGATCTTAATCAGAATAACCCAGAAACATCACATGCTGAACATCACACAATCCTTCCCATTGCTACTCAGGTGGAAGGCTATTGACTAATTATCAATAGTCTTTACAATACAAGAAACCTCACAATCACTCTAAATCAATATTAGAAACAATCAGAAAGTAGTTTTGGTTGAGAGAAGATCGACTGCAATCTTCACTTTGAGAGAGGATGAGTTATGAGAAACCCTAGAAGAATAAGACTATAAATAGCCTTGACCACAACTGACTTTTCACCTTTCCATATATAGCACCATAAGCCTTTTATCTTTCACCAAACTTCCACATAAAGCCAAACTTCAAATAAGCTATAAACTGAAAATGTAAAAGTGCAACATTAGTCCCTAGAATATAAGTTTCAGTATTTGAGTTATATTTTAACATCCCCCCTTAACTCAAACCTGAAACACATCATCTGCACCAAGATTAGAAACCGCTTCATGTTGTAGCTTATCAAGCCCTTTGGTAAAATATCGACTATCTCGATTATTTTTCGCTTTAATAACTCCACCAAAATTTTTCTCTCACAAAATGTAGATCAATTTCCAAGTGTTTTGTTCTCTCATGAAAAAGCAGATTAGCCGCAATTTTAATTGCAACCCCGACTATCACAAAACAGCTTTTACAGAAAAAAATGTTCCCGTTTAGATCTTTTAAAACTTTCAAGACCCAAACAACTCAAGTAGCAGAGGCCATTGCTCTATACTCGCCTCTGCACTAGACTTAGAAAGGGTGTTTTGTTTTTACTTTTCCATGAAACTAGTGAACCATTAAGAAATAAACAAATCTCAGAATCGGTCTTCGGTAACAACACACTTGGCCCAGTCTGCATCCACATAAGTCTCAAGATTTTCAAAAGAGTTTTTAACAATGTGAATCCCTCTTCCAGGTGAACCCTTTAAGTATCTTAAAACCTTAAGTGCAATTTTAAGATGAGACTTAAGTGGTTTATGCATAAATTGGCTCAAACAATGTACAACATATGATATATCAGTCCTAGTATGTGTTAAGTAAATCAGTTTCCCAATAAGTTTTTGATACTCAGTTATATTGTCCAAAACAGGATCAGTAGAAGTAGGTTCATTAGAAATAGAAACACTTTGTTCTAAAGGAAAAGCAGATGGCTTACAAGCTAGTAAACCAAACTCAGAAAGCAAATCTAGGCAATATTTTCTTTGAGTTAAACATAAACCCTTATCAGTTTCAATCTCTTCAATACCCAAAAAATACTTAAGTTTCCTAAATCCTTAATCTGGAATTTAGACTTAAGAAACACTTTAAAACTTTCAATCTCAGCCAAGTTATTACCAGTAACAATAATGTCATCAACATACACAAGTAAAGAAACAATATTACCTAAATCATTCTTGATAAACAAGGAATAGTCACCCTTACTTTGTATGAAACCATTCTCAAGCAAAGCACTGGTTAACTTAACATTACACTGTCTGGGTGCTTGTTTTAAACCATATAAAGACCTTTTAAGTCTACAAACTCTTTTATCATTGACATCAAAAAAACCATCAGGCAAAGACATATAGACAGTTTCATGTAGATCACCATAAAGAAAGGCATTATTGATATCAAGCTGAAATATAGGCCAACTTTGTTGAACAGCTAAATTAATAAGACATCTAACAAGAATAATCTTCACAACAGAGAGAAAGTTTCATCAAAGTCAACCCTTCCTTTTGATTATAGCCCTTAGCTACAAGTCTAGCTTTATATCTATCTACCTCACCATTGGACTTATATTTTCTTAAAACCCATTTACAACCTATAGCCTTTACGCTTTAAGGTAATTTAACAATTTCAAAAGTGTCATTTCTATACAAAGCTTCCATCTCATTATTCATTGCATCTACCCAGTGCTGATACATGCAAGCCTCCCAATAGTTTTTAGGCTCAAAACTTTTATTCAATTCAATAACAAAGCATAAAGTATCTTTTTTGAGTTTAGCATAAGTCACAAATTTTTCAAGACCAAATTTAACTTTTGAATCAACAATATAATCATTATACTCCCTCTGTCCCAAAATTATAGTCCCCTTTTTACCTTTTTGGTCTTTCTACTATAACTTTGACCATGAGTATTTTTGTTTGTGTTATATAATATTTGATGCAACATATATGAATTGATTGAGTTTTTAAATATATTTTTATTGGTATAATTTTTATCAATTATTGTAAAACACAAACAAAAATATTTAAGGTCAAAGTTGAAAAGAAAAGACCGAAAAAGTCAAAGGGGGACTATAATTTTGGGACGGAGGTAGTATTTGTTAGGAAAATTTGATGTTCTACCAGTTCTTCTTAACACAATTTGACCATTATTATGTAACCCAACTTCTGCTGCTTGTTCAGAAGAGGGACTGTGATCACCCTCAGAAGCACTCACACCAACTGGTGTTGCAGCCCTCTCATCAACACTGGTAGCCTCATTGGAACCAGGAGAATGCCCCAATTCATCCTCCCTTTGGTCAATTGTTGGGCCATCCAAGTGTTGAGAGTTGCTGCCATCACCCAAATGATGATCATTTTGATTTATATTACCCATAGGGGTACCATTTAGCTTATTATCATCATTGGTGTGTCGATCTTCACCGATAATTTCATCAAAGAAATTAACATGATTTAGATTCCGATTTGGAGGTCGAGCAGCGAGAAGAGTTTTAATATTGAAAGGAAACACTTTTCAAAAAAATTTACATCTCTAGAAAATATAAACCGATTCCTTTCAAGACTATAAAGTTTGTAGCCTTTTGAAAATTAGAATACCCAACAAAACACATTTTTATGCTCTACTACTAAACTTATCATGATGGTAAGAACGTAGCAAAACATAAGCAACCAAACATTCTCAAATGATTTAGATCGGTTTTCTTTTAAAACAAGATTAAAGGAGACTTTCCATTTAGTAACGAGGAAGGCAATCTGTTAATCAAATAAGTGGCGCTTAGAATGCATTCGCACCACAAAAGAGGCAATCCCACAAACATAAGGGATCTAGCTACATTTAAAAGATGCCTATGTTTCCTCTCACAACCCCATTCTTTGAGGAGTATAAGCATAAGATGTTTGATGCACAATACCTTTATCTTCACAAAATTTATTAAACTGATTATTAACAAACTCAGTACCATTATCACTCCTAAAAATCTTAACACTCTTCTCAAACTGTGTCTGGATTAGATTATAAAAAATTTGTATGCAATCAAACACTTCACGCTTATACTTAAGCGGATAAACCCAAACAGCCCTGGTGAAATCATCAACAATAGTGAGAAAAAATCTGTATCCTTCTTTACTTTTAATTCTATAAGGACCCCAAAAATCAAGATGAACAATATCACCAAGATTCGTGGTTTTATGGTCACTTAAAGGAAAAGATTCTCTAGTTTTTTTAGCCTTTTGACAGACTTCACAAGGTTCAATTTCAGTGTTATTTTCAAAAAAGATTTCACCTTTTAAAACAGACAAGACCTGATCAGAAGGGTGACCAAGCCTACCATGCCATAAGTTTTTTGTCAAATTACATGTTGGGCTTGAATTCTTAAATCCTAGGGCAGTACCTTGATTTCCATCAAAGTAATACAATCCATCCTTTTGTTTACCAATCCCTAGAACATTCACCCCCCTCAAATCCTGGGGTAAAACATAACATTGTAACTCATCAAAAGCAATAACAAACTTGCTGTCTCTAGCCACTTTATGAACAAACATTAGACTAACACAATACTTTGGAACAACTAGCACATCATATAAAGTTAAATGATTAGTTAGAATCATATTTCCAACCTTAGTGATTAAAGCCTCAGTCCCATTGGGGTGAGAAACCTTAATTCCAAGTATGGAAATATCAATCACATTAACTAAGCATTTATCAGTATATGTAAGATGCTGGTTAGCACCAGAATCAACAATAAGTCTAGCTGCAACAAGTGCAGACCTAAACTTACTATTATTACAGGAAAAACTTTTCAAAGTTTTGATTAAAGAACTTGCTATTGTTTAAAACAATACCTGCCATATTGGCATGTACTCCTTTTTCATTTCCATCAACATTTTTAGAGTTTTATTTAATCAATGAAATCAGTTTAGAAATCTGGTCATCTGAAAAAGTAGAAGTGGAACTAGAGCCAACAGAATTATTATTATTTATAAACCTCTTGTTAAAGTTCTGAGCACCTTGACTATTATTATTAGTACTAGTCCTTTTATTCTTTCCAAAATCAGCAGGGTACCCAATGAGTTTAAAGCATCTATCAGCAGTATGTCCATTAAAACCACAATGTTCACAAACAAACACAGGACCACCAGCAGTCCTCCTATTATCACTAGACCTAGTGGTATTATTTGGCCTAGAGTAACCACCAGAAGATAGGGGCCTCTGAGAGTTAACTTTATTGGGCACACTGGAGTTAAACACAGTTGACTGAGACTTGTTAGAAGTCCCACCAACTGAACCCCACAGATCTATGAGATTCCTCACTAGAAATAATGGCAAAAGCCCCTTTCACATCAGGTAGAGGATCTCTAGATAATATATTACTTCTTATTTGCATATAAGAATCATCCAAGCCCATTAAGAATTGCATAAGTTTCATTAACTGATTATGTTTTTTAAAATCATCAGCAGCATGACAAGTGCACCTAGGTAACTGAACTAAAGCATCAAATTGTTTCGACAAAGTGCTCAGTTTATTAAAATATTCAGCAATAGAACAACCATTTTGAGACAGAGAATTGATTTTATGATGCAGATTAAAAGTAACTGAACCATCAACTCTATCAAAAGTTTCTTTTAATTCATTCCACACATCAGAAGCCCTTTTTGAAAAAAATTGACCCAAGAACAACTCTTCTGATATGAAATTCAAAATCCATCCCAATACAACAGCATTAACCCTGTCCCATTGTCTCCCTAAAACTTCATCAACATATGACCTAGTGCAAGTACCATCTATAAATCCAGTTTTATTTCTGCCTTCAAGAGCCAATAACATAGCACATAACCACACATTATAATTTTCAGTCCCTTTTAGTTTAATAGAAACAACAGTCAATGTAGCATAATCATTAGGATGCAAGTGAAGAGGATGACTAAGATCCAACTTACTAATTAAAGTAACTGGCTCATCATCAGCCTCAAATTCATCATCAGTATAACCATGAAGAGACATAATTGAACAAATATAGACAAACACACAAGAAAGGTCAAGAAAGAAGTTCCCATGCTTCCTTGCCACTCAAAGTGTTAGGTCAAGGGCTGAACACAAGCACACAAACAATAGAAAGCAACAAAAACAAAGAAACCCTAAACACAACAATCAACCAATCTCAACTTCCAAAATCCCAAATCCTATCCTCCAGCAATCTAATGCAAGAAAATAAAAACAGAAATTAAAGAAGAGAGCGTGAGAGGTGTTACAGAGCACGCAAGAATCCAATAAGCAGCGGAACAAGAACCCAGATTATGATCTTGATTCACTTAGTCAAGAATCACAACCCAAATAATATCAATAACACAAAATCACCAAGATTCACCAAAACACCGGTAAATCAACCAAGAGCACTTATCCAACCACCAATCGAAGCCAGAGATCAAAAACCCCAAGAAATAACCAAACCCTAATTTTTCAAAAAAATTAGTCAATTAGAGTCAAAAGAAACCAATTAACCACAGTTAATTGAATTAAATCAATCCAATTTTAAAAACCCCCAAATTTTTCCGAAAACCAATTTTAATTTTTAAAACCGATTAGAGCAAAGATTTAACAACCTGGCTCTGATACCATGTAGGAAAACACAATTTAAATCAACAACAGATCTTGAATCTAAATTCAAGAACAACTTCTTTTATTCAACCAAAACTATCCAGATCAATAAGCAACTGATCTTAATCAGAATAACCCAGAAACATCACATGAATCACAAACAACTGAACATCACACAATCCTTCCCACTGCTACTCAGGTGGAAGGCTATTGACTAATTATCAATAGTCTTTACAATACAAGAAACCTCACAATCACTCTAAAGCAATATTAGAAACAATCAGAAAGTAGTTTTGGTTGAGAGAAGATCGACTGCAATCTTCACTTTGAGAGAGAATGAGTTATGAGAAACCCTAGAAGAATAAGACTATAAATAGCCTTGACCACAACTGACTTTTCACCTTTCCAGATATAGCACCATAAGCCCTTTATCTTTCACCAAACTTCCACATAAAGCCAAACTTCAAATAAGCTATAAACTGAAAATGTAAAAGTGCAACATTAGTCCCTAGAATATAAGTTTCAGTATTTGAGTTATATTTTAACATTTTGCTGCTTGTTTTTCCCGATGGCACCTCTCACACTTATAGTCATAACAATCCGCGAACATGATAATCAACATTATGTGTTTTGAGAAATAAACACCATTCAGATTTGCTACTAGGTCATAGATCACAACAGTAAATATTTAATTACTTGAGTTACTTTACCTTTGTTGACTATATTGTTAGCTAAGAACTAGAACAAAATTTATATGTGTGTGATAGTGCCCTATTGAAAAAGTTAAACAAGTTCACACACTTATAAATAAGTTGATCGTAAGACTATTGTAATATTCCTATAATCAATGGTTAACAAAACCTTTTATACAAAGTTATAAATGTTTGTGTTGTAAATTTGAGTCCTTGCAGCTTAGTTTATGATAGCAAGTAACATTTACATACACATCTTTTCAAAAATTTATGATCATTCAACACAAAGCATTTTTTCACATTAGCTCTGAGCATAAGATGCTAAAAGACATATCTTTGGATCAAATAACCACATTGATCGAATATTATGACTTCTACTGTGTTGAAAGAATTAATTTCCGTTTTAGACATATAATTGTTAACGTGATAGTTAAAATATATGTGACATGTTATAAAATAAACCCAAAAACACGATTTAGATTCTAAGCCACGTTTTACTGTCAAAGTTATAGATAAAAAGGTAGGAAGTAGAGAAGATAATTTCAACTTGTTTATATCTAATGTCATAATGAAGTTACATTTTACTCTTAATAACTGAACCAAGTACTAAAATAACAACAAAAGATACGGTTTTAACCGGCTGGCTAAAAGATGTTTGTCAAAGTGAACATAGCTCGTATGTTAACTTCACAACAAATTGACAATAAATAAAAAGAGTGATTAACTATCAACAATATGTACTTATATCTCTTTTATTCTTTTTTTGATGTATGTGATACTAACTTTGTAACAAAGATCGGTTTACATGTGTTGTTATTAATCTAAAAAGTCAAAAGAAAGTTACATTAAGTAAAAGAAACAATGAAGAATATAAAGAATGCCAACAAAAATTTCGAGATTCCTGCCAAGTGAACATAATGTATATATTAAATTCACAGCAATCAAAGAAGACTACTAGAGCAACAATAATCAGCTATATATACAAACATTTCTTTCTTTCTTGCTCCAATGTGGGTCTATGAAATTTAAAACTTCTTAATTTTTTTCAAAGACCCGATTCATCCTAAATATAGATAATAATAATTTCTGAATCTAATAATCAATATATTCCTGTTGCTATCTACAAGTAATACACCCTATTCAAAATATATTAACACAACTAGGGGTGTTAATCGGGTCGGGTTGGTCGGGTTTGGGTCAAACGGGTCGGGTCCAAGTCGGGTCGAGGCTAAAAATAATATACCCAAACCCGACCTTATTTGAACTCGGGTTAGTCGGGTTTGGGCCAAGTCAGATCGGGTCATGTCGGGTTCGGGTCTGCGCCATTTACAAAATCATAGAAAGAAACACACTTACGCTCTAACCCGCTTATCTCTTTTCTTTAAAAACATGAACTTCTCTATAACTGTGTAATGCATGCATATTCAACGTTCATATAAATGTTCATATAAATGCCTTTAAGCATATTTTAAAACAACATTAATTAGACTTTTAAAGAATACATTCAACAATTAAAATTAAATAAAAATGTAAAAAAAAAAAAAAAAATCCTAACTCCGGTTAGTCGGGTTGAACTGAACCCGAATAAGCTAAGCATTTGAACCCGATACCCGACCCTAGTTTGTACTCGGGTTAAACGGGTTGACCCGATTGACCCGAGTTAGACTTTGGACCCGAGTAACCCGACCCGATTATCTTTAGTCGGGTCCGAGTCGGGTCGAGATTTTTGACACCCCTAAACACAACTGGGCGATAGTTGGGCTTTTCTAAAGGCCAATTCTAATCACTTGTAAGTCTTATTTAATTGTTTACTCCTCGTAGTTGTTTAGTTGTTCAATTCTACTAGCTGTATAGTTGGGTCGCTTAAGGCAAAAAAATGGGCGTTGGTTGGAAAGTGGCTGTGGCGGGCTAGGATGGAGAGAGTGGCATTATGGGTGAGGGTGGTGAAAACTATATATATGGGTATGAAGGGGTTGTAGGTGAAAACATGAGGACGTTGGAGGAATGCGTAGGAAATATCAGCGTTATTATAAATTGCAAGGACACTTGAAAGTAGTTGCTTGATGATAATGGCATTTTCTTTGTCAAAGCCTTTACAACATTAGCAAGTCGATGAGGAATAAACACGTTACGAAGAAGGTTAACATATTTGTGCGAAAGGCGGTTGAAGACTTCCGATTATAGTGAAGCTTGATAAGAAGGGTATTGATTAGCATACAATTTTATGAGTAAGCTTCGATGAGGTGTGTAAAACTATTGATCATAGTTTGGTATTACGCAACCAAGCTATGAATATATATGGGGAAAAGCGTTCTAGGGATTGAAGATTGGTAATGTTGGAACACGAACATATCTATTCCAAGATATATATATATATATATATATATATATATATATATATATATATATATATATATATATATATATATATATATATATATATATATATATATATATATATATATAGAATCTAGATCAAATAAGATCATGCTTAAAGTTGTTAAAATGAGATCAACTAAAATTTGACAAGAGATACTCTCCTTACAATAAAAATAATTTTTTATTTACTACAACTAAAATTGTTAAAGTTTTGATAGATTTCTTTTTAAAATTTACGAAACCTAGGTGATACACTTTGATTAGAAGTTTAATGTGTATCGTGTTTTGTATGTGTATCGTGTTTTGGAATATTTATTAGTGTAATGTGATCGTGTATCACTAATCCAAACTCATGTATCATTTGGTTATTAGTTGCTAAAATGTTAATTTGTATTAAAATATTATTTTTTTGTATATGATTGCTAAAATTGTTATTTATAAATGTTTTAGTGGTTTTTAGATTTGATCTTATTTTTACAACTTTAAGCTTGATCTCACATTAACCCTCCCCTATATATATATATATATATATATATATATATATATATATATATATATATATATATATATATATATATATATATATATAGTGTATAGTTATATCTGAGAACCAAATAATTTATGAGAACTGCGAGAACCACCTTTTACTCCTTGCAATGCATAATATACAATATCATAATGCACAATGGCATTTTTGAAAATATATGTTGTTTATTTTAAAAACTAAATTAAATAAAGGGCAAATGGGAACTAATTTTTCGCTCCTCCATTTATTGCTCCCACATCATAAACCGTTCCCCATTTACTGCTCCCCATTTACTTCAATCTTCATCTCTTCCTCTCAAACCCTAACCACCATCACGCCGCCCCTAACATACCTCACGCAGCCACAAGATCAAGTCACTCCAAATACCTAGCCACAAGATCAAGTCGCTGATGCCTATGGTTTAGTGTTCGTGATGTCTCCAGTGAGTAGGTTTAATTATTTTATGTCAAATGAAAGTGCACATGGATTTATTTAACGTGTTTTACCCGTGTAAAAAGAGTATAGGTTTCGATCTGAAACTGTTTGGCTTTCGATCTGAAATTATTTGGTATTTCGATCTAAAAATGAAATATAGGTTTCGATCTAATTTTTTTTCGGTAATACTTTTGATAATTATTTGGTGTAACCTGTTTTCTTATCAAATTCATATTTTTAATTGTAATCTGGATCTAATTTTTTTACAGCTGTTAGATGTTATTGCCAACATTCTGATATTTATATCATTTTATGCAATTATTTAATATATTGTAGTGCTATCTTGTCTGCTAATATTTTTTCATGACGATGGATGTGTTTGGAATGATCATGGCAGGGGGCCCTTTTTTATTATGTTTATTTTTTATTTTTTTTGTTCCTGATGATTGCTTATGTTTGAACATACTTATATAATAGCAAGTGCATATGTTATATTATAAGTGCTACTTGTTATAGTTGTTTGAGACTTTGAGTATATACATAAATGCATACGTGTTATAGCTTTAACTGAAATAAGAGGAATTGTTTCAGTTTTGTTTTCATGACTTGTCCAAGGTTCACAACCATGGGGAACCACTTTGTTGTACAGGTTGAGTCGAAAGTGCCGTTAGATAGATAAATTTGATTTTGCAATTTATTTGGTTAAATTACCAATGGTTCAAATCTTACTTTTATTGCACTTATCGCCTCGGTGTACATGTGTTTTGAGTGTGCATATGTGTTTTACGCTTCGAATTTTAAACCTTCTATGCATATGTGTTTTGCTGGTTTCATGAACTTGTTTCTTTTGTTTAATTTCACCGTTATGGAAAGGATTGTGTACAAGGATTAAAAACACATGTGTATATATGCCTACAAAGAGATCGAGAAATCGAGAGTGGCCAATGAGGAAAATGAGGAGAAACACATGTGTACAAAGAGATCGAGAGTGGCCAATGAGGAAAAACACATGTGTAGAAAGTGGCCAATGAGGAAAAAACACATGTGTACAATGAGAAAATACAATTTATGTAATACAACATATTTATGTAATATTTTTAATAAAGTTGTTGTTTGTATAAAATTGCATAAATGTATTAATAATGTTTTGTTGTTTGTATACATACTTATGTAATATTTTTATAGATACATGTGCAAATACAAAACACCTATGCAAAAAACGGAAAATACAATTATTAAATAATACAAAACACATGTGCACACAATGTAAAAAAAAAAAAAAAAAAAAATCCTAGAATTACTGGAAATAAAAAAAACGTTTTTTGTAAAAAAAAAATCAAATATAAAAGAAAGTAATTTTACCATTATGCCCTTTTGAATTAAATTATACAAATTAATATAAGAAAAAATCGATTGGTTGATGGTGGTTCTCGCAGTTCATAATTTATTTGGTTACGAAAATAACCCTTCCCTATATATATATATATATATATATATATATATATATATATATATATGGGATATCTTATTCTACAATTTTTGTAGCCAACTAGCTACAATCCTCAACAAAAATACACAAGAAATTATTCGGGGCCCGCAGAATAAATCGGGGCCACAAAAAGAATCGGGACCCACAGCTTTAAGCACAATATTGTGGAAGATAAAAAGAGTATCAAGTGAGGTGAGAAAAGTGGCTATAGATATATATAACATATAGTACTGGTATTGTCTTTGGTACCGTTTATGTGTATATGTTGTATGAACAGCAATTTGTTTTTACGGCTATGTTATTAAAATTTGAAACTAAATATTTGTTTTAAAACAAAACAAATTAGAATTATGGATATATGATTGGAGATGAAGATAAGTACATTACTATGTTTGGCGCAATAGGTCGGGGATGAGGCTTATATTATAATTTTTATAAAGTTATTTGGCTAATTAGCTTAAACTGAAGCTTATTAATGTAAAATCACATAAAAATACATTAAATTAAAATCATATATATTTACGGCTTTTGCATAACAATTCATTACATTTTGAAAAGTATCTATACTACTTATAATAGATGAATGAATCATATTGTATAATACACAATGCACGACCAATGATCTTTCTCATCAATCTTAATTTTAAGACTTACAAGTTTTACAGTTTAATGTACAAAATACAAAGCAGTATTAATGTGGTCAAGATATTTAATGTAGTCAATTAATTAACAGGTCAATAAATACAATTAATGCAGTTATTAAAACACCCCTTACACAAGAAATACAAATTATCAAGCATATTGTACAACCAACTTAAACACAATTCGTGCATTAAATGTCGCTAAAACAAATAATAAAGCACATTATACAAATATTCAAGCCCGAACGGACAACGGGCCAAATGGGCCCGAGCCCGAACGGGTACTGTCCAAACGGGGTCGAGCTCGAACGAGAACGGGCTAAACGGGCTCGAGCCCGAACAGGCACGGACTAAGCAAAATACATAATTCACCAGAAAATTTTATTTCAGGGTACTCGCTGCCGCAACACGCGGATACCCTACTAGTTTAAGTAATTTAAATAGCTATAAGCCCCTTTCAGTGTGCTTGGGCTTATAGAGACTTATGGCTTATATAAGCCCCCATAAGCTTGTGTGATAAAAAAGACTTATTTATAAGCTGACTTATCTTTAACTTTAAGCCCCCATAAGCTCCATATAAGCCTCTCGCTCCCAAACACAGCCTACTAAGTAAAATCAATTACAAAACTACAAAACCATAATTAAACAAATTAGAATGATAGATATATGATTAGAAATGAAACCAATTGAGTTAGCTCATTTGGTCACATGAGCCCCTCGTGGAGCTTGAGGAGCGGTTTTACCTGGTTTCGAGTCTCGCAAAAGACAATGAAAATATGGATTTTCCACTTAATACGAAGCCGTGAGTTTTAGAGGTTTCTTTTCGCAGGTCTCTTCTAGTGGTTCGGGTCTCGGGGCTAGCCCGTTTGAATGGTTTAACTCGGAGGTCGGATTTCAAGTGTGATTCCGTTCTTAAAAAAAAACCTCATGTCCTAATACGTTGTAAAATATATGGAAAAATACGTAGGTTATCGATCTCGTAGAGATAATTGCAATTAATTGCAAGTATACACCAGACCAGTGGCGGAGCTAGAAAATCTAATCACGGGGGGCATTGAGCAATACATGTAGAAAAAATTTCTTTTAGCGTAACTTAAAATCGGTCGGGTCGGGTCGGGTCGGGTCGGGTTTGAATAAAAGCATGCCAAAATTTATCCCGATGCTCTTATGAGTTAAGAATACACGTCATTTGTATAAACGAAGCCCATTCATACTATCAATCATTACATCTAAGAAAGCAATTTAGGTAGTATTTATATGTCGAACGCTAAATGAAATTTAAAACATACATCAATGTGGCACACATTGTATCAACGCGCTAGCTAGTATCATTATGTACATTGTTTAAATAACTAATCAATACCCACTATCTCATATTCACATAATCCCATGCAACCTTTGACTTTCCCCTTTCCCTGTTTCTCACTTCCCAATTAATTAGGAACCCATTTTCCACCATGACTTCCGATTTTCAAACCAGAAGAAAAGTTTTCAGCAAATATTGAGGGCACTTAGAAATTTGTGGAGAGGGCACTCAATCTTTCCTCTACAAACTTGTCCTTTTTCTTTATGATATTGTGTGTCTAGAATAGCTTTGTTGTAAGCTGTCTCCGCCCCTGCACCAGACTACAACCTAGCATCTCATATATAAGTGAAAACCTTATAACCGTGTACGCAAATGTCTATCTCTGCGCCTTCGATGTGGGATACATATTGCACCAACAGGACTTCTAGATTATTGACAAATTACAAAAGTGAGCATAGTTTATTGGCCTTTACATAAGTAATTTAACAGACGTTTCCTTATACTCATGGTCTATAGGATTGCTCAATTAAACTACTTAAGAAACGTATGCAAGTACTAAAAAGCTATTTACTTTATGATACATCTTAAGAATGAAGGTCATACAAGTGATGTTGTTCATGAAGAAGATTCCAACTAAAGCAATAAATAAACTTGTGTTTAGTCTAATTCAATACTCTTTAAAGACAAAAAAACTATCCGCTTGACCTGAAAACTCAAAAGTAGACACTTTTTTGGATGAGAGAAAGTATATAGCTATCTTTGTTTGATTATTTATTGTGCTTGTGATGGATAGGCTTCCTCTACAACGTGTTTTAGAAAATAGAAAGGTGTTGCTTCAAAGAGAGCAAGCAACATGGTCTATGCTCGAGCTTTAGTTGCTAGTTTTAAGAAAGATAATCTCGCAAATCCTGTCTGTTTTGTTGATGCTTTTGGATCTCCTCGTTTAAGGTATGGAAAAATAGTTACACGTTAAGCTATATTTAAAAATCCGTAAGGGTATGTGATAAGGTCATATCACTGTAAAAGTTGATCGATGAATAAAAGCCTATCCATCACAAGGGAGTCTTCCATGGCCCCGAATGGGGAAGGTTCATTAAATAAAGCGACGCGATCACACAAGAAAGGATCACAAGACGACAACTTTTGACTCGAGTGACTCTCTCTCTTTTTGTGATTCATGTATTAATAAAACAAGTTTATCACTGAAAGATGCAATCAGAAATTTTAACAACCTTAATCCTAAGAGGCTATGAGTGATAGAGGTTCAGAGGCTATGAGTGTAGAGTTTGTTTTGTAGATCCAATGACAAGCAATAGCTTTCTTCCCTTTAGGTAGAACAGTCACTTCCCATGTATCATTCTCCTCTAATGCTCTTAGCTCCAAATTCATTGCATTACACCAATCTTCTTCTTTAACCGCTTCTTTGAAGTAAGTAGGTGCCGATCGAGCCACCAAAGCACATAGAAAAGCATGAAATTGAGACGAAGAGGAGTAACCGACACTTGATTAGCCTTTGGTTGATGAATTTGTGTTACATAATCTTTAGCCACTTGGAGCACTTGACACTCTAGTGGATCTTCGATTCTCGTATCTTGAACACTATTGGTTGGAATGAAAGATGGTGCAGAACAACATCGCAGATTCATGAACAACATCAAGAATCATGAACAACATCGCAGATTCATGAACAACTTCAAAGAATCATGAACAACTTCAAAGAAGAACAAAGGGCTCATGAACATGTTGTGTTGTGGATACAAAATCTTCATACCACAATGGTGAAGAAATGGGTGCGTAGCACGGTTGAAGAACTTGCAACATACTTGTTTTAGAGTAGGAAATATATGTTCATAGAAGACAACATCTCTTGACACAAACCTTGTATGATTCAAAGAATTCGAAGTTTGTATCCTTTTGATGTTGTGGATAACCCGAAATAAACAAGGTACACCTCTCGAATCAAATTTGTCAAGAACTCGAAGGATTACTAGCCATTGCTAAACAACCAAACACCCTTAGATGACTATACTCGTGTTTAGATTGCAACAAAACTTCATAAGGTGTCTTAAATTTCAACACAGCAGTTGGGAAATCATAATGAGATATGTTGCGTTGATAACACATCACCCCAATAATGTACAGCAAATGAGCATGCAATCTTAGGGCTCTAGCTATCTCCAATATGTTTCTATGTTTCCTTTCTACCCTCCCATTTTGTGAGGTCTATCAACACATGAAGTTTGATGCTCTATTCCCAGTGAGTCCATAAAAGGGCCTATAGATCCTTTGAGAAATTCTAAGGCATTGTCCGATCTCACCACTTTTATATCTTTTAAACCGCTTCTTCACAAAAGTAACAAATGACTTGAAAGTGGCAAAGGCATCGACTTTCGACTAGTAAATATGTCCAAACAGCTCTACTACAATCATCAACTATAGTGAGAAAATACTTATGATTCCCTATGGTTGGAACTTTATAGGGTCCCCAAATGTCTATATGAATGAGTCGAAATGGAACTTTGGAATGAGATTTACTAGCGTAATATGGAAATTTTGTGAATTTTGCCATTGGACAAGTCAAACAAGAATTCTCATTAGAATGAGATACACTTTCGAGAATGTAAGTAATATGTTTGAAAGTAGAATCGAAATGTGACCAAGTCTATGATGCCACAAACTCGAAGAATTATTGAAAACACTAAAAGCATAGTTTGTTGGAAGAATAGTTTGAGAAAATGAAAATAGACTACAATCTTCAAGGCGATACACAACCATTGAAGAAAGTTGAGAATGAATTTGATCCCGAGGAAGATTGAGTAGATGATAGAGGCCGCCTTGCTTTTACCCAAGCCCAACACCTTCCCGGTTTTCAAGTCCCGGATAACACGTAATTTCTCATAAAATGTAACAAAGCAATGAGAATCTTTTGTTAGTTTAGAGACCGACAATAGCTTGAATTTGAAGGAAGGAACTATGAGAACATTGTTCACTTAAGTCCATTTTGTAAAGCAACATTGCCTACTTTAGAAATGATCAAGTATGTCCATTTGGCAAATTAATAACCTGTTTACACTTAAGAGCCTCAACATCATTCAAATCGGTGCTATCTCGGTGACATATGATCACTTGCCTCAGTATCAATTATCCATCCTTCTATAACCCCATTAACACAAGAAAAACAAGAGAGTGTACCTTCTCCAAAAGGATGTTCCAATGTATTAGTCTCATCAAGAGTCCGATTGAAATGAGGAATACTCTTCATGAGTTGTTCAAACCGCTTTGAAGTAAAGACCACATGACCACCGGTTTCAACCAATGCAACTTATCTTTTCACATTCCCCGAACCAACCTTCCGAGGAGCTTTACCTTTCGCGATCGCTTATACTTGTAATGCCATGTGGGTAACCAACTTTCTCCCAACACTTGTATGGTGGATGCCACTTGTAGCCACATATGTTACACTTCTCTTGACCTCACCTTTGCTATAGAGAGTCAGATTCAACAAATGATTGTCCCGATCCAATACCCCTTTGAGACTCTTCTTGTTAGCAAAGCACAAGGCCTCAACCCTGGCAAAGGAGAATTTAACAACAACTCGACTCCTTTGATGAGAAAATTTGTCATCCAAACCATTCAAGAACCGAAACAATCTTTGCTCTTCTTTAAAAAGTACTCAAAAGCTAGAAAAACAAAGAATTTACGGGTGATATTGACTATTCTTGGCAATTCATTCATTGAATCCAATTCTTCCCAAACACACTTCATACTTGTATAGTACTCACTCACAGATCTTCTCGATTGCATGGTCTCATAAGTCTCTGCTCAACTTGTACTTATGTGACCCATTGTTGAGCAAATCTTTTCTCAAGTTGAATCCAAATTGCATAAGCAAAGCCAATGAACATAATGGATTTTGCAATGGATTCGAGATCATCGAGTTCATTAACCAACTAATCACCGATTATTACATGTATCCCATCGTTCTTGTAAATTCACATCATCTTGTGATCTTGGAACTGCTCCTCTGATGAAACCTAACTTTTTTGGTAGAAAGAGCAATTTCAACCGATCGTCTCCAAGAACGATAGTTTTTGCTCCTAACAATTTCTCATTCACCACAAGAGTACCAGACCATCGGAGGATGCAAATACATGGATTTTGAAACAAAATAGATTGACTCTTTTGGCTAGTAGCATCGGTTGAAGAAGATGATGCGCCATTGTTAACACGCTATGGAAGCTTCAACAATCTTGAAAGAACCGTTACAACAACCAAATGACTCAACAAACTCAGCCTTGAACAATACACGTAACTCAATCTTGAAAGAACGTGGATGAAAGAATGATAGAAATGATGAAAGAATTGTGAATAGAATGATCGGAATGATGGAGAAATGATGATCGGAAAAAGTTAGTTACTGGTGGTTTTGGTGATCGGAAAAGTTAGTTATGGTGGTTACGGTTGAGTCGGTTATAATCGATCAAGAACTCATTCGAGCTCGATACCATGTTGTGAATGAGTAGAAAACACACAGCTCACACGGTGAAAATGATTCTCCTTATTACTTCAAAATGAAAGATACAAAGGTTTTATACAAAGAAAAAACAGATGGGAGGAAAGAGAAAAGAATAACAGAAAAGTTACAAAACAAACCCTACACTATTTCAATGTTCCAATATGAGTCCTTCAACTATTAACCAACCCCTCTTTTACAAAACGATAACACAATAATTAATGGGATGTCTTTCGGAACACTTTATTAAAATATGCAAATGACAACGAGCCTTTGGATAACCGAACCGTGTTGCAAGAATTCCATCATCATCCTAACTATCAAGTATATATACATTCGTTTCTTTTCCTCTTTATTCAATGCGGGACTAAGTTTGGACACAACATCAAGCTCTACGAATTTTAAATTTTTCGAAAGACAATAGCTCATGAATAATCCACTATTCAGGTTTTACTACTTTATAGATCTAATCGGTAATCATCTTATTTTTTGACAATTTACAAAACCGAGACTAGTTAGTTGGCCTTTGCTTAAGGCTAATTGGAATCCATTAACCACCTTTATGATAATAGCATTTTATCAGTTATTATCACCTTGTTTTAAGTTTCGAAGAAAACAACAATTACTCATTGTATTTTTTAAACCGCTTATAGTTAGCTAACGTCATCAGCGGTCGTGTATTTGTAAATTAAAATGCTACCGGGATCGCCGCTTCCACCAAGCGAACACGCCGTCATGCACCGTTGTAAGTCTAGACTCTCGCCGAAAATAAATTGCTCTTTTTTACATTGCGTTTGTCCGCCGCAATTAAGTGGTATCAAAGTATTGATTCTCCTCAAGATAACTATCTTTAGTTTTTTTTTAAAAGAATTAAAGTTAATTTTTCTATTCGAGCTTTCGCTATTTCGCCGCTAGAATTGCTCTTATTATCATATATGTTACATATCAAATGAAAGAGTAACCTCAATAGAGTTCCATGTATATTCATTGGAAATAGACATTTTTTCGAAAGTCACCATGTCTTTAGTCACCTTTGTATCGGCATAATGCATCATTTTGGGTTGTTATACTTGCTTTTTTTAGCAGAAAAAAAAGCCTATTACAAGACTGTGTAGTGAACATTGCACATATATTAACTACACAACCATATAACAATCCAACGGTTGCAGTAACTATCAACATTATATATAGACATTTGTTGTAGTCTTTCTTCAGGGCCTAAAATTATACTAAACATCAAATTTTAAACTTCTTAATTTGTCGCAAATAATGATTCGTCCTTTAATAATCAATATATACGTGTTTTTAATAAATAAACCCAACTCAAGTTTTATATCTCTATAGATCTAACCTAATAACCTCGTTTGCTCACAACTTGTATTATTGTGCTCAGTTAAAAATTGATAGTTAAAAAATGAAGTCACGCTTTACTATTAAAAATAAGCTCACAACTTATATCATTGCGCTTAGTTTTTTAATAAATAAACCCAACACAAGTTTTATATCTCTATATATCTAACCTAATAACCTCGTTTGCTTACAACTTGTATTATTGCGCTTAGTTAAAAATTGATAGTTAAAAAATGAAGTCATGTTTTACTATTAGAAATAAGCTCACAACTTATATCATTGCGTTTAGTTAAAATATGAAGTCACGTTTACTCTTAAAAAAAATAAAAAAAAAAAAAAAAAAAAAAGATGTTGCTTGACTGTAGAGTAAACATAGCATATATGTTAACTACACAACCATATAACAACTCAACAATTAGAGTAACTATCAATTTAATATATCGACGTTTGTTTATGCCTTTCTTCAATGTGGGACTAAAATTACACTAAAAATCTAATTTTAAACTTCTTAATTTCTCGCAAATAATGGTTCGTTCTTTAGTATTATAACACTATATGTGTGAGCATAATAATCAATATATACGTGTCGTTATGAAATAAACACTATATAGGTTTCAGATCTCTATAAATCTAATAACCTCGTTTTCTCCCAAGTTAGTATATTACTAGGCTTAGTTAAAATGATAGTTACCATACATCTGGTAAGATATACAATCAAGTATTTGTGGTACATGATGAGACTGTACCATCCGAAACAAGTCTTTTCTGTCGGAAGATCCAATATTAGTTAAAATCAGGGTCCAAGTAACACAACTAACCTTGTTTGTAAACCTCAAAAGGTTGTTACATTCAAGTTGTACATATGGTCAAACCGACTCGACACTTGAACACAGTAGCATGAAAAGCGACTATTCTCACAATATTAGGTCAATTGTCCTAAGCGTATTTTAGATCTATGCGTCTATGCAGCTTTTGGTCCTAAGCGTATAATAGCAGTTTTTGGTCCTAAGCGTCTATGCTTAAGCAAAAGAACTATTGTAGGTGCATTTCTGAACATTTTAGTGTGTTCTACCTTCTGGTTTCTGATTATAATTTATATGATAATGTGTTTGTGTGAGATGACTAATTCATAGCTTTAGCAATTTTCAGTCCAGGTCTTCAGAAGTTTCAAGATTCATCAATAGTTGGCTCGTGATCCCTTAATTTAGTAGAAAAGACAACATATCTCACTGTTGTGATCATGATGCCACTAAAACTAGTTATACCGCCAATTAACTTTATACATTACCAACTATTTTTAACCATTGTTTGTAGCAAATGCTATATGATTTAAAAAGTTACTGACAAAAATTTACATAATGATAGATGAAACCAAGTAATGATTTTCTAAACCATCATTAATATGAAAATTAAGAAACAAAAAACATGTACAAGTATGCAACTATCAAAATGTGAGAACATAAATATCAAAAGCCATTTATAAATGCTAGTGAATCTTATCTTTCTTTCTCATTGACCAAAAGATCAAATACGTCAACCATACTTCCAATGGCTTCTACTTGCTTTCATCAATTCAACTGCTTTAAACATTCTAATTCCCCCCTTTCAAGCAGCTTCACCATGTCATTTTCCTGTGGGGCATCCGCACACCTAGCCCGCCTGTGACTCGACACCATTTTTAACACGATTAATTGTGAGTGGTATTGTTTTCTCTCTTTTGTCCTTACACTTACAGGAGACTCCTGCTTTGGGGAGCCTGTAATATCCACAAACGTTTCATGGTCGGAGACTCGGAGCTTTGAAACTCCAATGTAAACCAAATGACTCAAGCATCATTTTGGACCCAATAATACACCGTGGAAGATGACTTATGGCCGTACCTGTTATATTCAACTCTTTTAAACATTCTAATTGGCCAAAACCCTCATGTAAAATTTTTTTTGAAAAAAAAAAAAAAAAAGTGGGTCGCCTACGTGCAAGATTATATATTGCATATTGCCTCCTCACTTTTACATATTACTTATAAATACATTTGTCAACGTGGCTTTAGCCACTCTTCTTTTTGCTATCTTCACACCCAATAAGAATTTCATGAACAATAGAATGTACAGTAACTAACGGTCGTTAGTTAACGACCGTTATCTACTAACGGTCGTTACTTTTTTTTTAAATACTTTTAAAAAATGAAAATGCGACAAAAGTCCTGGACGTTTAACTTGCGTTGCAAAATAGGTCCTCGAGGGACTAACAATATAATTTTTTTTACGTAATTCGTCCTTCATGTTAGATATTCGTTACACAAACAGTCCTACTAACGACCGTTATCTACTAACGGTCGTTACTTTTTTTTTCTTTTTTACAATGTTGCAAAAATCGTGAATCGGTAGTCGGGCGGTCGACCATCCTGTAGCGAGTAATCAGTCAAGTCGGGATTAATCGGATTGGTATTTCCTGCAATTTTTTGGTATTTCTGGAGACCAAACTAAAAATCTTAACCGATTTCAAGCCTGCAATGTTTCCAAACCTCAATAAAAGGCTCAAATTCTGATTATGATGCCCGTTGTGCGTTATAAATGAAATATACTATCCCCAAATTAAGTAGAATGCTTAAATTATTATTTTTTTTTAAAATGACCGATTTGGCCGATTTTTTACCGATTCGGCCGATTAATCGTCCGATTCAGCCGATTTTTTGACTGCTTAGTGTTGATTATTTTTCCTAGACCGATTTTTCGACCGATTTTCAAAAATCAGCAAGGTACTCGGCCGATTAACGATTAATCAGCCGAGTTGACCGATTTTTGCAACATTGCTTTTTATAAAAAACGAAAATGCGACAACATCCCCTCGAGGTTTAACTTATGTTGCAAAATAGGTCATGTAGGACTAACGATGTAAAACTTTTACATAATTGGTCCTTCGTGTTAGATGTTCGTTGCACAAACAGTCCTACTAACGATCGTTACTTAACGGTTGTTAAATAACGACATTCTATCATTTTTAATTAAGAAGCTCTATATAAAACGCAACGCAACCAAGGCTTGATAACATACTTTTTGGTAAATTCGCAACCGCTTAATTATATTGTTCGCGCTTCAAATAATAAACATATCTAATAGGATCACACTTAGCTCGAGCGTTAAATAATACTTCTGTATGCAAACACCCCGCTGCGAAGCGCGGGCTAAAAAGCTTGTGCTCAACATTTACCATATTGAATGATTAAATCACAGAGCAAATTATGCATATGTGAACTTGTATGTATTTTCAAGTGGACCAATGTGTAAAGTAACAAATTTTAATGTCGAAGGTCGTTATTAGATCATGGGGTATGATAACACAAACTCATGCCAAATCCTATGTGGAATGCATTTTGGCACTCTCAATGACATGCCACTATACCCTCACCCTCTTATGTCAAATCCCAAGTCATTTAAGTGGCACATGCCACTTTTTTTTTTTTTTTTTTTTTTTTTTTAGTTATAGTGGGACCCAAATTACAGTGTGAAGAAGTGTTATGAGTGAACAGATATTTTGAGTGTTAAAAGTGGGAATGCTGATGTGCAGGGGCGGACCTATGGTAAGTGTAGGTGGTGCCCGGGAACCACCTTAGAAACCGAAATCCTTTAGAGGTGATATATAAAGAAAATATAGGACCTACCTTAAAATTGTACAAGGAACCACCTTAGGATCCAAGTTAAAAAGGAAAGAAAGAAAAACCAAAAGAAAAAACAATTCCGGCCGAGTACATCGCTGGACATCAAGAGAATGACGAAGAAGATTAAGTTGGTAGCATTCTTTCTTCATATAAGATGGCAGAGACTTTTAGCTTTAAGACAAAAGGCTCTTTTAAAGAAAGTACATTTTTTACTCAATAGTACAAAGTGTATAGGAATAAAAATAATTTGAAGTACAAAGCCTTAAGCACAATATACAACACGAGGGTAAATGGAATACAGCTGGAAATGTCAAAGTTACACAAAATTTTACACGTATTACATTAGAAATGATAAAATGTCAAAGTTACACAAAAGTTTAAATATATGGCTATATTACATTAGAAATGATAATAGAAGATTTGTAGTTCTTTTGAGTGAAATATGCTCATTATCAGGCAAGTTATTTTTTGTTTATGGAGTGTCTAATTAAGTAATTTTTAGGCTTTAATCCATAAGCTAATTTTTTTAGTAAGAGATTATCAATTTGGTAAACTCGTAAACATAATTTATGAGCTTTTCCAAATTTATATGATCTCATAAGGTTGGAAAATGAGCAAGTTCAAACACCCGCTAAATTATAGGCAATACACTAGACCCGACGCGACCCGATTAGATAGTTTACTAGCGATTTTGTAGCCTAGACGAAATAAATGAACCACCTTAGATTCCATTCTAGGTCCGCCACTGCTGATGTGACGCTAATGTGACATTAAAAAAAGGAAATTGGCATGCCATGATACCCTATACTCTTAGCAGAAAATTACTGGGTGGTAGAGCCGTAGAGTTTAATGTAATAAGAGACTACTACATCGACATGTTAATGCTTGTGTTGCTTTCTGGACCATTTACGCATGTGAAAGAGTTTATCAAAATAAATGCACTTATATTGTTTAAAAGAGCAACTTTAATTGGCAATTATTGTGTGTAGATGGGCTGCTCATTTGAATTAATTTATGGGTAAAAATGACTTCGAGTTAAGTAGTTTTTGTCATATTGTTGAAAATTGCTGAACGGACTTAAAAAACACTTTTTTCTTGAATATTACAAATAATTTTAAAATATTATTTTTAAAATTAAAAATTCATATTACAACTAAAATATTATTTTTTATATAAACAAAATTTTAGGCAATTACAGTAAAAATATGACTTTTTAAGTAACCTATATATGGCTTTCATCCCATTGACATATTTTAAAGTCATTTGGGGCATGTTATACACGAAATCTAATTCAAATAAGCCAATAAATCTCCTAAACTCTACGACAAAAATGTAAAATTTTTATATAGAAAAAAAAAATTTATTTTTAAAATATGTTGTGGAAAAAAATATATACAAGGCAAAACTTGTACGACCTAAAGACGGAACAAATTGTAGAAGAAACAATTCTACTTTGCCTTGAGTTTATAACCAGTTTTACTTCAATACGAGTAAAATGCAGTTTCAATTTCAAGATAAGGTAAGAGTTACAATTAATGGTGCTAACTTTCGTGCTAAATTGTTACTTGTAGTAACGTAACATAACTCCTAATACCCTCTTACACGGTGTATGAGGGAGATTGAGACGTAAACAGTCTTACCCCTACCTAAGGTGGAGAGACTGCTTATGGTTCTATCAAATGTAGAAAAGGACATCCGGCTTTGCAAGGGGTAGAGATCGAACCTTGACCTCAGTCAAAAGAAGCAAGGGTGTTAACCACTTGATCCAACCTTGCTCTTTTGCAAAATTGCTACGTGTAATCACCACTAACACTTGAGATGCTAATTCTAAGAATACAAGCATTATTTAAAAAGACCGATACGACATTTCGTTTTCCAATTAATTGCAATACGAACTTATTGGGTATTTGTAACTTTGTTGGTAAAAAATATATAAGATTTCATATTACTAAACTTTTTACAGTATACTCCAAAGTAGTTAAGAGTAAATTACCTTGGATGGTCATGCGGTTTTAAAAATATATGAATTTTGTCTCTCAACTTTGTTTTATTACATGGATAGTTTTATCTAGAAAATTTTACCTAGATGGTCCTTAATTCGGGAATTGGGATCATCCATGTGCAAACTTTCCGAGTTAAAGAATACTATCTATGTACTAAACAAAGTAACAGAAGGAATCCATAACTTCCTAGATACAAGAGTGACATTTCAAGTAATTTACTGATAGTTTATGATAAGAAAATTCAATCATAAAACATTACTTGCCACCTTTTCTTTCTTTCTTTCATTGCAGCATGCCATTGACGTCTTCCTTACTGCTTCCTGATAATCGTTTCGTACCCTTCTCTTCATCCTCTTGATGCATATCCTTCTGTGTATAACATTGCACCTGTATCTATATATAAATATGTATGTAGGGCCCGTATATACAAAATACATTCACTCCAAGATCTTACAAAGCATTTTAGTGAAAAGTTAGTATCTCACACTAATTAATGGCTTTCTTTTCTTATTTCACAGCTACATTTTCATCATGGAAGAAACTCATTGTGGTTCTCTTCCTGATGACCCTTCTTGTGAACCCAAGTGTTTCAACTAGTCGGGGAAATGACATTGCCACTCAAGCGTAACAAGGATCAATGGCTGAATCGGCTTCAAGACACCTGAGTTGTTTTGGGTATGCTGCCTAAGGGCAGCCCTTTCCTCCTTCTGGTCCTTCTAAGCAACACAATTAGTGCATGTGAAGAATATATACATGCATACATGAACGTTTCATGTTTGCATGTATAAAAGATATTTATATTGACGCAGTAAGACATGTATCGTTGAGGCCATATATATAGTAAATCTGTGGGTTTAAATAAAATGTCTGGATTTGTAATAGACTGAAGCTTGTATATATATAGCATACTGTAATTCTAAGATTACTTAAATGTATATGGCGTTATAAATCTACAATGATATTTCTCTATAATTAAGCTTTGAATGATTAATAGATGAGGCAGAGAATAGTACATCATCTTAAATTATCATATGAATTTTATAGGTTTATAAAAATCATGTTAAATCAGAAGAAAACCTAAAATACCAAGGCCTGGTATCCAAAATGATACATGATTGAGAAGATATGAAAGAATCAGAAGAATTTTATCAGGGAACTTTTTATAGCAATGGGGCTATATTTTCTAAATGTGGGTTACACTTGTTGTGTAACAATCTACAATATAAATAAGGGTGAAGGCTGAATATACGTAATAAACTTTATCAAATAACCCAATGTACGTAACATACTTTTTATTATTATTTATGTACGTAATATACTTTTAAATACTTATCAATGTACGTAACATTAACAGATTACCATTTAAAAAAGTTACAGTTTTGGTCCCTGTCATTTGCGTTGACTTTCACCGTTAGTCATTTGATATTTTTTAACATAAAAAATTTATAGTAATGGTCCCTTGACATTTGCTTTGACTTCCACTGTTAGTCACTTGACATTTTAATACGTTTTCGTCCGTTTTTCTTTACGCTTACACGCTTTTATCCGTCTTTATTTGTTTTATACGCTTTCTTCCGTTTTTCTTACTTTTCATACGTTTTTACCCGTTCTTATCCGTCTTTAACCGTTTTCATCCTTTTTTGTCCATTTTTATACGTTTTCATCCGTTTTTATACGATTTCATTTGTTTTTCTTACGTTTTCATATGATTTTATCTGTCATTATCCGATTTCATCCGTTTTTATACGCTTTCGTTCGTTTTTCTTACGTTTTTATCCGTTTTTAAATGTTTTTATATGCTTTCGTATGTTCTCATTCGTTTTTATGCGGTTTTGTTTGTTTTTGTCCATTTTTAAATGCTTTCATCCGTTTTCATATGTTTTTATCTGTTTTTGTCAATTTTTAAATATTTTCATCCGTTTTAATACGCTTTCGTCTATTTTTCCTACGAAAACGTCTAAAAATGGATGAAAACGTAAGAAAAACGAATGGAAGCATATAAAAATGGACAAAAATGTATGAAAACGAATAAAAATGTATAAAAACGGATGAAACTTTAAAAAACGGATTAAAACGCAAGAAAAACGGATAAAAATGTATAAAAACGAATGAAAATTTTTAAAAGCGAACGAAAGCGGATGAAAACGTAAGAAACAAGAACGAAACCGTATTAAAACGGACGAAAACGTATAAAAATGGATGAAAACGGATAAAAACGAACGAAGGCGTATAAAAATGATTAAAGACGGATAAAAACGTAAAGAAAAACGGACGAAAGTGAAATAAAATGTTAAGGGACTAACAATGAAAGTCAACGCAAATGTCAAGGGACGATTACTGTAATTTTTCTAAGTAAAAAAATATCAAGGGACTAACGGTGAAAGTCAACGTAAACAGCAGGGACCAAAACTGTAACTTTTTTAAATGGTAATATGTTAATGTTACGTACATTGGTAAGTATTCAAAAGTATATTACGTACATAAATAATAAAAAAAGTATGTTACGTACATTGGGTTAATTTGATAAAGTTTGTTACGTATATTCAGCTTTCACCCTATAAACAAACAATTATTTCTTTCTTTTTTTGATGTGGGACAAACATTACACAAAACATAAATTTTTACAACTTCTTAATTTTTCATTAGATATGATACATCCATCATAGTGTTAACAATATGTGAACATGATAATTAGTATTATTTATTTTTACGAAATAAACATCATTTAGTTTTATTACTAGATTAGGAATCACCAGAAGATCTCATGCATATTTTTTGTTGATGCTTTTGGATCACCTCGTTTAAGATACTGAAACATGTTTACACGTCACTACGATAGGTGATACTTAAAAATCCATAAGCCATAAAAACATTATGTATGTATTATGAAAAAGTTTTAAGGCTAAAAATATTCTTGCTTGGGAAAATCTTTGAAACACTTTCATTGTTTATGAACGGCAACAAGTGTAATACTTTCATTATCTATATAAAAAGAGATTTTTCCTTGTTTGTGGGCGTAGGTCAATTGGAATTAATGTTGCTCGAACCTGGATAAATGTGTGCTTTTAGTATGGCATCTTAGAAGTATTTAGGTGAACTAGAGTACATTAATTACTTTTCTTATTTGAGCTCGTTACAACACTTCTCATGTGTTTTTGAGGCATTGGAGTTTTCGTTGTTTAAGCAGATGACTTGTTTCCCTTGTTCTTTCTTTTGTTCGTCAAAGATGTTGGCGGTTGTTATTATTCCATCTTGTGCTTTGGATATATTCTTTTAGGATTTGATGAATATTACTTGTTGCTATTGTTTCAACTCTTGTAATTAGTTCATTTTGTATGGTGTTGTATGATGGAGGTTTTGTTTATGATTTTTTTTTAGGTTTGAATTCTTAATCTTAATGTTTCACCGATTTATGATATTTTAAGTTTGGGTGAAATTGGTCCGGTTTCTGGTAAGTATCCTTTTGGCAAGCTGTGATTTGAACCACCTGCTACTTACAATGGAATCACAGTAACAAGTCCATTTTTTGAGAGTCTTGTTGTTATACAATATACATCCTTGTAAACTTGTAATGAAGACTTGTAGTTCGAAATTTAAATGACATACTTCTTTTGGTTTAAACATCCAGATAAAAAGTTCAACATCAAGTGGTCGAATGGTGCATGTCCTGTTCGATGTCAAGTTTGAGATATGTGTTTGTTGTTTTCGTGGTGGTTGGCTGTTTTTATTGGTGGCGTTTGCCTCTTTGTTTCAATTTCGCTTGGCTGTCGTTACTATATCTATGTATGCATTGAGTTGTCAAAATTTAAGTTACTTAACATATACTCTTGCTAAGTAAAACAAAGGAAATGTAGGGGTACTTTGCAGGGAGACTAGCTACAATGTACACTACATTGGCAACGTTATAACATGGAGATGTAGTGGATGTTGGCGTATTTATATCAAAAAAATGAATTGTTAAAAAAAAGGAAATGCTCAAGTCAACTTGTACCCTCGCTAAAAAAAATGTTGTTAAGGTTTTATATATAGTGAGCATGGCTACATATGTGTACTACATATAGCACCTTCACAACAATTAGCAAATGCATTAAACTTATGTATATATCTACACATTTCTTTAAGTTTCCTTCCGATGTGGGACATAGATTGCACCCACATTCAATATTATAAATTTTTTTATACGTTGAAAGATATAATTCATTTGTGTAATAATAATTTGTGATTTTGATTATTAAAGCATATATGAGTTATTATTTAAATAAGCACAAAATAGGTTTATGAAATTAATTAACGTCGTTGCTTGAGATATATGTTTAGGTAGTTATATCATCGTTGAATGACCATATCTCTATTGTTTATTGCTTTTTGCCAAACAAACCAAACGTGTTTCAACCCGTTTTCTAATTCGACAATATATGTTTGTTTAACACGACATTTTAGGAGTACTAGGAGAACTTGTTTGGTTATTGTTATGCGATCCATTTTTATGTCATTGTAAGGTTCTTGATTGCTTAATGTGAAGGAAAACTCAAGCAATATGATTGCTTAAAGCCTTTAGTCTTCTTTTTTCATGCACATGTGTAGGGGGGTGTTTGATTATATGGAATTATATATAGGGTTTATTTAATAGCCTAAACCCTATATATAGTTGTCAAGCATGGTGAGATGGAGGTTGTTCATGTAATGCATTTCCCAAACATAGGACTAAAGGCAAGTATAATGACTATTTGACTTGAAAATTTTAAGCTTAAGAAATTGTTATGAAAATTCCATGTTGATGAGATGCATGACAACACTTTTTGCGTGTTTTTGGGTCGTTGGAGTTAATATTTTTCAAATCGATGGTTGGGACTTGTGGTCCTTGATCTTTCTTCTCTTTGTCGAAAATGTTGGTAATTGTGTTCATCTAGTGCTGTGATGTATTCTTTTGGGATTTTTGATGAATGCCACTTGTTGCTAATGTTTCAACTCTTGGAATCACCATTTTGTAAGTATTGTATTTTGAGGATTTTTATGTGTGATCATATGCAGGGGCGGAGCTATGTGAGGACCGGGGAGGGTCCCGGCCCCCCTAGGTTTAAGCCCGTTAGTGTATTTATTTGCGATTTCATGTGTATTTTCGGAAAAAAATTTATTCCGGCCCTCCCATTTAATGTATTTCTTGAAAAAAATTTGTTTCGCCTCCACGGAAATTTTTCTAGCTCACCATCGATCATATGGAACACATATTTATACATTTTCAGGTTATGAAGAATGGTGAGATTGGGATTGGTCAGGTGACGCAATTTCCATTCCAGTGACTTAAAAAGGCAAGTATATAACTCGACTAACTTAGATCGGAGCTTAAGAAAATGTTATGTTCAATTTATATCTAAACAATTTTATACTCAAACATATATGTGTACTAGCTAAAAGACCCGTGAAATTCACGGGTAATTTAAAGAAACGTTGAAAAAAATAGTGAATGACATTGTATAAGTAAACATAAGTTATGAAACACAATGGTTGAGTAATCGAAAAGATAATTTTGTAATAATAGTACAGAATTGATATGAAACACACTATCATCGAATCAAACATAACCATCTTCAATCTCTTTTTTTCCCACTAAGGCGAGATACAACCACATGCAAGTGTGATCAGAAATTGTGTAGCACTTCTTTGTAGGTCGCATTGTTTGTGCTATTAGTGAGGCTTCCGTCTTCGTCTCAAATCTTTAATCATTTTTTACTCCTAACGCGAGAATCGGCTACATATAAAGGTCATGATCAACTTGATTTTTATTGGTTGTTCCGTGTTCCCCATATACATGTCTCGTGCCATCCTAAAACTTCTACCAAATTGTTACACCCATCTAAGTATACATTTGAATACATTTTCAAAGACCTTTGACCTATTGGACCAGTTTTATAATCCTCTAATCTCTCTGTGTCAAAATTACCCATTTGACCCATTGGATATGCAAGTATTGACGAACATATATTGCAACTCATAATATTAATAATATATAATTTCTAGCCTTAATATATATTTTTTGAACAGCTAGCCTTAATATAGTAACCTTGATAAATTATTAACTACAAACCTAAAATCCAAAATATTGTGCAAAAGTCTAGAACATCATCAACACTTCTATTGCAGCGCTGACCTGAGCATATATTCATCGCATCTTCAATAATAACAATGAAATAATAAACTTAGTAAGAAGTACAATAAAGTAAAAGAACACGAAAAAGATGGTTGGAATTGCTTTTTTCTTTTTTCTTTTCCAGTTTTTTTGAACATCCATTGTTGTATGCTATTGGCAATTGGTGAGACTATACAAATATTGGATTTAAACTTCAAATATTACTTTAGTTGCCCTAAAAATGCCAAAATTGCTCGGAAATCTCAGGCTCTCATCTGGGCAAACAAATATGTTTGAAATGCTACTTCTAAATACAGAATGGGTGAAATGCGTAGCTAGTCAAATGGGTATAATTTACCTTTTGATAAGCATTTTGGGAGTTTTATGTATTTGAATGTACGTTGCAATTCCCATGACTCTACCTAGTTAATGCGTTTTCTTTTTTAGCTAGTTCTTATAACTTAACCAATTTGACCTATTAGAGATAAACAAAACAAAGCAACCTATTTATAGATAAAGTGAGTTTAAATTGTCATCTTTAGCTACTTTCATAAATTGTACTAAAAATGTGTAGGCAACATCATAGATCAGGGAAAGACATTAGGGGTGTGCATTGTTTGGGTAATAACCGAATAAACCGAAAATCAAATCGAAAAAACCAAACCGAACTTATAACCGAACTGAATTTGTCAAAACCGAACCGCACCGAACTAAAAATTTGGTTTTCAGTTTGGATATGGTTTTGGCTATTTGAACCGAAAACTGAATTTATATAAATATATATTTATATATATACAAAAAGACTATTAAAACTTATCATAATATAAAACACTTTTTATGCTTGAAATAATTTTTTTTTTTTCCAAAAATCAATGTAATCAGATTTTTTTAAAGAAATATAAATGGTGCAATTCGGGTCATCCCGAAAACCGAACCGAATTCCAATTTGGTTCGATTCCCGTTGAATTATGGTTCGGTTCGGTTCGGTTTTCGGTTTTACCCAAAAAAAAATAACTGACCTAACCGAACCGAATAAACCGAACAACCCGATAATCGAAACCGATGAACACCCCTAAAAGACATAAAAAAAAACTTGAAAGGGAATAAGCAATTGCTACGACCAAACACAAACAACACCCTTTTAATTGGAATAAACAGTTGCTACAACCAAACACAAAGATAAATAACAACTAAGAAGGAATGAATGAGCACCCGGGTTTTGATTGGCAGAGAAGTATCAATCAAGGGTGGAGCAGAACACCATCTCTACTTTGAGCACAAGATATAGGAAGGTGGATAATGATAAAAGTAGTGCAGCAAGCATTGAAAATAGCATGGCTTGCAAAGAGATGTATGGACTAAAAAGAATACAACATCGATTGAAGCACTCTGCCATAGCTTGAGCTGTGCAAAACTTCATTCCTGTTCATGTTGACAAAGCACCGGGTGACATAATCAAAATTCACATACTCCTCAATAGTCATGATCAATAATCAAAATATACTAATGCACAATCCAAAACACTGTTTTAGTCAATATAGAATAGCCAAATGAACAAATGATTGCTTTAGAAAGAATTTCATTACCACGTTATGCTTAAACACCATTGCTAGAAAAGCATTAATTTCAATACCCCTTAAAAGGTATACCGAAAAATTCCTATAAACTGCAATTTTGCAGCTTTGCGGATGACTCAAACAACCATTAAATTGTACTTTTTAAGCAAATCCAAACACCCCTTAAACGACCCAATATCCATTTTAAAACGATTGTTTGAAATCAGCCCCAAACACCCCTTAAAAGTCAATGGGTGACATTCATGTATCATACTAAGCATGTTTCATATCAACCAAACCCAACCCGTTTTGACTTGCGAAAATGTTGTTGGAACACTAACCCAACTCGTCCGTTTTGCCAACTATAAGTTTCAGTAACCTTAAAATATTGTAAATAATAGAGAATTATTAATAGGTTTTCAAGATACACTTTGTTACACGCTTACAATATTGTAATTTGATAATCCCAAAACGAAACGGGTCAAAATAGTATAAACTGCTCAAATAATTTGAGATTAAACAAAATTTGTTTTGTTTTACATTTTCTATTGCATAAGCAAATCCAAACACTTGACTGCTTGTCCTTGTAAGAAAAAGCATAAGCAGGAAAAAAAACACACACACAACACACACCATCTAACTCGTATACTATCACATTAGCATAAAAAATGAATCATCTATAAAGTTTAAGCAATATAAAGGGGTGTTTGGATTAGCGTACTTTTACGACTAATGAGCTTACTTCAAATATTCCTAATGCTTTTGAAAGCATAAACATTCTGGAAGGTAGCAAGGATTGGTAGCTTCACCCATATTAAAAAGTTCAAAGAAATATAAAATATGTTCTTTCCCTTGTTAACATCGAACTGCTAAGCTAAGGAGTAAGATATAAGGATTTAAAACAGGCGAAGCGTATTTCAAAAATAATAATAATAATAATAATAATAATAATAATAATAATAATAATAATAATAATAATAATAATAAATTAAGATAATTTAACATGCCATACTTGCTCCACGTTGGCGAGATGCCGGTAATTACACCACTTGATGTAGTAATCAGTTCGACTTTGGAAGTACATTCTCCACAGCATTCTCGTCCAATTTTTGAAACAAATCACAATTTATCTTATCTCGTGATTTTGAATTGGTATTGCTTCTCCTCTGTTGGTTTTAGCTTGAAAAGCAGCCTTGATAGCTTGCAATCTAATACATGTAATAGGTGACTGAATTAATGGAACCAAAGCATCCTGCTCAGGGTTAATTTTGAGCTAAGGCACTTGTTTAGGCGCTTCTACGTTCAATTAAGATTTAGCATTGGCAGTTGGACTTTAGGGAATAAATTACATATGACCCTTTTTAAGTCTCTCTCCATTAGGTTTCTCTTACCACGTAAATGACAACTCAAAACAACACACTTTCTTGGTTAAGTTAATGGAGACCATTAAATAATCCTAGCTTATCCCACCACATCTTACTTATAAAAAAGGCACACAGACAGAGCTTAAAGTGAGAAATCTCCTTCTACTACAGGGATAGGATGTCCTAGAATATCCAGATATAGGCACTTGCACAGAAGTGTCAATAAAATTATATACCAAGTCATCACTCAGATCTAAAAACTATTCATCTGTATGGGCCACATATCTCTAATGGAAACATGATTAATCCATGTTTTTTTAAGTCTGAAAGTTGTGAAAGTCACACCCAATTAGGGTAGGAGCTATTTAAAAGTACTCGGTCTAAACTCATCAACTAAAAGTTCCCATAGACCATGTGAATATCAAGTAGCAACAAAAGCAAAAAAACTAAACAAATATGATTATATATGAAGATCTAATTTCAAGTTAATAGAAGGATAACCTGGCCAGGAGCCTTTTTTGATGGAACATGAATATTTTCCTTTGATGTTCAATGTCATCACTGTTACAAACTTACGCAAGACGGTCCACGTTGTCTCAAGGCGACCTTTTTCGATAAAAAGAGCACTAAGAAAAAGAATTCCTGTCAGGGTAAGCCCATGCTCAACGACCCCTTCAGGCACCTTCTCTTGCATAACTCGTTTAACACCCCCTATTTCATGAGGTTATAGAGGATCATTAAAACACTCAACCTGTCAAGAGAATCATAAAATTAGTTCTTTATGCCTACACATAAAAAAAGGCAATGTAGTAAACTTTTATGCAATAAGTGCAATCATGAAGTAGGGTCGTTCTTATAACCATGTAGAATAACATACCTTTAAATGAGCTTGGAACAGGTCCTTAATCAGTGAACATCTTTTCAGTTAAAATAAACGAATGAACCTTGTGACTAACTTTTCTTTAAAAATAACATACCTTTGAATGAACTTGGTGACCAACTTTTTCTCTAAAATGCTACAACTGGAAAATCACACATAAATGTCTATTGTTCGAGATCGATTTTATACTCGTACTTTTTGAGCTTCAAACCATTTAACTCTAGTTGAATTTTATTCCGCGTTTACTATTGATTGCTTTACTCAGCAACTTGTTATAAGATACACCTTCTCGTCCATCACAAATATCACCACCTTAATAACATAATAGTATTACACACTTTGATGCCATGATCACAAAAATTCAACCGGTTAAATTTTAAAAACCAACTGAACATGTTCTAGCAAACTCAATAAAAACAATTTGTAAATGGGGCGTTTCATCAAACACTTGGCGTGTGCTAAAAATCAATCTGCATTGATTATCATATACATATCAATTAGATGGATTGTTGAGAGTTGATCTAAATAAAAAGATTGAGTAAGATTTCATACCTTCAAGTTGATGAAGAGATGGAGTAATGATTATGAATCATCGAAAAGTTCGAACGATATTGTTGTTTTGATTTGAAATTATGGTATGATGTTTTGAATTGGTGATTTCATGTGATTGAATAGGTATTCGGTCAATGAGACATTGAAGGACGAATTGTAACTGACTGGGAAGGAGCGTGTCGAAGAAGAATAGACTGAAGAAGTCTGTGAATGATCCATTCGAGTAGTACTTTACAAAAATATCAATGTGCTAAGCTTCAATACACGTCATACTATTAATTACGGCCTGTTTTAGAGGGTTCTACAAAACTCTCTTTTATTAGATAGTATAGATACATTTTTTATTTCTCTTTTTCAGTTTATTCAAAGCAATTATATGCTAGTATTTTGTAGCAGGTTTATTTTTTTGCAAAATTATTATTTACATGTAATATCAAAATTTAAGTTACATTGTATAGGTCAAATGAGTACGAAAGTAACTGTAAAGAGAACATCTATCGAATCAGACATTCATGCCAAGAGTTTATGAAGCTAGAGAACAAGTTAAATTTCTATTTTTATGAAACTAAGTTTCTATCTTTAAGTTAGAAACTAAAGAATGACTAAGGATCAAATGAGAAGAGAAATAGCTATAACTACACATTAGAGATGCATCGATTTGATTTAAATGCATCTCTAATCTTTTAGATGCATCACAATATATTTTCTAGCTAAAAATTAGATGCATATACATATATTAGATGTATTTCATCAAGTTATACAAATCCTATGTATTTTTCGTCCTCTGCGAGTTAAATTTGTTGCTAGTACTACTTTGCATCGTTTGCACTTCAAAATCACTTTCGAAACTAATTGTGATGCATCTAAATGAATAGAGATGCATCTTAGTCAAACCATTGTCTTTCGAAACTAATTATCTGATTAACCATTTTCAAAACGCATAATCTATTTTCAATAAACAACCCCAAACACCCCCTTAGTCAAACCATTGTCTTATAAAATCCAATATATTACATGTTTCATAACAATTTATTTTATACACCATCACGTTATCTAAAATTCATTACTATCCTCTTCTCACGATCTCATAAATTTATGGGTTATTAGCATGAAAATGTATCATAGTTGACACTTTTTGTCATTGTGTGTATGGTCCTTTAATTTTTTCAATTTTGACACCAACCTTTTGAATTCGTGTTATTGTGTGTTGTGACCATTTTACCCTTACTTTTCTAAATTATGAAGGGTAAAATGGTCATTTTGTATGGTGAATAGTCACAAAATGCACACAATGATCGAAAATTTAAAGTTCGACACACACAATAGCACGAATTCAAAAGGTTGGTGTCAAAATTGAAAAAATAAAGGAGGATACACACAATGACAAAAGTGAAAAGTATGATACATTTTGTGCTAATAACCCAAAATTTATCTGCTACAATCACCGACGGGTATATAAAGTTACAAAACACACATTTCTTAGAAAGTATATCAAGAATCATATGAAATACAACAATTACAACACGGTATTTATTTCTTGTTTGGTGTCAAAAATGGACAATTATGATGCAAGTGACCATAGTCGACATCTACACTTACGACTTATTACCCATTTGAACTAAACATTAAACCTTATGTATGTAAACACGCGCTTTCTTCGATTTCATTACGGTGTGGGACATAGATTTAGTAAACCGATTGGTGCAAAACCGCTCAAGTTTAATTACACAAGCTAACCACTTGTGAATGGTCAACCGTAACAAACTTAAAACAATTTCAAACACTAATGCAATTAAGATCGGAGGAATATAGTGGATTCACGGGTCGTTAAGTCCCACGGAGGATGAATTGGTGTATAAACACTTGATCGATGATAGAATGATCACTAAGGATAGTGATCGTAAAGGTTTTGATGGATAATTACCTAAAGAAAATATCTACAAATTACAATGACTTAAATGCAAATTAAAAGAAATTAAAAAGTTAAAATATATTAAATAAACGCTATCACTATTTTTACAATGATGTTTTTATGATTTTATAAAATAAAATAACTTAAATAAACTATTTTAACTAAAACGTAAACTTAAATTACCTAAAAACGTAACCTAAAATGAAAACGTGCGTTATGTACGAAAATTACGCTGTAGCGCAAGACAAAACGTAAAATTTATGAAATAAAAGTCCTACAAGTGTAAAAACAATTTTATTACGTACTATATGATAAAAGAAAATTTTAGAAAAAGATTTGTATTTTTAGACTTTTATATTTTTATTATGAATTAAATACGATTTTACTCTAATTAAATGATTAAAATAGTAAAACTATTTAGAAAAATCAAATTTTTTATAAAATACTTTATAACAATACTAAGCTAAGAAAATTGAAAAGATGAAAAAGCTTGTTTCAATAAGTCGCAATTAAGCTAATAATACGTTTAAGCTAAAATGGAACAAAAGGGTTTAAGTGATTAATTGTGCAAACCATGACAAGAAAGACCCAGGCGCGATCTATCCAGGTACACACACTAACACTCTTGTAAAGGTGGGAGGTCTCAGGTTCGAGCCTGCCTCCCCACCTTTTTGCAAAACATTTTTTTTTTTGGAATTTTTCTTTACAAACTAATTAAGCACAATTTACAACTGGAACTTTTTATGAAAATGATTAATAAGCTCAGTAATGAGCTTATGATTCCAACAGTTGGCTAAAATATGAAATAAGCACAAGTAGTAAGCTAAATTGACTAATAAGCTGATAAATAAATATAAGCTAACTGAAGTAAGCTAAACACTGATTTAAAAGCTAAAAGGGAAACTGAAAAAGCATAATGAATAAGACTTAAGCACTTAATAAGCATCAAATAAGCACAAGCTTATCTGATTCACAGAACACCTATTGGATTTTCTAAGTACTTTCTAGCTACTATTTTAACACTGTAATAAGCTAGAAATTAAAAAGGATCACTGGAGACATCAAGCTAACCAACTGAAATCTCTAAAAAACTGATTTACAAAGTTAAGCTTCCACTATTAAGCTTGTGAGAAGCTTATTAAGAAACCGTAAACACTGCTTTATGGGTATATTAAGTGAAATGGACAAGACAATAAGCCACTAGCGTGCTTAGTAAATAAGCTAGGCATTGGAAACTAAGAACTTGAACTTTGAGATGGCTAGATAAGCTTTTCAAAAGCTAAAACACACAGTGCTTTTACTAATCGATAGATCTGCGAGGGCTTTTGAATCTATATAGCTAACTGGTGCACAGGGGAGTTTCTATGGAAAAGGGTCAAAAGAAGCTAAGATTTAAGCAATTAATAAGCTGAGTGGAAGTGAAATAATATTTTTCTAATTTATATAAGCAACAAAATTTTATAATCCTAAAAGCTTATAGGCTGAATCTCAATATTAAACACACAATAAAATTCTAAGTTTTATTCAAAAACTGCATTTTAGGAAATTTTGACTTTTGAGATATAAAGCAGTTTGACTAATTTGAACTTGTGATCTATCCTACTTATTAAATATGTTATATTAAGCTGTTATAAGATAAATTTAAGCTAGATTACTAAATTATAAGCTGATATGATGAGATTTGCATTCCTAAATCTTAACAGTGAACTGCAACTTGAGATAAGAAACTATTTTGACTTTTGATGTAATGAGAACTGGTTTTTGTGACTGCACTGAGTTGTTATGACCTATTGGGACTTAGAGCAACAATAAATAACCACACCACTGGTCTCTATCCTAATTAACTCATCACATCCAAACATCCCTTAACTGATCTAACTAATCCTAACTAGAAATTACATGAAAGCTTACCATCCATGGCTCAAAAGAGATTAAACTCTACTCTATAAAATGGATTGAATCAAATTCTAACCATAATAACTAGCCTATAGCAATTCAAACAAATATGCAGGATCAACATAGTTAAATGGAGAAGAGAATGAAAACTAACTTGAAGTCCAGCTCTTGAGAAGCTTAGACGTAACCATAACCACACTATTCCAATCTAAATATACCCATTTCCACTCGCATCACCCAATATCATGAACAAATTCAAATGATGCCTTAACAGTTGACTTTTGTTGATCGAGAGAGTTTTAAAGTAAAACCGAGTAGAAACTTATATAAGCAATTAATAAGCTATAGGAGAGCTTATCGAGCTTATGAGAACTTAACAACCACCGATAACAACATTCAATTTAACATGAGACTCTTTTGAAATTTGAAATTTATAATAAACTCGAAAACTTGCATTAAAGTCAAATTGATGTTCACGTAAGTTTGATTATACATTAAAACATGAAATACAAAGCTTGAAAGTTAATTGATACACTGGAATTTAAAATTAAGCTAAAGCGACATATCCTAAACTAAATTACACTACTTGGTCTTCTCCTCTGCTTCTTTTCCCATTTATATTGACCCTTTAGGTTCCTTGTCGACATCTGATCACATCCCACCTCTTTCCAGCCCTTGGATCACTTGAAATCATCACAACCGTACACATGGTGTTTTTGGCGGGAAAAGACATAGAGTGGGTTAACTGCATTTAATGCTTCTTGGGTGTATGTAGAGGTGGAGGGGGGTTGGTATACAGCTGGGGGGCAGGTGTAAAGGTGGAGGTGAGGTGGAGAAACCATGGTCAAAACCACTGGTTTTGGATTAACCAGTGTGTAACACCCCCAAAATACCGCAGCGGAAGACTGTGTCACTGGGTGCTACTTCATAATACAAAGTACAAGTTATAGAAAACGACCTCTAAATCGACGTTTTGAAAAGTTACCATTCGATTAATGAAATCGAGTTACAAACAATGAGGTCCCAAAGTATAATACATAAATGTTTCAATGGTAAATGACAAAAGCATAAGTCTTCAAAATATGTCGTATGACTCTATGTTCCATGCAACAACTATCGCCTTATTGACCGAGATAAACATGCTTAAAGTGTCAACACAATGGTTGGTGAGTTCATAGAGTTTGTTTTGAATAAGTTGAAAAGCCTTTAAAGAATGTTCACATAGCAAAGGCATTGTAAATCCACCCGCCCAAGTTCCGCCATAAAGAACTTGCAACCCGTGTGTTCACAACCCACCGCCAAAATATAGTTTGCAAAATCATGTATGTATGTATCATAGTACTAAAAGTATATGTGTCACCACAAGGGTCTTCCAACAACTTAATTTGGGATGTATCTAATTTAATAGCCTTCCAACAACTTAATTTGGAGCCACTAAATTAATGGTCTTCCAACAACTTAATTTGGAGCCACTTGTATATGTATCTAATTTAATAGCCTTCCAACAACTTAATTTGGAGCCACTAAATTAATGGTCATCCAACAACTTAATTTGGAGCCACTGAATTGCACATACTGGGAGCCTCTTCCCAAAGATTAATGGTCATCCAACAACTTAATTTGGAGCCACTAAGTTGAATAATGCAATTAAGTATAATGCACTCAAGAATAACGCAAATAAGTTTAACACAATCATGTATAACGCAATCAAGTATAATGCAATCATGTATAATGCAATCAAGTATAATGTTTTGAGTATTTGAAAAGTAAAGCAAGTAGTTGAGCATGTATCTACCCCAACAGTTTGTAAACAATTAATAGAAAGTGGGGCTATGAAACTCACTGTAATCCTTAAAAGTTTAGAGTACTTGTGAAAGTAAATGAAAATAGTTTGAGCATGTATCTCCCCAAAAGTAATTCAAACGATAAAAGTATGGGCTATGAAACTCACCTTAAAATGATATCGAACGATAACGGAATCGATGGATAAGCCTCGAAGTCTCTACGTATAACCTAGAATATGATGTCAACTCTTAGGTTCGGTATAATGCCTAAGAAAAGATGAACGAGCTTATATATGCCATTATATTGATCAAGACGTAGTATTTGTATGTTTGTTTATAGAAATGGTTTTAGTTTGTATATCTCAGACTACCGTTCGGGCCATCATAATTCAGAGGTCATGCAAGAACGCTCGAGGAGCTAGGACACTTTAAATCGTAAATCCAAAGAACTCGTCGATCCGCTTACCCAAATGAACCCTCACATGAAGTTCCCTAGTGTTGTAGTGCTCAATACGTAAAACATGTATTTTGATTATTTGATTATATGCTAAATTAAGAGTTTATAAATACAATAAATAAACTAATAAAGTTTATAAGTATTTAAATAAGTTTGAGTTATATATATACTTACCTTAAAATAGAATGCTTGAGTATTATGGAAAATAAAATATTAACGGAGCTCGACGTAGAATTTGCAATCTTCAAAACCCACGGCTATTAGAAGATTATAACAACGCCTTCTTGAGAACCCGAAGAAGAAAAGAAGATTATAACGACGCCTTTTGGAGACTTGAAGATATTTGAAGATTATAACGACTTTTCTTAAAACTTCCAAGAACGAAGATCAAACGCTAGTTTTCTTCAAGAACACATGAATGTTCTTACAAGATCTATAAGAAATGCCTTAGGGTTTAGGACTTTAGATGATAAGAAGGGTGGTGCATTTTTTTCTATGTTTTTAAGTTAGTATTTATAGGCTAGGATTTGGAGTTAACTACATATCGGGTTAAAAACTAACCATGGTTAAGTTGTATACTTGTAATGATCTAAGGAATGATCAAATATCATCCCTACATGTGTCTTACACGTTTCATATGAGGTGGTGGTGATAAGGAAATTTTCTTGATATTATCTTGTTTTTACGGAGTGTAGTTCGGTTCCGAAAATCGTTAACGGTAAGTATTTAATTCATGAAACGTAAACCGGGTGTCGTAAAAATATAAAACTTATAGGAATGATGAAACTCATCATTATACTTCATCTAAAAATATAAAATGGTTGATAAGTCTTATTGGGTGCAAAAACGCTGCTTAAAACCGGAAATACGGGTCAAAAACGCGAATTGCAGCTTATCGAAAATAACGAAATTTCGTGGAAACGACCGTGAATTTATTTAAAGTAGACTAAAATTAGTCTAAAAGTGATATGAGATGTCAAACTTTGGTTTTCTTCAGACGGGATAACTTAACAGTTATTTGTGAAGTTTAAAAATTACGCGATTTAATAAAAAGGTAGAACGTACAAGATTAATTTCTTTATAGTCAAAGGAGGAGGGAAATATGTTTGACTTTTCCAAAAATACAAAAGTTTCTATTCATCTTAGGAAATACAATGCAGGAATCGTTAAGTCTGGATGTAAGTAGAATTGTTTAAAACGTAAGTTTAGTTTTGTTCTGCGCTGGGCTTATTTGTTAAAATAAAATAATAAATCTTAAAAATTCTCAAATTAATCATGAGTGATCTAAAATTTATCCGATGCGGGAAAATTGTCGAGACGGTTTTCGTTATGCTGGATGTTTAAACGGTGGACCGTCCAAAACAAAACTTTAAAACGGTGTTTTCTTAATAACTTTTGCGAAAATGATCTAACGATTGTCGAACTCTCGTGTCATTACTAAAATAGTTTATCCTACGAGAATGTGAAATAAAATTTTACGGATGAATAGTGAAAAGTGAATAGTAATAGTGAATAGTAAAATGAATAGTGACCAAAATGCGAATTGTTACAGCCTCTACCCTTAAAAGGAACTTCGTCCCAAGTTCGTTGATGTTCACTACTTACAAAGGCTCGGTCTAAGGGATTACGCCAAAGCTCATGTATATGGGTTTCTTATCAAATTAGGTACGTTCTGTGACTATCGCGACTATTTCCCATCCTAAAGACATGCTCTCTATGGTAGGTTTGATGAGGCAAGTTTCATTCTCGAGCAAAACCCTCAAAGATTTTTAGGTAACCGATTTTTACTTAATCTCACAACTCATCAAACAAGAACTGCCATGAGATTAGGCTAAATCGGTTTGAGTAACAACTTGATTCTAGCTTGATCTTTGCAACTCATCAAACAAGAACTGCCACTCGGATCAAACCGAAACAAGTGGTTTGAAGAAAATCTTTGAAAATTTGGCTCGACACGGAATTGTTACACATATGAGACTACTACTCCTTCATTGCACGATTCTTCCCGATTAGACATAGGTGATCGCTATGTATAGTTTAGGAGTAACTATGCAATGCTTGGACTAATCGACTCATATGATGTTTGGTGTTTCAATCGGTTCATAGAAATCTCTTAGATGCTAAAATTATGAAAAGTCTAAAGTGTGCAAGGCGATAGGGAGGAAGGTAACGATATAGTAGTTATAGTCTAGGCTCTAATGCAACCTAGTTCTCTATAACCAATTCTCGATACTAATCTGTAACACCCCAAAATACCGCAGCGGAAGACCTGTCACCGGGTGCTACTTCATAATACAAAGTACAAGTTATAGAAAACGACCTCTAAATCGACGCTTTGAAAAGTTACCATTCGCTTAATGAAATCGAGTTACAAACAATGAGGTCCCAAAGTATAATACATAAATGTTTCAATGGTAAATGACAAAAGCATAAGTCTTCAAAATATGTCGCATGCGACTCTATGTTCCATGCAATGACTATCGCCTTATTGACCGAGATAAACATGCTTAAAGTGTCAACACAATGGTTGGTGAGTTCATAGAGTTTGTTTTGAATAAGTTGAAAAGCCTTTAAAGAATGTTCACATAGCAAAGGCATTGTAAATCCACTCAGTTCCAAGTTCCGCCATAAAGAACTTGCAACCTGTGTGTTCACAACCCACTGCCAAAATATAGTTTGCAAAATCATGTATGTATGTATCATAGTACTAAAAAGTATATGTGTCACCACAAGGGTCTTCCAACAACTTAATTTGGGATGTATCTAATTTAATAGCCTTCCAACAACTTAATTTGGAGCCACTAAATTAATGGTCTTCCAACAACTTAATTTGGAGCCACTTGTATATGTATCTAATTTAATAGCCTTCCAACAACTTAATTTGGAGCCACTAAATTAATGGTCATCCAACAACTTAATTTGGAGCCACTGAATTGCACATACTGGGAGCCTCTTCCCAAAGATTAATGGTCATCCAACAACTTAATTTGGAGCCACTAAGTTGAATAATGCAATTAAGTATAATGCACTCAAGAATAACGCAAATAAGTTTAACACAATCATGTATAACGCAATCAAGTATAATGCAATCATGTATAATGCAATCAAGTATAATGTTTTGAGTATTTGAAAAAGTAAAAGCAAGTAGTTGAGCATGTATCTACCCCAACAGCTTGTAAACAATTAATAGAAAGTGGGGCTATGAAACTCACGGTAATCCTTAAAAGTTTAGAGTACTTGTGAAAGTAAATGAAAATAGTTTGAGCATGTATCTCCCCAAAAGTAATTCAAAACGATAAAAGTATGGGCTATGAAACTCACCTTAAAATGATATCGAACGATAACGGAATCGATGGATAAGCTCGAAGTCTCTACGTATAACCTAGAATATGATGTCAACTCTTAGGTTCGGTATAATGCCTAAGAAAAGATGAACGAGCTTATATATGCCATTATATTGATCAAGACGTAGTATTTGTATGTTTGTTTATTGAAATGGTTTTAGTTTGTATATCTCAGACTACCGCTCGGGCCATCATAATTCAGAGGTCATGCAAGAACGCTCGAGGAGCTAGGACACTTTAAATCGTAAATCCAAAGAACTCGTCGATCCGTTTACCCAAATGAACCCTCATGAAGTTCCCTAGTGTTGTAGTGCTCAATACGTAAAACATGTATTTTGATTATTTGATTATATGCTAAATTAAGAGTTTATAAATACAATAAATAAACTAATAAAGTTTATAAGTATTTAAATAAGTTTGAGTTATATATATACTTACCTTAAAATAGAATGCTTGAGTATTATGGAAAATAAAATATTAACGAGCTTGACGAGAATTTGCAATCTTCGAAAACCCACGGCTATTAGAAGATTATAACAACGCCTTCTTGAGAACCCGAAGAAGAAAAGAAGATTATAACGACGTCTTTTTGGAGACTTGAAGATATTTGAAGATTATAACGACTTTTTCTTAAAAACTTCCAAGAACGAAGATCAAACGCTAGTTTTCTTCAAGAACACATGAATGTTCTTACAAGATCTATAAGAAATGCCTTAGGGTTTAGGACTTTAGATGATAAGAAGGGGTGGTGCATTTTTTTCTATGTTTTTAAGTTAGTATTTATAGGCTAGGATTTGGAGTTAACTACATATCGGGTTAAAAACTAACCATGGTTAAGTTGTATACTTGTAATGATCTAAGGAATGATCAAATATCATCCCTACATGTGTCTTACACGTTTCATATGAGGTGGTGGTGATAAGATTGAAATTTTCTTGATATTATCTTGTTTTTACGGAGTGTAGTTCGGTTCCGAAAATCGTTAACGGTAAGTATTTAATTCATGAAACGAAACCGGTGTCGTAAAATATAAAACTTATAGGAATGATGAAACTCATCATTATACTTCATCTAAAAATATAAAATGGTTGATAAGTCTTATTGGGTAAAACGCCGCTTAAACTCGAAATACGGGTCAAAACGCGTAATTGCAGTTTATCGAAAATAACGAAATTTCGTGAAACGACCGTGAATTTATTTAAAGTAGACTAAAATTAGTCTAAAAGTGATATGAGATGTCAAACTTTGGTTTTCTTCAGACGCTGGATAACTTAACAGCTTATTTGTGAAGTTTAAAATTACGCGATTTAATAAAAAGGTAGAACGTACAAGATTAATTTCTTTATAGTCAAAGGAGGAGGGAAATATGTTTGACTTTTCCAAAAAATACAAAAGTTTCTATTCATCTTAGGAAATACAATGCAGGAATCGTTAAGTCTGGATGTAAGTAGAATTGTTTAAAACGTAAGTTTAGTTTTGTTCTGCGCTGGGCTTATTTGTTAAAATAGAAATAATAAATCTTAAAAATTCTCAAATTAATCATGAGTGATCTAAAAATTTATCTGATGCGGGGAAAATTGTCAGAGACGGTTTTCGTTATGCGCGGGATGTTTAAACGGTGGACCGTCCAAAACAAAACTTTAAAACGGTGTTTTCTTAATAACTTTTGCGAAAATGATCTAACGATTGTCGAACTCTCAGGTCATTACTAAAATAGTTTATCCTACGAGAATGTGAAATAAAATTTTACGGGATGAATAGTGAAAAGTGAATAGTAATAGTGAATAGTAAAAATGAATAGTGACCCGAAAATGCGAATTGTTACACAGTGTAGGGGAGATAGCGCAACAGTGCGCGGTTTTTTCTCTTTTAAAATATTGGGCCGGGTTATAAATTGATTTTGGGCCTGGGTTGGATAAATAATAAAGGGCCGGTTTGGTTTAAGTAGCTTAATAACCCAAGGACCAAAAATGTAAATCTGCCAAAGCTAAAGGTTGAACCTGCCAATCTTCCAAAGTTCTTACAAGGACCAAACCTGCCATAAATGAATAGTACAAGGACCAAGGTTGATTATCTTCCATTTTTAAAATGTCCAAGGACCATTTTTGACAAATTTCAAACTCCAGGGACCAAACTTGTAATTTTTCTAAAAACTTATCATAAAGGACCAATTATGTCATTTATTAATAATACAAGGGTGTTGTTTGAATAATTTCTATTTTTGAACACCAAGGGACTATTTTTGACATTTTTGTAAAGTTGAGGGACTAAAGTTGTAATTTTGCAATTTTTGATTTCAAGGACTTGTTTTGACAACTTTATGAATCCCATGGACCTTAAATGACATTTTACAAAATTTTGAATTACCAGGGACTAGTTTTGACAATTTTTGAAACTTGGGGGACTAAAACTGCCAATTATGCAAACTTGATACGTTTTTCACCAGATTTTGATTTTTTTGCATTTAAAACACATAAAACACTTGTTTGTGATATTTTCATCATTTTGATGTGTTTCTGAGTGTTTTCAGATGTTTTTGCAGTCTAGATAGTATAAAGATGATGAGTATTTAGACACTCATCATAAACGTACATGAAAAATCCACGGTTTATGAGATGCATCCTTAACACGGTTGATTAACTGAATGACCATATCTTTCTTGTTTGTTGTTTTCTGCCAAACAAACCAAACTTGTTTCAACTCGTTATCTAATACAATAAGAAATGCGTGTTTAACACGACATTGCCTTTTAGGGCATTTTAGGTGGTAGTTGATCTTAAATTGAAGAATTAGTTCCTCGAGCCCTCCAAATTCATTCTCGAGCGCCCTCCTCAAGTCCGAATCCTAGTGAAAGCACCGCCAGATGTCATTTAATATAAAAATCAATAAATGAATCAACAATTAATCACTTTCAAAGTTCAAATATCTAAAAGTACATAACATCTGCACGTACTTTTATCCTTATAAATGTGATAATCTTGTACCCGCTTATATGAACTCGTATATTTTTGGTTATGAAAATTGGTATACGATCTTATACTTACATGTAATCGCTAGGCCGAGGGCGATACGATCAATCACGCTTTCTCCTCAGAAACACAAGGTGAAAGAAGTAATCTTCCCATTCAAGTTGTCCACAAGCATTGTCACTAGCTTACTTCCATGCCCTTGAATCTTCCCCGACGTAATATCATTAGAGTACTTCTCTTCTCTCGACAGTCGATCAAAGAAACGCCCCGCATCCTTAACGCGTTAATCAAGTCACTAGAAATCCCATGGTTAACAATGTGCATGACACCCCACTCAATGGCTACTTTGATGAGCTCATTACAACATTTCTCGTGTTTTGGGTCGTTTGAGTTGATGTTATTCAATTCGATGTTATTCAATTCGATGGTTTGGACTTGTGGTCCTAGTTCTTTATTTTCTTCGTCGAAAATGTTGGTGATTGTTGTTAGCTCATCTTGTGTTTAGATGTATTCTTTTGGGATTTGATGAATACCACTTGTTGCTAAGGTTTCAACTCTTGTGTTTGTTGGAATCACCATTTTGTAAGTGTTGGATTTTGTGGTGTTTTTGGAGTGATATTTATATGTATATTCAAGTTGTAAAGAATGGTGGGTTGTGAAGAATGGTGAGTTGTTAAAACATGGTTGGTCATGTGATGCAATTCCCATTCAAAGGACTAAAAAGGTAAGTGAAAGATGGGTTTGACAATTTTGTGTTGTGTTTGAGCGTATGTGCTGAAATTAGTAGGTTAAATATATTTTTTTTTCTTTTTTAGTTTATTCAAAGCAAATTTAGGCCATAAAAAAAATAATAATAAAAATAATAAAATCTTAGATCCGTCGTTATGAGAAAAAATGTAACCAATAAAAAGCGCATAGTTGTTAGATACACCTTCTAAAACATTACAATTAATACCATAACTATCAAACGATAAATATATAAGGACATATTTTTCTACTTTTTCCCGATGTGGGATATATGGGAAAATGATAAAAAAAAAAAAAAAGCATCGAAGTTGCCACCTTTTACTTTTCTAGGCATCGAACTTTTTTCTTTTCTTATAGTAGCACTAAACTTGCATAATTTTCCTTTTGTAGCATCTAATCGAAATTAATTACATAAATTTACATAAATCATCCCTGTGGCTCTAAACAATTACATCGTTCGTCCTTGTGTAACTTTATATCATAAAATCTATCTTCTAATCTTTCTCACATCCCTTTTACTACCTCTCCCTCTCCCTCTCTCTCTAGCACCACCACACCGACACCACAACCACCTCCACCGCCTTGCCACGCCACCATCATCAAAAAGATGCAAGTTAGATCAAAGTTAATGGATCGAATCAGGTTTAGGTAAATTCGGGATGGCCTCGGGTTAGAGCTCATGGGAGCAATAGGATGTTCGCTTAAGCTTTTGATACCTTACTTAAGCCTTTGGACCATTTGTAAGTTCTCTCGACAGTTTTGCTTAAGTAGTATTGACATAGCTTGCACATTTGAATATTTTGGTTAGATCAGTCCTAGTGTGTTCATTTCAAATTGCAATAACTAGTTTCAATCTAATTTGGATGTATCATGTCTTAAAATATCAGTTTTGATTTTCAAATTCTCAATTCAGTAACAAAAAGGGTGTTTTGTTCACTGCAACTCTTAGTTTCAGAATGAGTTAGAGAATAAATCACTTAGGATAGCATGCATTAGGTTAGTTTAGAGTAGTCAAGTCATACTTTTCACAACTATTTCAAGTAAAAGTCAATTTTTTAGTTTATCTCAACTGTTACTAGAACAGTTGAGTTTTGAGGTAGGATAATCACAAATTTAGATTTAGAAGTTGTTAGTTAGCATTAATCTAGCTTCATTTTAGTTTATAATTACATTTCCATCCATTTTAGATCACCAACGACTCACTTTAGTCAAAGTTCTTCAAAAGAGAAAAAAGTCAAAACTGCATAATTTTCTTTTAAATCAAGTTTGTTTTGAATTTTAATTTGTTCAATTTTGATCCAATCTTCCCGAGATTTTGGATTTAAGTTTGGTTTCTCATCTTTTCATTCCACATTTTGAAAATTTTTATAAATTTTTCAAGTGGCTTTGAGGAGCTTTTTAAGTCGCTTTGAAATGATTTTGCCCTGCACCTCATAATCTGCCCACTGAGCCATTTTCATAAGCTCTTGGCAAGCTTGTAAAAGCTCCTTAGAAGCTAGACATGGGGGCAAAAGCAAGTCAGCTGGGTGGGTTTCAGGTTCCAACAAGCATCATGAGCTTATCCCCTCAGTAGCTTATCCAAAAATAAGCTCAAAAATTGACCCCTTGGTCTGTTTTAGACTGCAACAGCAGTACATCAGTAGCTAAGTCTTTTTTTTTGGGTGCTCATTAGACTTAATTGTGCTTATTTAGATATCTTAGGATCCCATAGGTTGATCTAGTTAAGGTTAGATTAGTAAAATGTTTGGCTTTTTTTATTTTTTATTTTTAAAATGCAAATTCAAGCCCGCTTTCACCCATTTTGCTCGGGGACATCGCTATTTACCTACCTTATGTTGTCACACGGCGGGTACCGTTCAGGGGTGCCCATGGATGTTGTTTATCCTTTCCTTTAACCTGCTTTTTTACCCGTTAAAGATGGCTTATGCTTCCAACAATCCATTATTGTCAAACACAAGACGCTTAAGTCCCCAAAATCAACCCTTCTCCGTGTGTAAGTCCTTCAACTTCACCCAAGAAGGAACCTTGATGGCTCGATATGCCATGGAATCCAAAGCAGCAGCATTAGTGGGCTTATCAACTGGGAGACATGAGCTATAGAACTTTGTCAAAGTATTGTCATGAGCTTCTTCCCGATGGTTCTAGTTCTCCCACTTCATTGAACTCAAGTAGAAATCCGTAGAACTGTGGCTCATTCAACCAATTGTTGTTAACAAGGTCTCCTCGTAAAGCCAAGCTATTTTTGACTTGCACGCGAGTCATGCGAGTTTCGAAATGAATTGGGCGGCACCAATTCAAATGTGTTCAATTCAGATACCAAATAAATTTAATTGATGCACCGCGCCTAGGTGCACCAGTGCAGATAGGACACTCCAAGGGAAGTTCCGAGCTCTATATAACTATTTCAAGTTTATAGCTACAAGGACGAAATGTAAATTATTAGTGCCACAGGGGACCTTTATGTAATTGACTTAAGGATGAACGTGTAATTGTTTAGAGCCAGGATGATTAATGTAAATTTATGTAATTAATTTCTGATTAGAGGCTACAAAAGGAAAATTAGGCAAGTTTAGTGCTACTATAGGAAAAAAAAGTTCGATGCCCAGAAAAGGAAAATGTGGCAACTTCGATGCCTTTTTTTATCATTTTCCCTTAGTATATCTACCCAAATGTTAAAATTTACGACTTTTTAATATGTTAAAACATATATTTTCTGTAAATATTATTAGTGGTCCCAGTCATTAATATACGAGTGTTATAACATAAACACTAAACATTTTTATATGGATCAAGTCACCTCGTTGTTTATTGTTTAACAAACTACTAAATTGGGCCTGTTTTGCTACAAAATTCGAAATTGATCATAGTTGGTGGGTATTACTCTGAGTCAAGTTTCATGACCAAAACATACTCAAGTCTAACATAGTATCGTATCAGAAACCGAACGTTAGTGTTCTTAAACACGTAAAACGAAAAGTATACCTATGAAACGTATATATAAAAGTTGTGAAAAATGGTGCGACGGGGTTTGGTCATGTGATGCAAAATATGCAATTCCAATTCGAAGGACTTCAAAGGCAAGTGAAAATGGTTTTACTAATTGAGTTGAAAGGTTCAACTTAAGATACGTTGTGTTGAATACCACAAACAATATTTCCATATTTAGTTTATTCAAAAGTAAAGTTCCTTGAAAAACTATGGACTTGAATGATGGAAAGTAAACGAAGATTTCAACGTATTTAGAATTAATTCAATATTTACGTCAAATTTTAACTCTTAAAAAGTAAAACAAGCTTAGAAGTAACAATACAACAAAACAGTCAAAAATATTTGTCGAGTAAAAGATGCATTCCAAAAAAAATTTGTTTAGTAAAAAATACTTTGAAATCAACAAAGTAAACGGAATCACATACCTTGTAAATTTAAATGTACTTACACTTGTAGTGACTACAAGAGTATATATACACACATTTGTTTCTCTTAATTCTCGATGTGGGAATAAATTTACAACCAACATCAATATTTACACCTTTTTAATTTGTCGTAACAAATGATTCATCCTTCATGAATCATGATTATAACAATATGTGGATATCATAAAAGAAGTAGTAGTATACATGTTTTGTTATGAAATAAACATCATTCAATTTTTTTTTCATTTTTTTAACTAGATATACTATAATACTAATCACCTTATTTTTCAACAAACCATTAGAGTCCAGTAACAATCCGCATTTCAAAGTCTAACATGTTTGTATGACGACCTCGTGTTACGTGTGTAAACGAGCCGAGTCGAGTCGAGTCGAGTATTGCCAAGCTCGAACTCGACTCGATTAGTAAAACTCAAGCTCGAAACTCGACTTGAGCTCGTTCGAGCTTTGGATTTCAAGCTCGAGCTCGGCTCGTCATCTCAAACTCGAGCTCGAAACTCGACTCGAGCTCGATTATTGCCACTTTCAAAGCTTGAACTCGATGGAAAATGGGTATATCAAGCTCGACTCGAATCGATTTTACGTAACTATATGTATATAAAAATGTAAAAGTGTAATATCATTGAAGCTCGATAAGGGCTCTTGAGCCTCACGAGCTGAGCATATTCGAGCTCGAACTCGGCTCGAAAGTGTACTCGAGTAGCTCTAGCTCAAGCTCGACTCATTTATATCGAATCGATTTCGAGTAGTTTACGAGTCGATCTCGAATAGCTCGCGAGCTGTCTCGTCTCGTTTACAAAAGCAAAGTCCAACAAAAAAAACTACCTAGTCGACATAATAATGCCATGTAGCAAAACGCATGACAATGGCTTATATTCAAACTTCAACTTTTCCATACAAAGAAAAACCAACTTTGAAGCATTCTTGTGGGAACCATGTTAACTCTTGCTACGTTATGAGCAACATATCACTTTCCAAATGATATCTATATTATTATTGCTGAAGTGACTCTGGCCCTTGTGAATAATGATAACGTCTACTGACACGAGGTCAAAATGACCCATCTTCCACCATACGAAAATGCTCTCCCATCCGTTCACGACTCTTGAACACCGTAGGAAACGATATTCCAACATTTCGATTTCACTACCACGAGACAAATGATAGAGTCTAGATCCATTCCAGGATTATTTAGCCAATCAAAACGGGAGTCTTTTTCATTCAAGTTCTTGGGATGCTTTTGTTCCATTCAACACAAACATTTGTTTCACATTAAAAGTCGATACCGATAAAAAAATATATGCTCAAAAAACAAAATTTTCGTTTAATTTTTTTTAGAGCTACGTTCCATTATATATATATGTGCTAAAAGTTATATTATGACATGTACAAAGAAAAGTACCCTATGGATAAAGTTTTCATCTTCCACTTAGATAAACAAGTACTAAGTTTGTCGACAACCTCGTTCCAAGACTGAATACAAGACATAACACCTCCAACCTTCGAACCTAAGTAATAAAAAGGAGCTTGAAGAGAAGCACAACCAATCTTAGCAGCTGCTTGATCCACTTTAAGTTTATCCACAGAGATACCAATAAGTTTACTTTTATTCATGTTGATACGAAGGCCTCAAGCACGATAAAAGCAATCTAGCATATGAACAATAGTCTTGATATTTGTATCACTCCAATGACCTATGAAAACCGCATCGTCTGCATAAAAAAGTGAGAAAGTTGGAGAGAGTGACTCACTGAGATACCTGTGAACATACCTACAACTTCCACCCTTTGAACCGAAATGTGAAGACTTTCCATGATCAATATGAATAAGAACGGAGATAATGGATCACCCTAACGTCAAGAATCAAGGTCTTAGCCTTAGGTATATTGCACCAACATCGAATATTCAAAATTCTAGTATGTTAGAAAGAAATAATTTCATTTGTGTAATTTTAATTTGTGATCATGATTATTAAAGCATAGAGTTATTATTTAAATAAACCCAAAATAGGTTTATGAAATCAGTTCACCTCGTTTCTTGAGATGTATGTGTAGGTAGTTATCTATAAGAGTATTTACAATGCATCAAGTCTTGTAAAAAAAACTTTACAAAAAACCTTTGATGCAATGCAAAAAACCATCATAAAAAGCTTTTTATATTAGTGAAAAGCATTTACTCATTTGACCCATTGTGGATGCTCTAAATTAACTAAATAGCTTCTAACTAATAAAAATATCTAGAAAAATCAAACTACACAGTCACAACAAATTGCAGTTGATCAATCTTTTACTATGTGTAAGTTGCATCTTGTGTGGACAGTATCTTCTAACATTGTGGACGGAAGATGTTGAACAAATTTGCTATGACTTATTTAATGGAGTAACTGTGGTTGCTTCTTTAGACGGTATTCGTTTGCATACAATTTTATGCTCAAGCTGCGATGAGGTGTGTGAAACTATAAATCATAGTTTCATATTATGCAACGGAACAACGAATATATGAAGAAAAGCGTTCGAGTGATGGAAGATTGGTATTGTAAATGCAATTTCTACTCATGAGATGTTTAGGTATAACGGGAATGGTGTGATTCCTTCAAAATATAAGCCATTGCGTCAATGAGTGGCGGTTTGTGCACAAGGCTACTACATTGGAGGAACCACAATTATTGAGTGTTTGGGGTAAAAAAGTAACTAATCCATTCCAAGATATTTGTTTGAAAGCATTCTAGTGGATACATATAATATCAAAAAAGTGTTTGGGCTTTGGAGAAAGGTATTTATCAAGTCTATGTTTGTATGAAAAATATGTATGAAGATATTACAATAATGAGTAAAGTCAAATACAAAAAACGACAAAGTCATAGTTATTTGCGTCAAAAATTGGGCAAATTAACCAAATACCGTAAGAAATAATCGATAAACAAAGACTAACCGGTAACCTTATTAATATATACTAAAATGTCTTTTTGTTTCCCAACGATGTGGGATACAAATTGCACCAACAGATTTTCTAGATTTTGACGAGCAACTAAACTAGTTATAATACCCGTGCACACATGGAGTTTTGACAAAAAAAAAATATATATTCTGTATTAATACTGAATATTGTATCTTTAAAGCTAATTGCATATAATTATATAGTTATAAGTTTCGTGCACGCACGAAGTTTACACATAAATCAAATTTATTTTCACATCTTAGTTCGGTATATACACATATATAAATTTGCTCATGAAAATTGTGATATAAGTATAACTAATACTTATTCACGAGTTTTTCATTATGCATTAATATCCTACAATTTGATAAAATATTTGTAAAAATTTATGTTTGGTAACTCAAGATTTAATTTTATTTAGCTGACAAAGATGTTGATGTTGTTATTTAAATTTCACTACTGATATTATGTTGTACACATGATGCAAGTTTAATAGCACATAGTGAGCGTTGATAAAGTTAAAGTATACCCCTTAAATTTTTTTAAAAATGTTTTTTCTAGATATCTTTATATAAATGAATAATAATTACATGATTCGTTGTTATAAGTACAATCTTGTATATTTAATTTTATATTAAAGTAACCCGTGCTTACAGTTTGATAATTATATTCCCGTTTTCAGTAATTTAGCCGTATTTAAAATGTAAACTCGTGTCCACATATGTTAAACTTTAAAAAATGAAAGAAATGAGTCCTTATTAAACGTATATAGTAAAAAAAATGATACTTATAATCTTATGCAAATTTAAAAATATTTTTCTAGATTTCCTTATATAAATAAATAAGAATTACACGAGTCGTTGTTATATGAACAATCGCGTATATTTATTTTTATATTAAAGTAACTCGTGCTTACAATTTGATAATTATATTTGATAATTATATTTCTGTTTTTAGTAATTTAGCCGTATTTAAAATGTAAACTCGTGTCCACATAGGTTAAACTTTTAAAAATGAAAGAAATGAGTCCGTATTGAACGTATATAGTAAAAAAAAATTGATAATTATAATCTTATAAAAATTTATATGTTGTTATTTTAAAACAACATATGCATTGTATTTTTTAAGATATAAAGTATAAGGGGGTTATTTGTTTATAATCCAAAGTTATTAAAAATATGTAGACTTATAATATTACACTTAACTCTATATAATTTTTAAATATTCAGCCACTAAAGTTTTATTAATTAGCTCATCTTTTTTGAGTTTTTGTTTTCACAAATTTGATACTTATATTTGTATGTGCTTTTTTAATCAACCAAATTTCTTCAGAAAATTTATTAAAGTTTGACCAAAATGAATTTAATTTTGACTTTTATTAACCAATCACATCACACGATTTTGCTTACGTGGCGAAATCAAGCTCTCCTATTGGCTCAATTATTTTTTCAATAAGAATGAATTGACAAAATCACTCCAAAATCAAAATGATGTAATTCCTTTATTTTATAAAAGATTGGGCCTATTTTACTAAAAGAAATGCAAAATTAAGCATAATTTATAGGCTTTTTTACGTGAGTTTATTTGATCCGACCCAAATGCAAACTCGTAAAGTAAGTAAGTTACACACGTCTTCTTAAACTCATGTTTTATCCCTTTGATATGTAGGATTCCTCAACTCCTTACTAAAAGTATGCAATGCAAGTATCAACAAGGTATTTACTTTATAAGTAGCACAAAAAATGTTTTATCTAAATGCTCCAAGCTGGTTATTTGCCGAAAATATAAGTAAGTTGCACCTGAATTAGCAATTTCAAAGTGATTAGTGTGACACACAAAAAATAATGGTTTTTCTATTATTTTCGGACATTTTCATGGAAGATTACTCATATATTAAGTGATGTTATCCATGAAGATGATTAAAGCATACTTGTGTTCTGTCTAATTCAACACTCTTTGAAGTCCAAAAAACGACCCGTTTGACCTAGAAACTATTATTTATATATATGACACATACATATGGACAATTATGCCTAAAGTTAGTCAAAAGTAACTTTTGCCAACCAAAATTTTCCAACATTTGATGTCCATTAAGTGTCCTTAATCACAACATATGCATGCTTTGAGCCGAACAAGTCATTGCGTGAAGCAATGAATCACGTGCTTGTGAGTTCTTAACTCAAGTACAATGTGTCAGTTTAGACGATGAAATTGGACGAAGATCGACTAATGAATGATTGTCTGGTTTCTTATATCAAAAAGCATATATTTAGTATTATATATGCCGTTCAAAAAAATTATAAAAAAGCTATCATGCGGAAGCTTTATGAACCCTTTGGTTTGATTTTATGGCTCCGTGTCTAAAAATTTTATCTCATATGTTATAAGCATGATTTGAACCAACAATGTTAGCATTAGAAGTGTTGATCATTAATGTAATTAAAGAGAGATCTCAATGATCGCCTCTTAAGGGGAAATTGGTAGGAATAGAAGTTACAATCATTACCGAGTCAACAAGTAATGTAATAGTTAGCAACGTTAGTATTGGGCTAGACGGATGGACTTAGTTATTATTATTATATATGATGTTATGTTAAGTTAAGGAATGAAAGATGTATAAGTCCAATCCAAAACATGGGGTCTGTAGGAAGTATACAAACTCACAAATGTGGTCATTTTTGATTGTGTTAGTTTGATCAATATCTCATATGTTTTGCTGATGCTTTTGGATCTCCTCGTTGAGGGTATGGGGCACATGTTTACACGTTAAGCCTTACTTGAAAATCCAAAAGAGTATGTGATGGTGTATTTCTGTAAAAGTTGAACTAAAGCTAGTGTTACACCACAAAAGCGTGTTTATATTCTCTTATATAGGAACATATGGTGGAATCGTAAATATAGTTTTGTAAAATAATTGAGGATTAACGTCAAGAAACAAAATGCATGGTGTTGTTGATGGCACAACCATTGACTCGAGCATAAAAAACGAGGTAATGATGGGGATTCTTTTGATGAAAACACGAACCATGTTATGAAAAAAAGTATGGTTAAATAGCATGAAGTGAGCATGACACATACATTAACCTCATGAGATTTAACATTACAGTAATAGGCGTAACTATCAACTATATATGCATGCATTTCTTTTCCTTTTTTTCAATGTAGGACTAAGTTTGGATACAACATCAAGCTCTACAAATTCAAAATATTTCGAAGGAAATAATTCATCCTTAATAGTTATAATAGCTTCTAAATAATCCAGTATTCAGGTTTTATTACTTTGTTGATCTAATCGGTAATTACCTCATTTTTCGATAATAAGTAGCATTTAAACATAGCAATGGGCCTTTAGTCCAATGGTAAAAGGCAAGTATAGTGACTAATTGACTTGAAAATTTTAAGCTTAAGAAATTGTTATGAAAATTCCACGCTGATGAGATGCATGACAACAGTTTTTGAGTGTTTTTGGGTCGTTGGAGTTAATATTTTTCAAATCGATGGTTGGGGCTTGTGGTCATTGTTGTTGTTAGTAATTGTTGTTAGTTCATCTTGTGTTGTGATGTATTCTTTTGGGATTTGATGAATACCACTTGTTGCTAAGGTTTCAACTCTTGGAATCACCATTTTGTAAGTGTTATATATATTTCGAGGATTCTGTGGTGTTTTTTGTGTGATCATATGGAAGATATATTCAAGTTGTGAAAAATGTTGAGATGGCGGTTGGTCATGTGATGCGATTTCCATTCTAGTGATTTAAAAAGGCAAGTATAACTCGACTGAACTTAGATTGGAGATTAAGAAAATGTTATGTTCAATTTATATCTAAACAATTTTATACTCAAACATATATGTGTGTATATTTTTTTTTGTTCTCTTTTTAGTTTATTCAAAGCAATTATATGTTAATATTTTGTAATAGGTTTATTTTTTTGTAAAATTATTATTTATATGTAATATCAACATTTAAGTTACATTGTATAGGTCAAATGAGTGCGAATGTAACAGTAAATAGAACATGTCTTGAATCAGATACTCTGCAACTAAATGCAAGATTAGTGTTAATATATTTGTAGTTTTGAGTTTTAGAGTAAATAGTTGAAGATAAAAATTTTTGGAAAAAAAATGTGCTTGAAAAATCTCTGTTTTCTGGATAGAAAATGAAGAATGGTTCAAAATAATCTTCGCATAAACTTGTTCCGTCCGTGAGGACGGACATATTGGCAACATAATGTCACCAAGCTCTCAAGAATCACCCACCAAACGTCTACCATTCATGCCAAGAGTTTATGAACCTAAAGAACAAGTTAAATTTCTATTTTTATGAAATTAAGTTTCTATCTTTATGTTAGAAACTAAAGAACAAGTTAAAAACTTGAGTTTGCAATTTGAGGTTATCCCACATCGGTGGGCAAGAGGCAATTTGTGTCAGGTACTTACCTGGGCGGGGTCAATCAATGATCAAAAAGGTTCATGGCATTGGTTGGTGACCTCCATTGCACTTCCAGGACTTAAGGTTGGTCCAAAGTCGCCAAGCCTACGTCATAATTTGTGTTAGTGGGGGACTCTAAACAATGAACCAGTTCAAACTTTGTTTCAGCTAGACCTTTTGTTCTGCTGCTAGCTTATTCTGTTTTTGAACCTTTTGTTAGCACTAGTTTTGAAGGTTCTAAAGCAATAAATTGGTTTTAAAGCAAATGATATCATTTTACAATAATTTACTACTTTACAAAGCCATCTAGTGCCATTTGTTCCCGCTAACAATCGTTTTGCCGTCAACTATCTCACAATCATATCCAACTAGATCATTATCATGTTAAAAATCAGGTTCATGATATTGATGGATTATTTCATCTCAAACTAATACTGTATATGTTCATATCTACAAATTAGTCAAACCATTGTCTTATCAAATCCAATATATTACATGTTTCATAACAATTTATATTATACACCATCACTATATCTAAAATAAAATACGATATGTTACATGTTTCATAACAATTTATTTTATACACCATGTATCTAAAATTCATTACTATCCTCTTCTCACAATCTCATAAATTTATCCGCTATAATCACCGACGGGTATATAAAGTTATAAACACACATTTCTTAGAAAAAGTATATCGATAAATCATATGAAATACAAAAATTATAACACATTATTTTTCTTGCTTGGTGTCAAAAAATGGGCAATTACGATGCTAGTGGTGACCATAGTCGGATATCTGAAATCAACCAAGGGGCATTTCAGAAGAATGAGTTGAGCGCAAAGTGAACCTCCCTCCCATTTTTATAACCAAACCTCTCTTCTCAACTTTAATGACTAATGGATCATAGCTTCTAAGCTACTTATTTAGATTTCTCTATCAAAGGTCAAAGTCCAAACTTACCTTTTGGAACATTGTATTAGTATAATTTCAACAAAAATCTATACCTCCTAATCTCCTATTGATACGTATTTGGACTCTACGAATATAAATGAAAAAAACTTAATGATAAGTCGTGAGAGTCATGGACGGACCTACATGGGTGTCGGGTGTGGCACGGGATTACACCCCGATTTTTGGTTACGAAGTGCAGAAAAAATTCAAAACTGTCGTCTTTTGATTTGTGCAACACCCAATAATTTCTTTTCTTTTCTTTTTTGCTACTTTTGTTTTTTAAGATGTAACTTTTGTTTTTTAAGATGTAACGTTTGGTTCGCAGAATGTTTTTGAAGGAATTGTTATCTTTGGAAGGAATTGTAATTCAAAAATTGAAATGTGTTGTAATTGTAATGTGTTGGAATTGTAATTGAAGAAATCATCATTGTGTTTGGTTGACTAGCAACGTAATATAATTCACAAAAACAATAATAATAACAATAATAATAATAATAATAATAATAATAATAATAATAATAATAATAATAATAATAATAATAAATAATAAATATAATAATAATAATAATATATTAATAATAAATAATAATAGTAATATAATTATTATTATTATTATTATTATAATAATATTATTTAATAAATAATAATAATAATAATAATATTCTTATTATTATTAAATAATAGTATTATTTAATAAATAATAATAATAATAACTTTATTAAAAATAATTGTAATAATAATAATAAATAATAAAATAATAATAATAATAATAATAATAATAATAATTAAAATTATTATTATTAAATATTAATTTTATTTAATAAATAATATAATAATAATAATATATTAATAAAAATAATAATAATAATAATAATAATAATAATAATAATAATAATAATAATAATAAATAGTATTATTTAATAATAATAATAATGTAATAATATTATCATTATTATTATTATTATTAAATAATAATATTATCTATTATTTAATAATAATAATAATAGTAATAATAATAATTTTATTAAATAATAATACTAATAATAATTTTATACATTTCACACGTGTTACCCAAACGGTTGAATCTACATTTCACCTATCTACTAGACAGATGGCGCTATGGAGTTCACGAAAGGAGGACTACACTTCAGATTGGCTTAGAGTGGTTCCGATATCTGGGTTGGGACAGGCTATGAATGCTAGGACTTACCGATGTGTGTTGTGTTATCGGCTTGGTGTTCCCTTATTTTCTATTCAGATGCCGTGCTCAGCTTGTTCCAGAGTCTTCACTGGGGATATTTATGGGGACCATGCTGTTTCGTGCGCGGGTATTATTGGTATTAAACATCGGCATAACGTGGTGCGTAATGTTCTTGTTGACATATGTTCTCGGTCAGGGGTTTCGGCTCGCAAGGAAGTTGATATTGGACTTAGTGGGGAAAGGGACATACCTTTACGTCCAGCTGATCTTTTACTTTACTCGTCAGATTGTGGGCTTGATGTGTGTGTTGATCTGACAGAGTCATCGCCCTAGACGCAAACTGGTATGGTTGATTTTGTCACACCCCCAAATTACATGTTTTACAGCGGAATGGAATACCTTGGGGAGGACTTTCATAGCATCAAAGTTACAGTTATATCGAACGACCTAAAGTGTCGTTTAAAAATATCGTTTGATTCAAGAAAATAATCGAGTTTACAAAACATAGGTCCCAATAGATTTCAAGGTACCAAAAAGTTTGTTACAATCAAACGATAGTTAAGTGCATAAATGTAGGTGAGGCAGCGTCGACACCGCGACTCTATGATAAGTCCACATGCATGCTATGAAGTGAATGCCTTAGATACCGAGATAAAACATGCTAAAAGTGTCAACACAATGGTTGAGTGAGTTCATAGAGTTTGGTTAACAAGTAAAGCTTTTAAAGAGCGTTCATGCAACAAAGACAAAGTTTTTGGTCATTTAGAATAGTCCACAAAGCAAAGGCATTATAAATCCACTCAGTTCCAAGTTCCGCCCATACAAAACTTGCAACCTGTGTGTTCACAACCCACTGCCAAAATATGTATGTCTAATAGTTAAGTGTACGATGTCATAATAGTTCACAATATAGCACCACGTATATAATAATTCCGGGATGCTCCGAACATGGGAGACTTTGCACTGCTCCAACAAGGGAGACTCCTTTGTCACTCGACCACCTAGGCAAGAATTATTGAGAACACTCAACCATTAAGGCGAGAATTATTGAGAACACTCCACCTACAAGGCGAGAATTATTGTGAACACTCCACCGACAAGGCGAGAATTATAGTGATGCTCCGAACAAGGGAGACTTTATAGTGATGCTCCGAACAAGGGAGACTTTATAGTGATGCTCCGAACATGGGAGACTTTAGGTCAAGGTCATAGCAAGTACGGTTCAATAAGTTCAAACAAGTCATAAGTTCGTATTTAAGTTCAAGGGTTCCATTCAAAAGTTTGTAATTAAGTTCAAGCGTTTAAGTCGAGTTCAAAAGTTCAAAACAGTCAAAGAGCTCAAATTATATCAAAAGGTTCAAAATAGTTAAAGGGTTCAATATTATGTCAAACAAGTTCAAAATAGTCAAAGGGTTCATTACAAAGTCAAACAAGTTTAAAATGGTCAAAGGGTTCAATATTACGTCAAACATGTTCAAAATAGTCAAAGGTTCAATATTAAGTTAAAAGAGATTACTTATATGTCAAAATGTTTTAAATCAAGTTAAAGTGTTCAAATCTATGCCAATATGTTCCTATCATGTTAAAAGAGTTCAAATATATATGTCGAAGGGCTCAAAATCACGGAAAGTGGTTCAAATAATAGTGTTCATAACATAGTGATCAATTTAGTTCAGGCACAATCTACATACTAGCATAAGTAGTGAAACAAAAGGGTAACAAGTTCATGATAGTTCAAACAATATAGTTTAAGTTCATACATGTGTAAAGTAAAAGCATGAAGTTGAGAATGTATCTCCCCCGAAGAGTTTATAAAACAATTAAACGAGTAAAAGTGGGCTACGAACTCACCAAGGCAATAGTTATGATGACAAAGTGGATGCACAGAAATGAGACGCAACTCTCTAACCGCGACTTGGATGGTTTAGTGAAAAAGATGAAGAAAACCTTTGTAGAACTTCAAGATTATTAACCAAAACCCTTTTGTAACAAACTAGGATCGAGCTAGGATCATAAGGTTTGCATGTGTTGGATTAATTTAGCAAGAATCAAGGTTAAATGGGTGTGTTTATGGAGTTTATGGTCGTTCATATGCAAGAGACAAGAAGGAAATGGTTGAAATTTGTATAAGTATTGGAATTTAAAAGAAAAAGGAAGCAAAATGGAAAATGATGTATTAGTCACTAGTTAGATATTTGATCAAAGCTTTATCCTAAGGGATGACTAGCTATAATTTCTTTCATATAATTATCTTAGATGACTTGATGCTTAGTTTTGGTATTATCTCATTTACGGAGTGAGTTTTGGTTCCGTTAATCGCTAACTGTAAGTTGTTAAGTCACGAAACGTAAAACCGGGTATTGTAAAAATATAAAACTTATAAATATGTTGAAACTTGTCAATATACTCTATATAAGCATATTAGATGAGTGGTAAGTTCTATCGGGTTGCTTAAACGCTGCTAAAAGCTGGAAACGCGGGTCAAAAACGCGTATTTCGCGTAAAACGCAGAACTGGAAAATGTAAAATTCCAAAACTTGTAGAATTGTCGTAAAATGGTAGAAATACATATTTCTAATGTTTATACTGTTTTATGGACATATCCGGATGCCAGAATGACGTTTAAACCCTAAAGTAATTCTCGAACACGGTTTTGTGAAATCGGTTCTGTATGGATTCAACGTACGTCGTCAGAATGACTTGTCAAGTTTCAATTATCTTGTCATTATGGTAATATAAAAATAAAATTTTTTACAGGATGAATAGTGTTTCGTGAATAGTAAAATTTTAAAATAACCTCTCAAAGTCTCAAACCGACTTAAAAAATGATGAATAGTAAAATAATGAATAGTAACTGGTGAATAGTAAATTCCCGAGATGAATAGTAAATTTGAAAAATGACCGGAAATTGAGAATTGTGACAGATTTTGTGCCCGGCTGTGCGGTGATTGAAGCCGCACAACGTAAATGTGTCAAGTACGAGGCTAAATGCGCAGATATTGGATATGGATTTCTCCCCTTTTCATTCTCTTCTTTTGGGGAACTTGAGAAGAATGCGGTGACCTTACTAAAGCGTATCCAAGATTCTCGGTGACTCAATACATTGGAGCACGTGCTGCTGCTCATATTTTTAGTAGGATTAACTTCGCTATAGCTAAAGGAGTGGGGGCCCAGTTAGTATCTCGGCTCCCTATTAATTTCTTGTAAATTCTATGATTTTATAATAAAGTGATGTATAATAATAATAATAATAATAATAATAATAATAATAATAATAATAATAATAATAATAATAATAATAATAATAATAATAATAATAATAATAATAATAATAATCGCTTTAAATTGTAAAATATTGAATTACAACGTAATTCAAAACTTTCCATCCAACTTGCAATGTAATCTGAATTCCCTCACTTGATGTAATTGGACTGATTGAATTACAATTACAGTGTAAACCAAACATGCTACGTAATGTAATTCGAATTACAATTACATCCATTATGCAAACCAAACAGCCTATGTAATGTAATCATATTACAATTACATTCAATTACGTCAGATTACAACAAACCAAACGGGGCCTAAGTTTGTCCCTGATGTGAGATGTTAGGAAATAAACACAAAAACACGATTTAGATTCTATGCCACATTCTTCGTTCAAAGTCATGCATACAAAGGTAGGAAGTAGAAAAGATAATTTCTAACTTTTTCATAACTAGTGTCACAATGAAGTTACATTTTACTCTTAATAACTAGTAAAATCAAATACAAAAACTACAAAATCATAGTTATTTGCGTAAAAAATTGGGCAAATTAACCAAATACCATAAAAAACATTGATAGACTAGTGTCAAGTGGCCCTAATTGGATATGATTCATTCATGATAGTGATAACAATCCGTGAAATGATAATCAACAATATGTGTTTTGACTTTTGAGAAATAAACACCATTCAGTTTAACTACTACTTGGTAGATCACTAGGTAAATTTTTATTACTTGGGTTACTTTACCTTTGTTGACTATATTGTTAGCTAATAACTCGAACTAAACTTATATGTGTGTAATAGTGCCCTATTGAAAAAGTTAAACAAGTTCACACACTTAAGAATAACGAGATGGTAAGACTATCGTAATATTTATAAAATCTATGGTCAACAAAACCTTTTATACAAAGTTCTAAATGTTTTGGTTAAAATTTGTGTCCGAGTGTCTAGACAGCTTAGTTTATGATAACAAGTAACATTTAAATACACATCTTCTCAAAAATTCATGATCAATTCAACACAATACTTTTTCACATTAGAATCAAATATTCAAATATACATCAGCTAAAATTAGCAAGACTAACATAAATACTCGTTTTGATACTCATATAAGAAGTCATGTATATGTTAACAAAACAAAGTAACTTTATCATTCCATATAAAGTCGGCTATCATACTTTGAAATATTGAACATCGAAGAGGTAATTTCAACTTAGTTATAACATGACGTATTCGAAATACTATGTGTAATATCAAAAAAGTATTTTCAACTTATTATTGTAGCATATGGTCAAATCGACTCAACAGTTGGACAAAGTAGCGTGAAAAGCGACTAGTTTGAGTAAACATTTAAACTGTAGCATGCTTTGTTGTAGATAGTTCGCAGTCTTGTGATAACATCGACCTGAATGTATTTAATTTTCAGGTTGTTGGAAGGCACAACATATATTACATTTGCGCAGTAGTACAGAATGGTGGGAAGGCACAATTGCCATTCAAAGCAGTTGAAAAGGCAACTGCAAAATGGTCCAAGTAAATATATATGCTTTGAACTTTGAAGACAGAAGCTTAAGAAAAATTGTGTCAAATTCAACATATATCAGTATTATCTTTTTTAGTTTTAGTAAAAGCAATATTATACCCTTTAAAAACAAGAGACATAGATAACCAAAAAAAGCCATTCAAACAATTAACATTTGTGTGTAAAAAATGATAACATTCCCGGTATGGACATCATTATCCATGTTATACCCTTTAAAAACAAGAGACAAAGATTTAAAAAAAAAAGAAAAAAAAAAAACCATTCAAACAATTAACATTTGTGTGATAAAAAATGATAACATTCCCGAAATGGACATCATTATATATGTTATACCCTTTAAAAACAAGAGACAAAGATAAACAAAAAAATAAAATAAAAAAAAAAACCATTCAAACAATTAACATACTGTAAAAAAAATGACAACATTCATGAAATAAAATAAAAAGCCATTCAAACAATTAACATATTTGTGGGTAAAAAATGACAACATACATGAAATGAACATCATTATCCATGTGCATTTAAGATTATTACACATTTTATACCCTTAAAAACAACAGACATAGATAACCAAAAAAAGCCATTCAAACAATTAACATTTGTGTGTTAAAAATGATAACATTCCCGATATGGACATCATTATCCATGTTATATCCCTTAAAAACAAGAGACAAAAAAAAAAAAAAAAAAAAAACAATTAACATTTATGTGATAAAAATGATAACATTCCCGAAATGGACATCATTATATATGTTATACCCTTTAAAAACAAGAGACAAAGATAACCAAAAATAAATAAACTAAAAAGCCATTCAAACAATTAACATATTTGTGTGTAAAAAATGACAACATTCATGAAATGAACAACATTATTATCCATGTGCATTTAAGATTATTAGACATTTTATACGTTAGCAATCAACCTAGTATATATAGAATCATTTATTTTTGTTTTTTTCCGATGTGGGACGTAAATTTTACCCACTATAATTTTTTACAACTTTCTACTATGTTCAAAGAAATAAATTTCTGTGCAAATGATTTGTTATTTCTATATCTATTATTAAACTATGCACGAGATGAACAAAACAACACAAAACAGGTTTTATAAATCAAGTCACATCATTGTTTGACTGATGGACATGAACGAACTTTACTAGAGACCGTGAAGAGCCATGACCATCCCAAAACTTTAACGTTTTGAACCCTCTTAAATTAACTGATATAGCACTCAGCCCTCCCAATAAACTAGGTTTCGTGACGCTAATGGAGTACTTATATGTTGGGCCTATTTTGTTGTTTGATTGGATCCTAGTTTAACATCGTATCAGAAACCTTATGTATGTGTTCCTCTACTCCTTTTTTCTTTTCTCCTTTATTCGAGACCGCATTGAAAGCAACGATTGTTATTCAACACAATTTATAGACGTCACAATTTGATACTCATGACATATATGTGCTAAAATTAGCAGGACTAATTTTTATTCCCTAAACTCTAAACCCTGAAGACTTTTAGATACGTTGAAAGCAACGATTTTCAAAAACATTAGATAAGAGTCATATGCATGTAAAAATAAGTGTCAATTTTTTAAATGAACATATATACACACGTATTACCAAAATGGACCCTCGAAAGGAGAGTTACAAAAATCGACATGACGAGCAAAATGGTTTGCTCACCTATATGTTTTGCTCGTCACATACAGTTTTGTAAAATGGACATCACGAGCAATTTGTTTTGCTCGCCGAAAGATTTGTTCATCCAATGGTTTTATTAGTGAATGAGAAAGTGAAATATAACATGGAAATACTGTGTGTGTGTTTTCAATTTAATGGAGAGAGAGAGAATGGATGAGGGGGGAAGCATTGCAGACTATGTGTCTGCTGCTATGCTATGCTACTCTCTTCTCTGTTTGTATATGTCATGTATAACTTTTTTTGCGTGTTGTACTAGTGGTAACTCATCATTTCCATACATCTTTTCATCACTCTATCTATCTATATTCTTTTGAAATAAGCGAGCAAACACAAGTGACGAGAATATCTTTTGCTCACCGTTGACTGAAATGAGTGGATGCAGTGGCGGAGCCAGCATATGTGATCTAAGGGGGCACCGAGCAATAATACGGTTTTTAGTGTAACGTCAAATAAGTCGGGTCGGGTTTACTTAAAGGCAACAACAAATTAAAAGGGTTCTATCTCGATGAAATTAACACTTGTTATAGACTATGTTGAAGATAGTTGTTCAAGCTTATTTTATATTGGAGGGCTGAAGTTGTCACTTTCCTATTCTTATCTTCAGTTATTTCAAGTTTAAGTTGGTTTTGTCAAGAGTTAAAGTTGAGGGGCTGGAGTGCAACATTTGAGGCTTTATAATCTTCTTATTCTGATTAGGGTTTCAGTGCTTTTTATCCTCTCACAATCAGTCAAAGTTGGTTCTCTCTCTAAGCATTTGTTATTGTCTGGTATATTGATATCATTCTTGATATCAGGTTTGAGATTAGGTATCAAGATCAAACTCTTCATTTGATCTTGTTGTTTGTGTGTTGAGTGTTATTGTAGTGAGGTTGATTGGTGTCTTCCTAGAAGAGATCAATCTTTTCTTGTGTATTCGTTTGGTAAGCACCCAATTGGGGACTTATCTACTTGACATTGTTATAATAAAATTACACCACGGGGTGGTTGGTTGGGTGTACGTGTTGATTGTTGTGTGCTCTTGGTTGTTTTTACATGGTATCAGAGCGCACGGTTCTGATCTGGTGGTTTTGAGATTCTAGGGTTTCTAGGGTTTTTTAAAGGTTGATTTGGGGATTTTTGCAATTGACAGTTTATTTGGTTAATTGAGGCTGTTTCCTTAACGGCCGTGGTTGATTTGATCTGTTTGGGATTAGATCTGGTGATTTTGTGGGTAATTTGGTTAGGGTTTCTTGAAACCCTAATTTGGTTATTTGGGGTTTTTTTATCCCTGGTGATTTCTTGATATTTTTGGGCCCGTTCTTGGTTACAATCTCACTAGACTAAGTGAATCTAGTGAGTTTGTATTTCTTTCCGCTGGTATTTCACTGTAAGTATATTTCTCTTCTTTTAAGATAACATTTACTTAGTCAAGAAGGTGTAAACAGAGTGGTTAACTCCTTGACCTGCCACCGTGAGTGGTACGGAAACCTGCTCTGGCCACTCTCAGTCTTCTTGGCTGGTATTTTGTTAATCTTGGGTGTGAGTTTAGCTTATTGTGTCTAGGTCGAAGGAGGATAGGTTTTTGGGTTTGAGAAGTTGTGATTGCGGCTGTTGTGGTTGTCTTGGTTTATTAGTTGTTCTTGGTTGTTTTTTGTTCTGTTATCTGTTAGTTTAATTGTTTATCTCTGTCTCATTATGGCTATTGGTGAACCTAGTGGTAATAATGAAATCTTAATTAGTAATTTGGATGCTGGTAATCCTCTTCATATTCAAACTAATGATAATAGTGGTACTGCTCTTATTCCATTTAAACTTGTTGGAACTGAAAATTATAGAATATGGTCTGGTGCTATGAAATTAGCCTTACAAGCTAGGAATAAGTTCAGTTTTGTTGATGGTTCTTGTGTTAAAGAAACTTATTCTACTAGTAATGTGCTTGCTGCTCAATGGGATAGATGCAATGCTATTGTTTTAACATGGTTAATGAATTCTGTATCTCAAGATGTTTATATGGGTCTTGTTTATTCTGATAATGCTGCATGTGTCTGGAAAGAATTACAAGAAACATATGATAAAGTAGATGGTTCTGTGGTTTATAGTCTTTTACAGAAAATTAATTGTGTTAAACAAGGTGGTACTTCTGTTGCTGATTACTATCATAGGCTTAACTCCTTGTGGAGAGAATTTGATGCTTTAACTAAAGTGCCTATATGTGTTTGTGATGTTAAGTGTTCTTGTGCTGCTAGTAAAGAGTTGGTGTTGCATAATCAACTTTTGAGATTAATGCAGTTTCTTATGGGTTTGGATGATTGTTATCAACCTGTTAGAACTTCTTTGTTAACTAGGGATCCTCTCCCAGAGGTTAAAGATGCTTATATAACTGCTTTAGAGAGGAGTCTCATAGGGTGTTCCCAGTCTTCTAGTGTTACCGAATCTAAACCTGAATGCTTCTTCTTTGTCATAAGTCTTTTAATAACAATAGAAGAGGATTTAATAATAATGTTAATAATAACACTAGGAGTACTCCTAATAATAATAACACTATTAATAGAGGTCCTAATCCTAATCTAAATTGCAAAAACTGTGGTAAAATTGGACATACTATTGAAAGGTGTTATGAAATAATTGGTTTTCCTCCTGGTTTTTCTAAACCAAATGGTTCTTTTAAGCAAAATGGTTTTAAACAAACATTTAATGCTAATATTGAGGCTAAACCAATTGACAAATCTTCTTCTACTAGCACTTCTTCTGGTTTTACTTCTGAACAGATGAAGAAGCTTTTGTCTCTGATTAATGATTCTTCTACTGGAAGCATACATGCCAACATGGCGGTGGGGCTTCATTCTATAATCATAATGTTTGGTTTAATATGAATTTCTAAGTATTATTTTGCTAATTCTAGTCTTATCATAAGAGTTTGACATTGGGATGGATAATTGATTCTGGTGCTAATCAGCATCTTACTGTTTCTACTAAAGGAATGTTTAACATTGCTGATATATCTAGTTTACATATAACTGTTGGTCATCCTAATGGCACTCTTGCTACTATCACTCATGTTGGGAATCTTAAGCTCACTAATAATGTAATTTTATATGATGTTCTTGTTGTGCCTGGTTATTGTGTTAGTCTTTTATCTGTTAATAAACTGATCGAGATAGCAAAATGTTTGTTGGTTTTGATGAGGATAAATGTTATATTCGGATTTGAAAAGGAGAATGTCTTGGGACCGGTAGCCGGTCGATGGTCTCAGATCTGCTTGATATGCATCATGTTGATTCGTGAGTAATTGTAGCTTCGATTATGTCTTATAATGTGTCTAAGTTTGTGTGGCATAATAGATTGGGTCACCTCACGATCCGCTTTGAATGTTCTTCAAACCGATCTTGGTTTCTCCAAGAATACTTCGTACTGTTTGTGAAATCATCATAGGGCTAAACAAACAAGGGAGCCTTTTCCTTTGTCGACCATAAGTCGAGATCTTAGGTGAACTTGTTCATCTTGACTTATGGGTCCATACAGAGTCACTAGCGAGAAGGTTATAGATATTTCTTGACTATTGTTGATGATTTCTCTAGGGTCAGTATGGGTTTATTTAGTTAAAACTAAAGATGAAGTTTTGATGTTTTGTTACTTTTATAAACATGTTTTCAAATCGCTTAATTCAAAAATTAAACCGTAAGGTCCGATAATGGAACCGAATTTGTGAATAAAAAATGCATCATGTTTTTCCGAACTTGGTATAATACATCAAACTTCTTGTGCTCATACACCTCAAAGAAATGGGATTGTTGAAGGAAACATAGACACTTGCTTAATGTGGCAAGGAGTCTTATGTTTCGTGGGGAATTCCTTTGAAATTCGTTCGATTGTATTTTGACCGCTCTATTTGATTAACAGTCGCCATCTTCTGCTTTTAAAAGGTAAATGTCCTTTTGAGATGATTCACAAAAGAAAACCTAATCTTTCCCACTTGAGGTCTTTTGGTTGTCTTTGTTTTGCAACTATTTTGAATAATCATGATAAAATGAGTTTTAGATCCGAAAAATGTATTCTAATTGGTTTTTCTCTCGTTAAAAGGCTTATAAACTTTTAAGTCTAGATTCTAGAAATGTGTTTTTCATAGAGATGTAAGGTTTTATGAAAATGTTTTCCTCCGAAAATGAAAACCTATGATTCTCGCAGATATACAATGTGTAAAGGAAGGATCATTTGAATTTTTTGATAATCTTGAGTCTCAAAGTCCCTATGATGATGGGAGAGATACACCGTTGAGGATGGTAGTGAGACACCCTTCATCATGCAGCAGATAGTACACAAGGTATTAATACGATGTCGCATAAATGCAACATGAAGGGTGGCAATCAGCAACCAACTATGGTGACCAAAAGCGGTCCGAGGGCAATATTAGTCAAAATCTAAATGAGTCATCTCAATCTAGTTATGAAAATGTTGATGTGCGATCGATACTCAATCTCCTATGTTAAGAAGGTCTAGTAGAGAGTCTAAGCAACCTATCGGTTTAATGATTATGTGCTAAGTTCTAAGTTGAGATATGGTATTGAAAATATGTAGATTACAAAAGATTGAATATGCATAATAGATGTTTTGCCTCTTCTTTGAATAAGTCTGTTGAGCCTACTTGTTTTAGTGATGCTATTAAAGATCCTAATTGGGTTGATGCTATGAATAATGAAGTTGAAGCTTTAAATAGGAATAATACATGGACTGAGTGTAATTTGCCTTTAGGTAGAAAACCTATTGGTTCAAAGTGGATTTGGAAAATTAAATATAAGTCTACAGGAGAAGTGGATAGGTATAAAGCTAGACTTGTTGCTAAAGGTTATAATCAAAGAGAAGGTTTTGATTATGATGAAACCTTTAGTCCCGTGGTTAAAATGGTTCTTGTTAGAAGTCTTATTAGTATTCTTTGTAAAATGTCTTGGCCTTTGTATCAATTGGATGTTAATAATGCTTTCTTGTATGGTGATCCGTTGAAGATGTTTATATGACTCTTGCTCAAGGGTATAACAAGAATGATAAAACTAGAGTATGCAAACTTAATAAATCTTTGTATGGTCTTAAACAGGCACCAAGGCAGTGGAATGCTAAGCTTACAGCTGCCTTGGTTGAACATGGATTTGTTCAAAGCAAGTTTGATTATTCATTATACATTAAACAAAAGGAGTCTATTTTTGTTGCTCTTCTTGTTTATGTAGATGATATTGTGATAACTGGGAATAATGAGGCTGAGATCAATAGTTTTAAAAGGTTTTTAAACTCAAAGTTTTTAATTAAAGATCTTGGTGAACTTAAATACTTTCTTGGAATTGAAGTATTAAGAAATGATAAAGGTATTTGTATGTCTCAAAGGAAGTATTGTTTAGAATTATTATATGAATATGGTTTGTTAGCTGCTAAACCAGTTGATACTCCTCTTCCTGAGAATACTGTGTTAAATCATATTGAAACTAGTAAAGACAAGGGTCTTAAGAATGTTAATGCTTATCAGAAATTAGTTGGAAAACTGATTTATCTAACTAACACTAGGCCTGATATTAGCTATGCTGTACATTGTTTGAGCCAACATATGCATTATCCTTTGCAATCACATCTTAAAGCTGCTTTAAGAGTTTTAAAATACTTAAAAGGATCACCTGGGTCTGGTTTACAGTTTAATAAAGAGTCTAGTCTTAAGCTGAGTGCTTACTCAGATGCAGACTGGGCCAAATGTCCTAAAACAAGAAAATCTGTTACTGGATTTTGTGTTTTCTTGGGTGATTCTCTAATTTCTTGGAGAAGTAAAAAGCAGGCAACATTGTCTAAAAGTTCTGCTGAAGCAGAATATAGAAGTCTTGCATCTGTGGCTTGTGAAGTCATATGGTTGAGTAATCTGTTGCATAGTTTGGGTCTAAGTGAATTGTTTCCTGTAAATGTGTATTGTGATAGTAGTGCTGCAATTCAAATTGCTGCTAACCCTGTTTTCCATGAGAAAACAAAGCATTTTGAAATTGATGTGCACTTTGTTAGAGAAAAGGTGGCTGCTGGTGTTATTGTCACTAAAAAGGTTCATACTGATGAGCAGACTGCTGACATTTTTACAAAATGTCTTGGTCAAGCTCAACATAAAGTGCTTTGCAAAAATCTTGGTCTTGTTGATATGTTTGCAGGTATTAATAATTCTAATTCTGATATAAATGATGATCAAGCTAAAGAGAATTCTGGAAATCAGCTTGAGGAGGGGTGTTGAAGATAGTTGTTCAAGCTTATTTTATATTGGAGGGCTGAAGTTGTCACTTTCCTATTCTTATCTTCAGTTATTTCAAGTTTAAGTTGGTTTTGTCAAGAGTTAAAGTTGAGGGGCTGGAGTGTAACATTTGAGGCTTTATAATCTTCTTATTCTGATTAGGGTTTCATAATCTTTATCCTCTCACAATCAGTCAAAGTTGGTTCTCTCTCTAAGCATTTGTTATTGTCTGGTATATTGATATCATTCTTGATATCAGGTTTGGTATTGTGTATCAAGATCAAACTCTTCATTTGATCTTGTTGTTTGTGTGTTGAGTGTTATTGTAGTGAGGTTGATTGGTGTCTTCCTAGAAGAGATCAATCTTTTCTTGTGTATTCGTTTGGTAAGCACCCAATTGGGGACTTATCTACTTGACATTGTTATAATAAAATTACACCACGGGGTGGTTGGTTGGGTGTACGTGTTGATTGTTGTGTGCTCTTGGTTGTTTTTACAGACTATAAATGCTTAACAAACTAAACATAACGAACGCATAAATTGTATTAAAGTTTATCCTATCGTGGTAAGCAACTTAATTTTCTAAGACATGTGATTATTTCGGAGAAGCCATAACTTTTTAAAATTTAAAGAAAAACATGATGCTAGAACCTATGATGTTAACAAAAATTGACCACGCAAACTTCTTGATTTAAACCGGTTTTCGTATGTATGACCGTAAGCTCGATAAATTAGTAACAAATGAAATTATTTAAAACAAACAAAATTTCCATTATACGCAAAAAACTTGAAAATCTTATAAACAATTTAATATAATTTAACACCATATAAATTATAGTTTTGAGAAAAACTATTGAACTATTAGATATGATAAGTACTACCCGGAAAATCCTAAGTTATATATAGACAAAAGATAAATAAAAATAAATTGATACATATAATAATATATTCATTTTGTAAAAAATAAATAATTAATCAAGTGAAATACCACGTGATATCTTAACACCCCCCAACCACAAGTTGACACCTCACTTTCTAACTTTTCACTTTCCCATTTTACTCCATGTTTCCCGACGATGCATTTTACTCCATTTTTTCCGACAGTGCAACCGGGAAAACAATTTCATACATTAAATAACACTCTGTTTTTTGGTAACCTGTGAGAGTGTTGAGGGCACCGGTCAACTTTGTTAGAAATTTGTTATTTTTTCCTACGTATTTTGGGTATCTGCGAGAGCTTGGTTGGGGGCATCGCCACCCACTACTATATATGTGGCTCCGCCTCTGAGTGGATGAGGAGCCATCCACGTCTTCCTGACGAGCAAACAAAGTGGCGAGCAGATCTCAGTTGCTCGAAATGTCTAGTTTGGTAAACCTTTTTTAAAATGTTTATTTTTGTAATTGAGTGTGAGAAGTGTCTTTTTTTAATTGATTTTAAAAATAATACAAACAAGCAAAAATGGTAGGGACATTGACTTTAAAAATAATACAAACAAGCAAAAATGATATGGCTAGACGCGTCCGGAATGAACATATATAACTCTATCTATCTATATTCTTTTGAAACAAGCGAGCAAACACAAGTGACGAGAATACCTTTTGCTCACCGTTGACTGAAATGAGTGGATGGGGAGCCATCCACGTCTTCCTGACGAGCAAACAAAGTGGCAAGCAGATCTCAGTTGCTCGAAGTGTCTATTTTGGTAAACCTTTTTTAAAATGTTTATTTTTGTAATTGAGTGTGAGAAGTGTCTTTTTTTAATTGATTTTAAAAATAATACAAACAAGCAAAAATGGTAGGGACATTGATTTTAAAAATAATACAAACAAGAAAAAATTACATGGCTAGACGCGTCCAGAATGAACATGTATAACACACGTATGTTGACTCCAAAAGGATCTAACAGTACATGATGTGGTGTAACAGTTAACTATGTATACAAACATTTCTTTCCTTTCTTTCCCGATGTGGGACAAACTCTAACCCAAACATATAATTTTACAACTTCTTAATGTGTCATAACATATGATTCATCCATTATAGTGATGACAATCCGTGAACATGATAATTAACATCATGTATTTTGAGAAATAAACACCATTCAGTTTTACTACTACTTCATAAATAAATTACTACAATAAAATTTTATTACTTGAGTTACTTTACCTTTGTTGACTATATTGTTAGCTAATAACTCAAACAAAATTTTTAAGTGTGTAATAGTGCCCTATTGAAAAAGTTAAACAAGCTCACACACTTATAAATAAGGGAGGTGATACTCACACCACATTTTTTGATTATTTCACCACAAACTGTGCATTGCAGCTTGTACAGTACAAATTACAATGCATATATTGTGGTGCAATAATAAAAAAAGGTGGTGTGGGTATCAATTCCCTATAAATAAGTTGATGGTAAGACTATTGTAATATTCCCATAATCCATGGTTAACAAGTAGCATTTACATACACATCTTCTCAAAAATGTATGATCAATTCAACACAAAGCATTTTTTCACATTAGAATCTAGAGGTGGCAAAATGTGCCTAGAAGAAAAAAAATGGGCTAAATGGGCACATTTTTAAAAGATTTGGGCACATTTAGCCCTTCTTTTTTTTGAAATGGGCACATATAGCCCATTGAAAACAAATGGGCACAAACGGGCACTTTTTTTCTCTCAATTGTTGAACATTAATGATCGTTTTAAAGATTTTTTATATAATATATTTATTTTGTTAATATAAATAAGATATTACGTATAAGGAATTTATTTAGTCGTTTTAGGTCTTTTATTAAGCGATTTGTATAACATGTGCCCGTTTGGCCCGTGCCCGTCTAGCCCATGCCCGTTTAAGCCCGTGCCCATTCTAGCCCGTGCCCGTTTTAGCCCGTGCCCGTGCCCGCCCGGCCCGCCCGTTTTGCCACCTCTACTAGAATCTGAGCATAAGATGCCAAAAGACAATTCTTTGGATCAAATAACAACATTGATCGAATACTACGATTTCTAGTGTGTTGAAAGAATTAATTTCCGTTTTATACATATAACTTTTAATTTGATAGTCAAAATATATATGAGATGTTATGAAATAAACCCAAAAACAAGATTTAGATTATAAGCCACATTTTACTGTCAAAGTTATAAATACAAAGGTAGGAAGTAAAAAAGATAATATCAACTTGTTTATAACTAATGTCATAATTCAGTTACATTTTACTCCTAATAACCGAATCAAGTACTAAAATAAAAACAAAAGAAACGGCTTTAAACTACTAGCTAGTGTTTCAAAGTGAACATAGCTCATATGTTAAGTTCAGAACAAATTGACAATAAATCGAGTAATCAACTATCAACAATATTTACTTATATCTCTTTTGTTCTTTTTCTGATGTGATACTAACTTTGTGATAAAAATTAGTTTACATGTGTTGTTATTAATTAAAAAGGTAAAAAGACAGTTACATTTACTCTTAAAAAATATATATAATTGTTTAGTTAATGTAATGTATATATTAACTTCACAAAAATCTGTCACACATTGAATGAAATAATTATCAGCCATATATACAAACATTTCTTTCTTTCTTGCTCTTATGTAGGACTATCAAATTTTAAACTTCTTAATTTTTTTCAAAGAAATGATTCATCCTAAATATATATTATAATAATTCCTGAATCTAATAATAAATATATTCGTTTTTCTATCTACGAGTAATACACACGATTCATAATCAGTTAACATCTCAATCGATTTTTTGTTATGTATTAACACAGCTGGGCCAAATAGTTGGGCTTTTTAAAGGTCAATTCTAATCACTTGTGGCCTTTATAACATTAGCAAGTCGATGTGGAATAAACATGCTCCGAAGAAGGTTAATATCTTTGTGTGGAGGGCGGTTGGAGCTTTATAAGAAGGGGATTGATTTGCAAACAATTTAATGCCCAATCTGCGATGAGGGGTGTAAAACTATTGATCATACTTTGGTATTACGCAATGTAGCAATTCTAGTGATGGAAGATTGGTAATGTAAATGCATTTTTTACTCATGAGATGTTTAGGTATAATGGGAATGGTGAGATCCTTTCAAAATATAGCCATTGTATCAATCAGTGGTTTGGACAGCACGCTACTATATTTGGAGGAATAGCAATTGTCAAGTGTTTGGGAAAAAAGGTTGAAACACCAACAAATCTATTCCAAAATATCTCTTTGAGAGCATTCCAATTTCCAATGGATACGTAGAAGATCAAAAAGGTATCAAGTGAGGTGGCAAAAGTGGCTATGGATAATAGGGGTGTAACATATAGTGCTGGTATTTGTTTTAGGTATCAGATTTATGTGTATATGTTGCATGATCATTGATTAGCATTTTTTATGGTTATATTATTTCAAATAGAAATTGAAGGTATATTTTAAGACAAATCAAAATTGAATGATAAATGTTGAATTAGAGATGATGATAGTACATGACTAAGTAAAATCAAATACTAAAAAACCATAATTACTGCCGGGTGACCAAATACGGTAAAAAAAAAAATCATCCCAAATCATCGCTGGCTCTTTGGTGACCATAATTGTATATACACACCAAACAACAAGCAACCACCTTTTCTTCAAGCATAAACCTTATCAATATATACTCAAATGTCTTTCTCTTTCATTTCGATGTGGGATATAGATTGCACCAACGAGGTCTTCTGGATTTTCCCTTATATTTAAACTGCTTAAGAAAAGTATGCAAGTACCAAAATGCTATTTACTTTATGATACATTTTTAGAATGAAGGTAACACAAGTGATGTTATTCATGAAGATGATTCCAACTAAAAAAATACTCTACAAAATTGACCATAGTTTATTGGCTTTTTTACTTGAGTCAATTTGATCCGACCCTTTCTCACAATATCATAAATTTTTTAGCTACAGAATTGAGCATAGTTTATCAACCAAATACCGTCAAAAGAATTGGTTAACCAATGTCATGTCTATTTTATATGTTTCGTAACAATTTATACACCATCATTGTATCTAAAATTCATTGCTACCCTCTTCTCACAATCTCATAAATTTATCACCTCCATCAAACCTACCACGACCTGCATCACCGACGGGTTTATAAAGTTATAAACACACATTTCTTAGAGAAATATATCAGTAAATCATATGAAAACAATTATTTGTTGTTTGGTGTCAAAAAATAGCAGACTACTATATTGGGTCTATTTTACAAAACAAAAAAAGACCCGCAAAGTAAAATAGTGTGTTTTCTCATACTCATGTTATTAAAATAGTATGCAAGTACTAACTTGATATTCGCTTTATAAGTAGCATAGAAAATGCATTATCCAAACGCTCGTATATATTTTAGCTTATGATACAGTATATTTTAGAAGAAACTTAACACAAGTGATGTTGTTCATGAAGATGATTCCATGTAAGGAAATAAATCATAGTCATACGTGTGTAGTCTAATTCAATACTCTTTGATGAACAAAAAAAGCCCGTTCTACTTGAAAAGTCAAACGTAGATGTTTTGGATGAGAAAACGTATAAAAGCTATCTTTGTTTGATTATTTATTGTGCTTGTGATGGATAGGCTTCGTATACAAGGTGTTTTAGAAACTAGAAATGCAGTGTTTCAAAGAGAGAAAGCAAAGGTCTTTGCTCGACCTTTGGTTGTTGGCTTTGCAACCGATCACCTAGAAGATCTCAATATCTCATATGTTTTGCTCATGCTTTTGGATCTCCTCGTTTAAGGTATGGAAACATGTTTACTTGGTATAAGCCATACTTATAAATCCAAAAGGGTATGTGATGATGGTGTCTTTATAAATCCAAAAGGGTATGTGATGAATGAACTGAAGCTACTGTTACACCAGGGAAGCGTCTTTAAATTTCATGGAATTATGTAAAACAAAGACTAATGATAGAGTATGGATGAGGTAGCAGCAATGCAAGCATACTCTCATTCACAACTCGCTATATGGGAACATTTGGTGGAATTGTAGAATATGATCCTGGACAAGAGCTTAGAATTAATTTCAACAATAATATTGAGGTTAAAAAATGTTTATACCTTTCTATGAAATTAAATAGTTCATGCATTAACTTCATACCAATAAAAGAACATTTGGTGGAATTGTAGAATATGATCCTGGACAAGAGCTTAGAATTAATTTCAACAATAATATTGAGGTTAAAAAATGTTTATACCTTTCTATGAAATTAAATAGTTCATGCATTAACTTCATACCAATAAAAGAACATTTGGTGGAATTGTAGAATATGATTCTGGACAAGAGCTTAGAATTAATTTCAACAATAATATTGAGGTTAAAAAATGTTTACTCCGTATATCTTTCTATGAAATTAAATAGTTCATGCATTAACTTCATACCAATAAAAGAGCATTGCAAGTTAATTAATTATCATTTTATATATACTGGCAATTTTTATTTATTTATTTTTTTCCCGATGTGGGATTATAAAATTTTAAAGTTGTCAATATGGCGAATGAAATGATATATCCTTTTTTCGTCAGAAATTGATAATATATGTGTTATGCTAAAAACTAAACACTATTAAGGTTTTATTACTTGATCGAACTCATCATTTTTCAGTTATTATCATCTCGTTTTAAGTTCCGAAGAAAACAACAATTACTCATTGTATTGCTTATAACTTTTATCTAGATAGTTTCGCCGTCTCTTTAGATGACATCCACTTGAATGCTTTCATTTCAGATTGTTGGTTGTTTTGATCAGCATGAAAAGCGACTACTTAGGCTAACTATTCCTGGACATGAACTTAGGATTAATGTCAAGAAACAGGATGGTGTTGTTGATGGTACAACAACTGACTCGAGAAAAAGTCATGGCAGTCATTTTCATCATTATATGAACACGTTTCAATCAGGCATGCTAGTCCATCTATATTAAGGGAGCCATGCGTCTTTCATGGCCTATGAATGTAGAAGGTTTATGAAATACAGGTAAACGATTACACAAGAAAGGACCACAAAATGACAACTTTGACTTGAGTGAGACTAGCTCTAAAAGTGATAAAGGAGTTCATCATGCAAAGTTGTAATCAGAAACATTAACTACATTAATCCTATGAGTGATGGAGGTTCAGATATTGAATGAGAAACTCATAACCAAGATCTTGATAGAACAAGTGAAAATAAACATGAAGAAGACATGATAACACAATGGGATATCTTTCGGAACATTTTAATGAAAGATGCAACTGACAACGAGCCTAAGCAAGTGAAGAAACAGAGCAATAATGGGATTCATTGAATGAAATCAAGAATCGTATCAACATAGCGCATATAATGACCTCATAGTTATAGTAGCTCATGAATAATCCACTATTTAGGTTATATACTCTATAGATCTAATCGTAATGACATTATTTTTTGACAATTTACAAAACTGAGGGGTTGTTTACTTTCCTTTTAGTGAGGGAAAATGTGGGCTCAAAACCTTTAGCCTCTCTTAATTGGGAGACTCGCCAAAACCTTACTCTCTCCTTTAAGAGGTTAATTAAGACTCTCTCTCTCTCCAAACCACTTAATTTACTAAATAAGCCCGCTACATGTCTTGTAGATACTCCTCCTTGGACTATGAAGAGACAAGTCAAACATGTTTATCAACTTCAAAAGGTTCTTAGATTCAAAAGGCTAATTGGAATCCAGACACCAGCTTTCTCATAATAAGTAGCATTCAAACATGTCTTGTAGATACTCCTCCTTAGACTATGAAGAGGCAAGTCAAACATGTTTATCAACTTCAAAAGGTTCTTACTTCTTAGATTCAAGTTGTTATCAAACGGCCAACTTGACTCGAAATTGAATGTCACATTTTAGTCTTATCAAATTAAACAGATACAAAAATAACAATGAAACAAGAAGCAAAAAAGTGTGTCTTAGATACCTCTGACTCGAAATTGAATGTTAAATTTTACTCTTGATAAATCAAACACATACAAAAATAACAATGATGTTATTCATCAACAATATGAAAAATAAGCCCTAGCTTTTTTCTCTCTCTAGGTCTGGCGATTTCCGGCCGCCGCCACCTATATCTTCCGGCCAAAAACAGTCCCAAAATCGTTTCTCTGCCTTTTAACGTTTGATCTTTTCATTGTTAACTGGTATGCAATCGAGTTAGGGGGTGTTGTACATGTGGTGGCGGCCGGTGGCTTTATTATATTGATCTTATAAATCGCTAGTCTACTGCTGCGAACAAAGATAATCCTAAGCTGCTGCTGTTGTCTTTGTTTTAGGGTTTCTTTGTTACCATTTAACGATTTGTGCTATGATCTATCTTTTTTTAATCGTTATTCGGTTGCTATGGGCGATCTAAAACCGTTCCCTAACCGCCTTTTATCCATTTATTATGGATTGAACGTTTGATAGGGTGCTCAAGAACGAAACCCTTATTAGGGTTTCGTTATTTTCTGGTTTTGATGGGTCCTATTTGTTATGTTGAGGTTTCGCAAGTTCATGTATCTTACATGTTCATGTTCGTTGTTATGGCATGTGGGTATGAGAGAGATGCAAGTTCATGGTTATGGTGGCTGATAAGTTGTGGTGGCTGGTTCTCACTGTTGTTGTGCTGGACCTTTTGCCCTCTTTGTGTGGGTATTGTCTAATGGCATGGAAGTTAGTGTTGTACTCGGACGTCAACTAATGGTGATTGAAGACGGAGTCAGCACACTATGGAAGTGGTTCTTTGAACACGGACTTTGTTACATTTAGATTGTTAATTTGAATGTAATTTGTTTTCTATTCATTTGTTAAAGCGGTTTAGTGTTTGTTGTTTGCGATTAGCGGCTTGTTTAACAGTTACATATGTAGAGTCATATCGCCTATGTAACGGGTAGAGGGCATGGAATGTCGTCCATGTCAATTGTACTTCATTGAATTTTTGGATATATTTACCGGGTTTTATGGCCCTTTTACCCAAAAAAAAAAAAAAAAACAATATGAAAAATATTGTATGGATTCTTATGTTTTATGTGTTTATTGGTACTTAAAAATTCATCAACAATATGAATAATATTGTATGGATTCTTATGTTTTCTTTGGTTATTTTTGGAGTTACAGGTAATGATTCATAAACCCTAATGCATATCACAACCAGATAATGATTCATAAAACGCCACCGCCATCATTAGCCGCAGCCACTACCATCATCAAAGCGTCGCGCCGCCACCAACATAGTGGTTTTGGAGGCGCTATGGTGGTTTTAATGGTGTTTCGGTTGGATCTTTGTCTTCTTCAATCGTTTATGCTTGCTTTGGTGGTTTAAATGGTTTTTCAGTGCCAATTATTTCTAAGTTATTGTTTTAATTTTTCTGCGCCAGTCGATAAAATTTAAATAGTGATTGATTATCAATTAATATGTTGTTCTTCATTGTAGCAGGCAAAATTTGATATTGTTAATTTCGAAACCTTATATGTATCTTGGCTTATTGATATAACATGACACGCTTATTGTTTTAGTTTTGGTACCTAAAAGGTGTTGTTTTTTTAACTGCAGAGTGGTCCACTTGCTGCTTATTATAAACTCCCTGTAAATCAAGTAGTGATGGTATGATCTCTTATTTTACATTGTACATAGCTGGTATTAAAAATGTTGACATTTGTATATTTCGGGTAGATGTGGCAAAATGGCTGGGTCGGGGTGGCCGGCAAAAGAGACAGTATGGGTTGGGTTGGTTCGGCCCAAAATAGTTTTTGTCCAAAGTTGTAAATTTGAACTATAACAATTAGTGTGCCAAATAGAATTCAACCCGTTTCGTTTTTAGATACATGATCTCATTTCAGTTCACTTATGAGATTGCTTTTTTGGGCGTGCTTAGTTGCTAATGTCCGTTTGTACTTGGTCATGTTGTCATGCTGTCTTGCATTTGTCATGGTTCAGGGAAGCCGAGTTGATGACAAGGAAGAATCTCTGTACCAATGCGAAGAAGTTTGAGTTCCAGGATAAAGTATCTTGGCTTATGGACATCCTTATCAACTCTCTTTATAGCAACAAGGATATTTTTTTGAGAGAATTAATCTCCAATGCACCTGATGTAAGTTTCTTATTTTCATAAACCTAGGTTCGTAATTGATGTTTTATTTGTTTATTTTTTTACTTTAGAGTTGGTGCGATGAGTGGGTTGTGCCGGTTGGGTAACATGTCAAAAGGGGGTTGGGTCACAATGGGTCATTTGGATTTTTTTTTCCTTGACAAAACTAAGATAATGAGATCTCATATCATAATTTGCTTTTCATAGGCCGTCGTTACAATGTATAATTTCCAGCAATACCACTGCATCTCGCCTCCTGGATGGACCTTAGGTTGGACATAGGCTAAGAGAAAGGTGATATGGAGCATGAGGAGATATTGTTTTGAGGCATTCCATGGGTGGTGGCCAATATGTCATGAGTAGTGCCCGTGGTGCAATGGTAGTTATGCAAAGTTGCCCAAACAGGTACTTCTATTGAATTTTTTTTATGTAGCCCGTATAAATTTTTTATGCTATCAAATAGTGATCCCATAGAAACATGTTTTATTTACTGATCACTTAAACAATGGCCGTAAGTACATGTACAACTAATCTATCATTCATTTACAGCGAATACTGGTGCAAACACTTTAATTTGTTTTGTGTTTTTGGTCATGATTGAGATGCAATTATATTTATTGTTGTGGTTGTTTGTAACAGCAAGTCGCCCACCAGGCCACCACCAGCCTATCCTGGATGAATACCATCTCAACCATCAACTTTGTCGTTCAAAGTGCTCATTGCAAAATTAATAATTTTATCAGGTGAGTTACGTTAGGTTATGATATGTATGTTTGCCTAAAGACATGTATGTGACTATGTGTGTATGTATATGGACTTGATGTTTATACATCTTCTTCATGATCTATTGACCCAAAAAATGTAATTGCCTTGAGGTTTAGGTGTTCATGGTTAGCCTTGCATTTATGGTATATATTTTTGACAAAAATAAATGATATATTCTACTTTCAACGAGCCAAAGTGGCCAGCGAAGTGTATTAATTTATTTACATTAATAGAAATATATCCTTTTTTCTTACAGAATTTTGGAGTTGACCAAATCATAGCAACACATGAAGAATTCGAAAAGAGTATTGTTAGCAAGGCCAACTGATCTCTGATGTGGTGAGGACCATTTGTTCTCAATGAAATGGTTTGTGTTAACCATTATTGAAATGATGTTTGTAATTTGATTATGAAATAGATGTGCAGTGGGAAATCGGATAGAATATAAGATTTGGAGGGAAAGACAAAACAAAACTATAACTGTAATTGTTGTATTTAAATCTGTAGGATACAAAGGTATATATAGGTTATGTATAGGCACAATGAAAAGATGCAACGTTTCATGAAAAGTCACAGCCTTTCCAAAGTAACCGACATTAACCAATTACCTATAATAACTGTCATTTAGACAGGTCATCAATCCTTGTATATCAACCTTATTGGTCGATATAATGTCTGCAAATATACTACTAAATAATACATACATATGTCTGTAAATAACTTAGATTATACAAGCAATTTGGACTTATAAAATCCAATACTTGCCCCTAAGTTCAAATGTGATCTTTCTGTCTTGTTCTTCAGACAATGACTGAGAAGTCATCTTTGTTGTCTTTGATCTCTTTGGTCCCTATGATGTTCCTGCTGGTTGTTCCCTGTTCATATTGAGTGCTGATGTAATGTTCTTGGCAAGGGTCAGTGGTGTCTTCAAGTTTTACACCGAAATGCTCCATCTTTTGAATGTCCTTCATAGAGGTTTTTGTCACTTGATCATCTCGACCATCTTGGCATATCTCTTTCCTTTGGATGCAAGTCCTTCGCTCCATTATGTGACACATTCTTTGTTTTATAAAAGCAAATGAATACATTCAAGTATTTGTTATAGCATTCTTTTATGTCCCGACCTTGTTTCATTTCTAAGCCAAAAATTTCACAATGTAAGGAATTTATTTGAAAAATCTACACCAAGGTATCCCCTAGTGTTTCAACGAAATGTGAAGATCCATTAAATGGATTTCTTTTCCATTAATCTTGGGTGGAAATGGTATTGGTATACTCCTTTTAGATAGCAGAATAGAACCAAGTGTATGCTTCCATGAAATTATTTCTAAAAGTGTTCCAATTTTGGTATTCAAGTTTTCTTTTCAAGCAAATTTAAAAAGATATGCAGTCATTAAAAGATCTAATTGAGATTGGAAGATTTACACCTTTACAATGACAAAGCCATTGTCCTCTGCATCATAGGATGTTGTGGACACATGTAATCGTGTGCCCATCTTCTTCACAAATCGCATTTGTTTGTGAAAGTGATGCTTTTCCTTTGTGGTGTTCTTCCTTGAGTCTTCATGAAGCATTCTATAGTAACCTTCTAGGTACTCGTTGTGCCTCTGGTTCATCCTATTTGCATCAAAGAAGCAGGTTGTAGGGTCTTTAAACATTGGAACAGGCTTGCATCTATTGCCTTTAAAAGTGAGTTCCAATCCTTGTGCCTCCATTTGTGATACAGAGAGGATATTGAGAGTGATCTCTGGAGTGTAATGAACGCCAGGGATGATAAGAACATTTGTTCCTATTTTGATTTGCACTTCTCCCTCTCCATGAATGAAGATGAGTTTCTTCTGTTCTTCATTCTTTTCCACCATGAATTTCTCCTTCGTTTTGAGAAAAGGGCCATATTGCGACAAACATGCTGTTAATCCTATTGCTTACATACCAAATGGTTCCAATCTTGTTCATCGAGACCTTCTATCATGAAATCAGAGAAAGGTGAATTGATTCGGGTATGCAATTTGGATTTGTGGTGTGTGATGATGATTCGGGGCCTACGCTTTTGTGTGACTTTGTTCTTGTGGACAATCTCTTGCTATATGTCCCTCGGTCTACACGTGAAACATATGTAGTTTTGTGTCTTTCATCCATTGCCTTCTTCGTGCAAGTTTGTTGTTATGCACATGGATTTCCTCCATCTTCTTCCTTAGCATATCTTTGCATGCTTTGGATACTTGTCGATTTGATTGCTTATCAAGGCCTCATTGTTTCTCTTAATTTGTCTCGGACAAATTCGGTTTGAGATTTGTTGGTCATGATCCTTCCGGAGATTTGCTCGATGACAAATGTTAGCAAGGCCAACTGATCTCTGATGTGGTGAGGACCATTTGTTCTCAATGAAATGGTTTGTGTTAACCATTATTGAAATGATGTTTGTAATTTGATTATGAAATAGATGTGCAGTGGGAAATCGGATAGAATATAAGATTTGGAGGGAAAGACAAAACAAAACTATAACTGTAATTGTTGTATTTAAATCTGTAGGATACAAAGGTATATATAGGTTATGTATAGGCACAATGAAAAGATGCAACGTTTCATGAAAAGTCACAGCCTTTCCAAAGTAACCGACATTAACCAATTACCTATAATAACTGTCATTTAGACAGGTCATCAATCCTTGTATATCAACCTTATTGGTCGATATAATGTCTGCAAATATACTACTAAATAATACATACATATGTCTGTAAATAACTTAGATTATACAAGCAATTTGGACTTATAAAATCCAGTAAGTATATGAGTCCAGTCACCTCAAATCTCAACAATGGACCTCAAATGCGGTATTCTTTAATAGAATGGGAACTGTTTTAGACTCTCAGGTTCATTCTTATATGAGTTGTGATGTTTTAGGTGACGATTAAATTAATAAGTGTTTTTATTTGCCCCTTCTTAACTGTCATATGTCATGTGTTTGTTTATATGAAATTAGAAAACAACTGTTATTATTTACCCAATATTTCAGTCCCATTTACAATAGACTGATTCACATTTGCTGCTAATTGTAAATTAAAGGAATTATTGAAATCTATATGTTCTTGCAGATGTTGGGAGGGTGTCGACCTATGAGGTAGAGGAGGTGTGCTTGCTCGCTTTTTCAGTAAATGGTTATCTACTTGCAGAAATACACTTATTCTCAAGCATAATAAGCACCTATAATATACATTGACAAATTAGTCTTGGACAGGTATCCTTTTCTGTTATTTTTTTGGTTTTTGAGTTTTGGGTTTTTTCGCTGCTGTGTATGTGGAACTGATTTGATGTGTTTGTGTTTCAATTTTTGTGTGAAGCCGCTAAACTAATACAAATCCAGTTGCTATGTTATGCAATTAGCGGATTAGATAAAGGCATGTTACAAGTTTTGAAACACCCATGATTGATTTATCAACGAAAAAACAAAGAAAATAACCTACCCGATACCCTAATAATATTATGTGGTTTCTAATAATCTGTGAAAAAAAATATGAAAACTTTACTGTTATTACTTGATATAATTTATGTGTTTGTGTTAATTTTATAATAAATGCTTACCAATTCAGATGCGATGAAGGTATAGTGTGCTTACTGGCATATTGCATGGTCTTTTTCAGGCCAACTCCATCATACTTGCAATATCTGTAAAAGTAAATCAGGAAATTGCATAACGAGCCATGATATGGAAATTCAGCACGTGGGAACAACAACATGTGACCCATCAACAGGCAAGCATAGGTAAGTTTTGTGTTAAAAACATCGTGATAGAAGTCACCAAATGTGCAAATGGGGCGAGAGGCCAAAATCAGTATTCCGTAAAAGAAATCAGGGTAGGCTCTCCATTTTTGAAAAAATAAACATGGTCAACGTACCATGTTATCATTCATATTCCATTCAATAAAATTTTGTTCTCAGGGTTTACTCCTTTTTTTTTCAAGTAAAAGCCATTTTATCATTCTTTTTCTAGAAAGTTAGTCCTATTTGTTGGGTTATCTTGATGGGCCAAGTTTATGGGTCATGGATTAGCATGTGGGTCAGTGACTTGGTAGCTTATTTGACCGAGTATTATGGAAGAAAATGAGATGACCTATTTGCATGGCATTTGAATAGGGAGTAGTGGCTGTACATGTAGCATATTGTACCCACGTTTAGTTACCTCTATCAGTTTGTTTTTAGTCTATAAATAGATTAGTGTAGGCATCATTGTAGAATGTATTCAGTTTCCTTCCTTATTAATATACAAAGCATAGAAACCCAATCTTGCCGTTTTGATTGGTGTTTGCGGGTGTGAGTTCGGGGTGGGGAAGGGAATGAATATCAACACTATTTTGGGTGCAAGAAATTATGTTCCTGAAAATATAATCCGACTTAAGTTCAGTATGTTGTTATGCATTCTTCCTAATATTATTGTAAACTTTCTTTCTCAGCAGAGTCAATTGAAACTGCTCACAGATATGTGGCTCCGCCCTTGACTTATGGAATTGGAAGAAGACATTCAACGGATAAATGCAAATGGGAAGTGTACAGGTGGACAAAGTAAGAAGAACACTAAATATGACAGTAGGCTTAACTCTTTTTGAATAGCTATGTTTTAAGGATACTAATATGACAACCTCATTTTACCCATTTACTCATTTGACTGGTACCTTATGGATCAAAGCACGTAATTTTATTAGTACATGTCAAACACATAATGACAGACTTATTGGCTTTAGTAGCACCATTTTAGTAACTTGCTAACTCTGCTAAATGGGGTGTGTGTGCATGTGATCATGTGTAGGTGAGCCGATTACACTGCGTTTACCAAGTGGCCTAATGGTCATATAACATGATACATTGAACATGTGGCAAGATCTGAACGAATTCTGCTTTCATTTCCCACACCGCAACCAATATTTAAGTTCATCTCCAGCCCACTTGCAATGTCTTTAAGGTATGTATGTATTTAAGATTATTTGTTTCCCTTTTTTTGCTCCCAAATTTGTTATCTTAAACTATTTTTTGGTTTCACGCTCTACTACGGCATAATTTTCATTTTTTTTGCCTATTTTCATTCTCTCTTTTTTTGGTTTTAATAGTCTAAGATACGAAACAAAAATCACCGAGTTTCATCGATATTCAAAAATTGGTATTGGTGTGGAACTGTTGTAGTCTTAATTAACTTGCTTTCTTTAGTTGGTACTTGGTTTCTTTTTGATAATCTTATAAGATTGTAAAGAAAGAGGTCTAAAGATTTTCTTTTGTACTATAAGTAGGTGATGTAACCCAATAGTCAGAATTTAAGATTAAACTTCTTATGCAACTTCTTTGTGATTTTGGCCATAAAATTTTGTAATGAAAAAAGCGCAACTAATTTTGAAATTCAACAGTTTTGACAGGTTAAAAGAAAGAACCAACGACATGGGTACTCTTTTGGAAAATATACCTAAAAAGGCGTTCTACTCAAGCATACAAGTAGTACCTAACTAAAGGTGAGAAGCTACTAAAGGAAATATTGATCAAAGGTCAAATGTTTTTAAGCACAACTCAAACTCTTTTAAAGCTCAATATACCCTTGGTTTTCTTCATTCGAATGATCATAATCATTATAGAAACGAAACTGAGCTGGAACTTGATTGCGGGTACAAAATTTTACAACTAAAAGCAACACATGTCAGAGTAAATTACCTGTAGAGCTTTTTTTACATTGTTGGTACAAGATATAAACGATGGTTTGGGTCTTACTGATTCTTTGGAACGTGTTGTTATAGATGTCAATGAAACATGGGGGAAGGATTATGTGTCCCCAAGAATTTGCAAGCAAACAAGTGATATAAACGGCTATCGTGCGAAAGTATTTTTAATGAATAAATTTGCATGTATATGAATGCTTGCTTTCTAGGTACGTTGCTGCCCTATGAAGTTGCAGTATGCATTAGGTAATCTAAATTTATACTAATTGTTCACATTTTGCATTGCATAGATAGCATCACTTGCCGTTATTTGCTAATTCTACTTGGGACTGTTCATTTTAACGTTTTGTCTTCTTTAATCACTTTGCACAGCCACTATGTAAACTCATATGCATATAAATAGTTCCTTTATAAGTATGATAACAATTGTGATTACATACTTTAATCTATACTACTTACTTGCAATATGTTCTTGGAATACGTGTCTCTGGGAACCTACAGAATCATATAACCAATTTCCAAAGGGATGGTGCCTGTTTACGTTCCTTGGCCCTAGGTAAATTTTGGTTTTGACTCATATTGTTGACACCTAAATTCAGTTATAATTTTGCACTGAATTGTTTCTTTTCTTTAATGATTATATCTGTTGTTAAATAGTTTTGTACCTACAATAGGATCATCGACAGGAAGTTACAGAAGCATGAGGCATGGCCAAACGCCATTAATGGTATTTCTTTTGGTTGGTATTTATCTGATAATTGCTGGGTAATGGAGCGAATGGGGTGTTTCGAAAAGGATTATTTGTTTGCTCTACACTGATGTATCGTTTGAGGTTAGTAACCCAGAAACAGTAGACACTTGATCCTATCTTGATCACTTCTATGCCTGTTTGTGAACGACATATGTTTTATTTTTTTTGTGATCTTCCTTTTGGTATTAACATTATAGAGCAGCGTTGAGAAGATTGAATCATTGGCCGGTAGCATTGTCTTTGGCTGCGCTCTTGCTTACTCACTATTCTAGAGATGGATATTTTTATCTGTCGAGTTCGATTCTATATACTTTTGGGGAATTGAGTGGAGTCGAGTTGCTGATAAGACTTGAGAGCTTTTGCATTGTATTTGGAGTAGTTGTATACATTCTTTTGCGGAGATGCAGTTTATTGTAATTTTATTTGTGATATTCATCTGATGACTTATTACTATTTCTACTATTGTCTTATACTCCTATTTTTTGTGATCATTTTTTCTTAGTAAGCCTAATTTTCCTTTTACGATACTCGCTTAATTTTTTAATTTTTAATTTTAATTTTTTTTTTATTTTGAACATTATATTAAGTTCGATGATATCTTAAAAACTATTCTACTAATTTTATCTTAGAATAATTCTTGAAGCTAGCTGCCCAGCGGGCGGGCCTGTAGCTAGTATTTATATAATCTATGGTTAACAAAACCTTTTATATATACAAAGTTCTAAATGTTTTCGTTGTAATTTTGTGTCTTTGCAGCTTAGGTTATGATGACAAGTACTAACATTTAAATACACATCTTCTCAAAGATGTACAACCAATTCAACACAAAACATTGTTTTCACATTGGAATATGATACTCATATAAGAAGTCATGTATATGTAAACAAAACAAAGTAACTATATCATTCCATATGAAGTCAGCTATAACACTTTGTAATAACTTACATTTGTACAAAATTATACATATGTGGAGCATGGAAGAGCTAATTTCAACTTAGTTATAACAAAACGTATTCAAAATACTATACATACGTGTAACATCAAAACGATAATTTCAATTATATGTTACTAAGTTCAGAATTTTGGTCGCACTTTACGCTTAACAATTCAAATACCCATGCATAACTTCAACAATTTATAGCGGCAAATCTTTACGGTTGCAAAATTGTGCTCAAGTGTTTTATATAACATTTATGTATACTAAGCAAAATAATGAAATTCCTAATAGCTTTTAGATATGAATCTATGGTTAAAACACAAAAAACAGAAATAATGAAATTCCTAATAACTTTTAGATATGAAAAAACAGAAATAACGAAATTCCTAATAGCTTTTAGATATGAATCTATGGTTAAAACACAAAAAACAGAAATATGAATGTGAAAATCAACGTGTACAAAACATAGAATAGTTTTAGTCAAGGTTGTCAAGATCGAGATCCTACCCAAAATCGTTTTCGTCTTTGCAAAATCGTGATCGTAAGATCGGATCGGGATCTTAAGATCCTACTCTAATGTTATTTCTTAATAGTTTATGTAATTTTATATAATCTACAAATTCTAATTCATTAAAACCACAAAATACTATGAATGTTTCATACAAATATTGTCCTAATTTATGGTTATAAAATGTTTAAAAAGATTAACATTTTTTTTTGAATTCTACAAAAAAAAATAACCTATAAATTTGTAGTAAAAAAATAACCTATAAATTTGTAGTCCGAGAGCATGCACTAATCTCACATCTATCTAATAACACGGTGAATGCAATAATTATATGCTATATATACCAAACATTTCTTCCTTTCTTGCTCCGATGTGGGACTAATATCAAATTTTAAGCTTGTCAATTTTTACGAAAGGAATGACTCCTCTTTTATGATAACTGGACGAGTACCCGTACATACCGACGACATTTTATAGCGACAGATCGTTTAGTGATAAAAAAAAGTTTATGGGTTATAAACGAAAAATAATAAAAGTTTGAAGATTTGGGGATTAAACATAATATTTTGAAACCCGGTTCGACCCGGGTGGTTCAAGCGGTAGAACCATTCCGGTAAAAAAACGTGTCGATTTAAACCGGGTCAACCCGACGTGTTGGGTCGAAAATGGGACAAATTAAACCTGGTCAACCCGCCGGGCTTGAAGCGTCACAGGTCAATCCGATTTTCGATGTGTATTAATAGTTTCCTTTTGAAATATATTTTTCAACATTTCCTTTTTTAGTTTACACTTTTCACTTTTCATTTTTTGGTCTTTTCCTTTATATATAGTATAGTAGGGTACCCGCGCGTTGCGGCGGCGAGTACCCGGCCTGTGACGATTAACCGGAAAAATAGATCTCGATGGCCTGATTCACCCGTTTATATTGGTTACGGGTTCTCTCTGATTCATTTTTGGAGGGTTTTTATTGGTTAGCCGAACCGGTGGCGACACTGGTTCCCGGTTGAACCAGTTGATCCGGTCCAGTTTTCAAAACTATATGTACCATCAACTTGTTAGTTTGTATAAAGCTTTGTGTGTTTTATTAATGTGTATAATGTGTATAGTAACATGTATTTTCATTTTAGGGTGTTTTAAAAATAACATTAATTAGTGTGTTTAATTATTTTATATTTTGGATTATGTTGTAGTTTGTTTAATTGTGTATTGTGAAATTTTTATTATACTTTTTATTAAGGGGTGTTTTAATTGATTGTATTTAATTTGGTAGATATGTTTTTAATGGTTGTATAACGTGAATAAATCATTGTACTTTTAAGTAATGGGGGTGTTTTAATAAGAGTATTAATTACACTATACATTCTCTCACCTTTGATCATTTTCAACTTTCAACTTTCAACTTTCAACATTTGACCATTTTCGTTTTATATGTCGTATAGATAATAAATAATGATATTTGATCTGCACATCAGATATGTATGTTTTATCTTCAAATAAACACTATAAAGGTTTTGTTACTTTGTCAACTCATTATTTATTACTCTTTCCGTCCCAAAATAAATGTCATGTTTGACTTTCTGATTTTTTTTTTTAATTTGAATCTTAAATATTTTTGTTTGTGTTACATATAAAACTCAATACATCCATATATTTTGCATCAAGTCTTATATAACATCAAAAAAAAATAGTTAATGTCAAAGTTGGAAAGGAAAAACTTCAAAAGTCAAAACAAGACATTTATTTTGGGACGGAGGAGCAGTTATTAAGGTTGTTTACAAATCGGGTAATACTTAGTGGAATCGAAAACTAAAACTGAATCGAACCAAACTGAATTTGTGATCGAATCGAACTAAATTTTAGATTTTCAGTTTGGATATGATTTTGGTAAAATGGAAATCGAACTGAACCGAAGACTGAATTCATATAAATATATAGAGAAATGATTTAGAGACCTAAAAACGTGACTATTATTGTGCATACATTAAAGTGATAGTGGTTTATTGGTTTTTGAAAATGCGAGTCCCTCCAACCTTTGTTGTTATATAATTGAAAGAAATATATAAATTATGTAATTTGGGTTATTCCGATCAACACGAAAATCGAACCGAATTCACATTTAATTTTTCCGTTTTGTTTAATCTAATTTTAATTCGATTCAGTTTTCTATTTTACTTAGAGGAGAGTTATTTTACATATCAAACTTTTCTCACATACCAAGGGACTCATCTTCACCCTTCATCTAAAAAAAATATCAATGATTAAGATTAAATGTATTTTATTATTTCATCTATTTTTTATAATTTAAATATCTTTTAAACCGTTAATCGTCAAGCAAAATAATTGCACCATCGCGACGAGCATTTAATTAATTTCTATAGGCGGGCACTTTGATATATTTTCAAAAAGAAAAAATAGTTTTTCACGTTTTTGGTCTTTTTTTTTTTTTTTTTTTTTTTTTGCTTGAATCGAGATTTGCATGAAAGAATCACATGTGATTAAACACTATTTTGAATATCATATGTGATATTAGTGTTATATTACATATGTTATGTAATATCACATTTGATATTAGTGTTAAATCACATATGATATTCACATGTGATATGTAATATCATATGTGATATTAGTGTAATATCATATGTGATTTAACACTAATATCACATATGATATTCAAATTAGTGTTTAATCACATGTGATTTTTTATGTAAATTTCGTTAACAAAAAAATGTAAAAAAACGTGAAAAACACGAAAAAAATTTTTTGTCGAAAGTGTATCAAAGTGTCTATCTATCGAAAGATAATTAAATGTTTATCGTAATGGTATTTTTTTTTTTCGCTTAACGATTAACGGTTTGAGAGATATTAATATTTGGAAAAAAAAAGAAGAAGATGAAAGTGGGTTTTTTAAATTGTTGGGATTAATCTTATCCATTAAATCAAATAAAAATATAATTAAGATAAAGGGTGGAGATTGATCTCTGTAAAGAATGTTTTGTCCTCAAATGATCTTAAATCTTTTACTTAAAAGAATAATTAAACCAAACTAACCGAAACAAATAAACCAAACACCCTGTAACAAAAGAATAATTTCACCTCGTTTATTGACATTAGGCCTAGTTAGTCGGGCTCATTTGGGTCCAGTAAACATCCGACTAAAACAACCCAACGTTTAATAAAACTGTTCGACGACCTCGTACCAGATTTTTTGTGTTCCGGTGACCACCTGGTTCTTCTACTGTCAAATTTGCCCAGGTAAAAATAATGATATTGGGTTTTTTGCAACAGTTTATATAAGTTGTGTGACTGCTTATTACTATGCAGGCTAACTGTTTGATTAATTGCTTCAACCAGATTCTAGTTAAATAAGGGCCAGTCTTTGACTTAGATATACGCGGCCTAACCCGGGTATCATGTGACCATTTCCGACGACCCTTTTTCTGCCACCCCAAATGTGTAGTGAGATTTGAACCCTAGACTTCTTGTGAGGATATTAGGTGCCTTACCACTAATCGATCCAACCTCGGTAGATTTTGTTTAATACGTGAGCTTCAGGTTTATGTATGCAGATGCGTGTGTGTGTATGTGTGTTTACAAGTACTAGGCAAAACCGTTGATAGTCGCTAAACTTAATAACTAGTTATTATCGTTAGTTGATTTGTTGTCAACTAACGATAATAGGGCTTGAGTACTAATATCAATGGTTTTGGGCAGAGTACTAAGAAGTTCCTTGTTTGATTACCAAGAGGGTAAACTCGAGCAATATGTAAAGCTGCTTGCATTTTATCAATAGGGCTTGAGTAAAAAACCTATTAGTATTCTGCCCAAAACCGCTGATATATTAATGAAATGTTTGACAACAACAACTGTCTAAAATGCCGTTTAATTTCAAAGAATAGTTGTTACCTTTTAGCAAAGATGTTCTAAAATAAAACGAAATGTCTTAATAAAACTAAAATAAAAACTTAAAATGCCGTTTACTGTTCTTTAGCATTGTGTAATTGGGGGAGAATTTGATTGTATACTTTAGGAAATTAGATTATTGTTACCCAAATGGTAATTGATTAGGACGAATGGTAATGCAAATGTAAAAAGCGGAAAACTAAGCTCGTCGAAAAATATGAAGGTCACTGGAAAATTTGCCGGAGAAGATGACGGTTACTGGAGAATATGTAGTGATGATGACATAAGCAAACACATAAGTATAAGTATCCACATAAACAAACACTTAAACATAAAAAAAAAAATGCCAAATAAGCCTGGTTAATGATTCATCATGTAACCGGTCACCAAATTACATAACTTTGAACATTTTGAAACTAGTTAATATTGGTAATAAAATCCAAAAACACATAAGTATAAATATCCACATAAACAAACACTTGAACATATAAAAAAAAATGCCAAATAAGCCTGGTTAGTGATTCATCATGTAACCGGTCACCAAATTACATAACTTTGAACATTTTGAAACTAGTTAATATTGGTAATAAAATCCAAAAACACATAAGTATAAGTATCCACATAAACAAACACTTAAACATAAAAAAAAAAATGCCAAATAAGCCTGGTTAGTGATTCATCATGTAACCGGTCACCAAATTACTTGAACATTTTGAAACTAGTTAATATTGGTAATAAAATCCAAAAACACATAAGTATAAGTATCCACATAAACAAACACTTAAACATAAAAAAAAAAAAATGCCAAATAAGCCTGGTTAGTGATTCATCATGTAACCATAAACAAACACTTAAACATAAAAAAAAAATGCCAAATAAGCCTGGTTAGTGATTCATCATGTAACCGGTCACCAAATTACTTGAACATTTTGAAACTAGTTAATATTGGTAATAAAATCCAAAAACACATAACAAAGTGTCTTGTGACATTCATTCAAAACAACCACTTACACATGCATTTATTGCTAGAAACCTTATGTATTTATACACATGTTTCTTTCCTATTCCTTCCAATGTGGGACATATAATAGTTACATCCGTATCTGTGTTCCTCTGCTCCTTAAAAAGAATAAAATAAATATTTGATGCTTCTTTTACAAATAAACTAACAGTAAATTTAATCTGTTGAATAATTTTCAGTTGCTACAAACGGATAACTTTGGGAGGTTTGGACTTGTAAAAATGAATTGTAGGTTACTTGAATTCGTATAACCAAATATCTGTTATTGTCTCATTTGAGAGTGTTTAAAGTCAAAACCTCAGCACTTTACGTCTAATATGATGAAAGAAATATTTTCCTTTTCGAAAATATAATTTGCGATTTTCAATTAATAAAAAATGAGTTGTTATAACATAAACACAAAAACAGGTTTTATTGATCAAGTCACATCGTTCTTTGACAAACTGCTAAATTAGGACTATTATTGCTACAAAGCTTGAAGTTGACATGGTTGAGTGGGCTTTTCTTATGGCAAGTTTGATGACTCAGAAACAGACTCAAGTTTAACATCGTATGGTATTTGGTCATGTGATGCAAAATATGCAATTCCAATTCAAAAGACTTCAAAGGCAAGTGGAAAATGGTTTCACACTTTTACCAATTCGCTTGAAAGGTTCAACTTAAGAGACGTTGTGTTCAAATTTAACACTAACAATTTTTTAATATTACAGTTGGATACTATACGGATATCCGGAGGGAGGCGTACGACTTCCTTGAGGGTAAGGTGGAGCCTGAAATATTTATGTGTTCAAATTAGCCGGTTTAGCAACCTCTTTTTAGTTTATTCAATGGAAAGTTCCTTCAAGAACTATAGACTTGAATGATGGAAAATAAAAGATGATTTCCAGGTATTTAGAATTAATTCAATATTTAAAGTCAATTTTTTCTTTTAACAAGTACAAGTAAAACAAGTTTTAATTTAAAAGTAACAATAAGACAAACAGTAAATAATATTTGTTGAGTAAAAATCACTCCAAAAATTCATTGAGTGAACATAATACATTTGTTTAGGGTGGCTATAAGACTGTATAAACAAACATTTGTTTTCGTTCTCGATGTGGGAACAAGCTTACACCCAACATCAAAATTTACACATTTTTAATGTTGTCGAAAGAAATGATTCATCCTTTATGATTATAACAATTTTTAGATATCATAAGGGAAATAAGGGAAGTAGTATACATGTTTTTGTTATGAAATAAACATCATTCGGCTCTTTTTTTTTTTACTTTATATATACTAATAATCACCTCGTATTTTGACAAACAATTAGAGTCGAGTAACTATCCAACTAAAACGACCATTCCAAAGGAAGTAGTATACATGTTTTGCAGTCACATATTGGGTAGATTGCCAGATTGGTGCTCTGAGTCCAATAATGCTTGCAAGAGTTAACATGGTTCCGACAACTCATGTGATTATGTTTTCTGTTGCTAATAACGCTTCAAAGTTGGTCTTCCTTTGTATGGCAAAGTTGAGGTTTGGATATAGGCCACGCCATGCGTTTTGCTACATGGCATTATTATGTTGATTGGGTACTTTTTTGTTGGATTTCACTTCTGTAGAAGTCACATAGTGAAGCTGAGGAACACGTAAAACCTAATACGAGGTCGTCACACAATTATGTTAGACTTTGCAATTGTCTTTTGAGTGACGATATCGTCTATCGACCCTTAGCTAATAACTCGAACTAAATTTATATGTGTGTAATAGTGCCCTATTGAAAAAGTTAAACAACTTCACACTGTTATAAATAACTTGATGGTAAGACTGAAATACACTTCTTCTCAAAGATTATGACCAATTCAATACAAGACATTGTTTTCACATTGGAACTCATGTATATGTAAACAAAACAAACTATATCATTCCATATAAAGTCAGCTATAACACTTTGAAATAACTTATATTTGTACAAAACTATACATATGTGGAACATCAAAGAGCTAATTTCAACTTAGTTATAATAAAACGTATTCGAAATACTATGTGCAACATATATTATTCTTCTTGGTGACCTAGTGTCTAATTTGTATACTTCTTGATGACATCGATTTGAATTTTTACTTTTCGGTTTGTTAAAGGCACAACATATATTATACTTGCGGTGACCTAGTGTCTAATCTGTGCCAAAAGGCGGATGCCCAACGCAAGCAACCAACAAGTAAAGAGAACATGTATCGAATCGACATTCATGCAAAAAAAACATAAAATTCCTCGCTGGTGACACGGTGTTTGTGCCAAAAAAAGGGAAGCCCGTGGCGGTGTGTATATGAGCATCGGATATGTACACAACAACACATGCAACCAACAAACAATGGAAGTACCAAGCTCAAATATAAAATATATAGAGGCTCATTTCAAATATAAAATGTAAAAAAGACAAAACGTAAAAGCAAGCGAAAGCGTAAAAATCGGACGACGTAAAAGATGGACGACGTAAAAAGCAGACGAAAAAGTAAAAAGCAGAAACGTAAAAGTAGACGAAAACGTAAAAAGCGGACGAAACGTAAAAATCGGACGAAAACATAAAAAAGCAGATGACGTAAAAAGCGACAAAAGCGTAAAAAAAGCGGACGACGGCGTAAAAATTCGGACTAGAGCGTAAAAATCGGACGGCGTAAGAAAACCAAGTGTTAAGTTATTTACTAACGGCCGTTAGTATAAAGGACTAATGATGCAAATATGAGAAATGAAGGTGTGAATAAATTACCCATTATTGCACATATTTGATCCTTGGTTTATCATATTGATACATAAATGACTATGTTTATCATATTGGTACATTTGAGAAAGTATGTTTATCATTTTTTACTTTTACCCTTAAAATTTCTATAGTTTTATTTGGATTTATTTATGACACAAATTTAAAACCGAAAACACCATTTCATAACTTAATAACATGTTATATCAGATCCAAACTAAATCTCACCCATCACCATCGCCAAATAAAACTAAAGTATGGGTTTGTAGCCGGAAAAAGTCGCCAGATAATCTCACCCCTAAACAATAATCTTTAACATATTTCCCCGTCTTCATAACTGATGTCAAACTACTACTACCAATAAAAAAGCCAAGAACAGTCAACAATAAACCACATTGAACTTAGATGCTAATACCACGTTGAATATTATAACTTTTGATTTGATACTTAAAATTAACATGTGAGATGTTATGAAATAAAGTACTAAAATAACAGCAAAAGAAATGGCATTAAACAAGTGGCAAAAAAATGTTTGCTAGAGTGTTTCAAAGTGAACATAGCTCGTATGTTAACTTCACAACAAATTGACAATAAATAAATGGAGTAAGTAACTATCAACATGTGTTGTCATTAATCTAAAAAGTCAAAAAGAAGTTACATTTACTCTTATTAAGTAAAATAAACAATAAAAAAAATCCAAGGAGATGACGTAAACATAATTTATATAATAATATTAACTTCACCACCATCAACGAACATATTCTACAACATAATTATCAGCCATATATCCAAACATTCCTTTCTTTCATGCTCCGATGCGGGACAATGAAATTTAAACTTGTTAGTTATTTTAAAGAAATGCTTCAGATATATATTGTTTACTACTCGTAGTTGTTTAGTTGTTCAATTCTAATATTGTAATAGTGAAGTGAAAAGTAATAGTATTTGTTTAGTTGTTGAATTCTACTAATTGTATAGTTGAGTCGCTTAAGGCAAAAAATGGGCGTTGGTTGGAAAGTGATGGTGGCGGGATAGGATGGAGAGATTGGACTATGGGTGAGGATAGCAAGTCGATCTGGAATAAACATGTTCGAAAAAGGTTAACCACGGTTAGGCGGAGCTTAATAAAACGGTATTGATTTGCAAACAATTTAATGCCCAAGCTGCGATGAGGGTGTAAAACTATCGATCATAACTTTGGTATTATGCAACGAATCAATTCTAGTGACTGACGATGGGTAATGTAAATGCATTTTTTACTCATGAGATGTTTAGGTATAACGGGAATGGTGTGATTCTTTCCTATATAAGCCACTGCGTCAATAGTGGCCTTGACAGCAGGCTACTACATTTGGAGGAATCACAATTGCGTGTTTGAGTGTTTGGGGGGGAAAGTTGAAACATGAACAAATCTGTTCCAAGATGTATGTTTGAGAGCATTCTCATGGATACGTAGATGATCAAAAAAAGTATAAGTGAGGTGGGAAACGTCAAAAGTGACTATGGATATAACATATAATACTGGACTATTCAATACCTACACTATGGGTATATATGAAATTAATCATGAAAATAGAGTGATATATGAAATTAATCATTTTTTTATAAGAGCACGTATATATTTTAACTATCAAATTCTTAAAGTTGCATAAATGAAAATATTTCTTTCAACATACTAGAAGTCGTGATGTTTAATGTTGGTGCAATCTAAATCCCACATCGGAAGGAAATAGAAAGAAATCTATGTATACATACATAAGGTTTCTAGTTGACTACATGTTAGAAGGTGGTGGTTTGGTGCACGTATGCAACTATGGCCACCAGATTGTCACTTTCTAGACTTTTTTTTACTTAAATCAATAATTGTGGTGTTGTGATTTTTTGTAATTTTTAGGCAAATAAATAAATATAGTGTTGCAAATTTTTATTTCAATTGATTTACTTAAATCAATAATTGTGGTGTTATAATAATCATCACCTTCTTATTTTTTTACGCAAATAAATAGTTATGGTGTTTTAATTTTTTATTTCGTTTGACTTACTAATAAGGTTATGAAACTATGGCAATCAGATCATCACTTGATAATTAAACAACGATATGAGTTTGATCTACAAAATCTGTTTATGTTATAAAAAATCATGTACTAATGATTGAAATCATAAATTATGTATATAAAAAGGAAAATATTTCATCATCTAATAAATACTTGTAAGAGCATGAGTCGTGGAACAATTTTTTTGGCCCGACGTTGTGAAACGAAGATGTGATAACGCTTTTTGATAACGGGTTGTTACAAAAGTTCATTGTTGTCTATGTGTTGATATGGTAACGCTTTTTGATAACGCGTTGTTACGCCACCTAGTGCTCAGCTCTAACATTTATGCTTAGACGTTGTTTGGGATTTTCTAAGCGCTAGCTGTTTCAAGTGTTTCGCAAAAACTGATTCTTTGCTTATTTTAACAATGATAAAGTACTGAAAAATCAGCACACATGAGCACAAACTTCAACTAAACAAATCAAGATCCTAAGACTTGATTAATAGCGACAACCGGAGCACAAGAACATAAAACCTGTTTAGTATCTTAAGACTTGGTTAATATTTCGTAAAGCCAATCCAACTATGATCATTTTCGACTTTTTCTGTCCCAGTTTGATAATTAAACGACGATGTGACTTGATCCACAAAATCTATTTATGTTATAACAACTCATGTGTTATGTGGCATCAATGTCCCACATCGGAAAAATATAGAAATGATCGTCTATTTAGGCTATTTGGTAACTAGTATTTGTTTGTTATTCGTATGTTTTTGTTTGGTATTTGAATTGGAAATTTGGGAATTGTATTTGAATTTGGAATTTGGATCGTAATTCTTATGATATAAGTGGGTCATTAGAATTATTATCCGTATCATATTTGGGGTGTTTGAATTATTAGTGCACGTTCGTCGATAAGTTTGAAGTTGGAGCATAATACTTATCAAATAAGTGGGTCGTTTGAATTTGGATTTGGTATTTGGAATTTGAAGATCGGTTTGGTGTTTGAAGACTTGGTTCAAGTCGTTTGAATTTTTTTCAATCATTGGAAATTTGTTAGTTTGAAATTTTGGATCTTCGTTTGTCAGGCTTTTGAAGATGGTTGCCTGAATTCGATAATCTTTGTTGAAGATCGTTTGAGCCGATTTGTTTGTTTGGTTAACCGAGTATGCATTTGTCGGTTAAAGTTTGATTGTTCGTTTTGAAGATTATCGGCGTTTGTATTTGTTCGGTTTGTTTCGGATCGTTGTTGGGAATTGATCGTTCGCTTTGAGTTAGGCTAGTATCTCTAGCATTTGGAATTTGGAATTTGAATATTTGAATTTGAAGACAAAAGATTCGATTGGTTTGAAATTTTGAATGGAGTTGAAGTCACGGTGGAGATTGTTAGAAAGTGACTTAAAATTTAAGGGTTATTTGGTAATTTTGTGACTTGTTCTACAAGTTTGATTCGAATTTGAAAAAAATTTATGACGGTTAGTTTGCCCTATAAATAGGGATTATTAGCATTAGTTTTCTTTGTATATTTTGAATAATAGTTTGGTACCGTTGGAATTAGTGTTTGGGTACTTTTGCAATTAATATTTGGTTTGGTAATTTGAATAAAGCTTCCGCTTCGTTTGTTTAAATTTGTTCGTTTGTTTCGTCTTTTGAGTTACCAACACAATTTTCATAACAATTTTTGTTGGATCGGACTAGACATAACAATTTCTTAAGCTTAAATTTTCCAAGTCAATCAGTCACTATGCTTGCCATTTTAGTCCTTTATTTGGGAAATGCATCACATGGTCAAATAACTTGAATGAAAAAGAATCCCGGTTTTGATTTGCTAAATAATCTTGGAATGTATCTCAACGTTATCATTTGTCCCCATCGTGATAGTGAAATCGAAATGTTGGAATATTGTTTCTTGCGGTGTTCAAGAGTCGTGATCGGATGAGAGAGCATTTTCAAATGGTGGAAGATGGGTCATTTAACCTCGGGGCGATCGACATATCATTATTCACAAGGGCCACAATAACTTCAACACTAATAATACAAATATCATTTGGCAAGCGATTTGTTGATCGATACTATACCTTTAAATAAAAGGAAGTTCGAAAATAGAGTGACAAACTTATCAACTATTTATGTTGAGCTCCAATTAAGTTGTGTCTTTTTCTTGGTTTTCAAATGAGCTAAAAGTGTGTACATCTTGGGTGGATATGTGCTTGAGTCCGTATAATGTAGCAAGTGTTAACATGGTTTCCACAGCTTATGTAACCATGTTTTTGGTCGCTAAGAATGCTTCAAAGTTGGTTTTCATTTGCTTCGAAAAGTTGGAGTTTGGATATGGGCCATTGCCATGCATTTTGCAACATGGCATAAAGGATGAATCATTTCTTATGACAAATTAAAAAGGTGTAAATTTTGATGTTTGGTGTAAACTTGTTGCCACATCGAGAAAGAAGAGAAACAAGTGTATGTATATATACTCTTATTGTCACCCAAACTATTGATTTCTTAGGATGATCGAAGTAAAACGCACGAGTACGTTATGTTTACCTCGGTCTTCATAAGAAGTTTTTAACTCTACAAATATTAGTGTCTGTTTGTTTTGTTGTTACTTCTAACTAAACTTGTTTTACTTATTCAGATTAAAAGTCGACTTAAATATTGACATTAACTCTAAATACTTCGAAATCACTTTAATTTCCACTTTTGTGTCGAAATCATCTTATACTTTCCACTTTTGTATTATACTTTCCGCTTTTGTATGTATTATTACTTCTAACTAAACTTGTTTTACTTATTCAGATTAAAAGTCGACTTAAATATTGACATTAACTCTAAATACGTCGAAATCACTCTAATTTCCACTTTTGTGTCGAAATCATCTTATACTTTATACTTTTGTATGTATTATTTTGGGTAAATGTTTTTAAAATGTACTATACTTGTCATCATTTACTTTTATGTGTAGCGAATAATTTTTTATATTTTGTAGGTACTTTTGTTGGGATTTTAGATCTAGTTAACCAGTAACCTCTACGAGTACGCAGCGGATAATGGATCTAGTTAATACAATTATGTTAACACGTAATTAATAAACACATAATTAATACAATATTAATTAATTAAAAGGGAAAAAGAAAAGCTAACCTTGCTTGGCAATTGATCTCTATTAACGGAACAAGAAACCAATACGAAACCTTAAGTATCTAAAATAGATACCTCGAAGAGTATCACACACAAACACGATAACCGAGTACGTTCGATAAAGAGCTAGTCGAGAACGTATAAAACCCAATCAACCATTGACGTCACTTGAATATAACATGAACATGAAAAACCCCAAGAAACCATCTTGTATTCTGCCCGAGATTCAAAACAACCAAAGAAGTCTTTTCCTTCTTGCACCCATTACATCCGATATATACACCAAGAGCAATCAAAACCTTTGTTACCAATCGTGTTCAACTAGGAACTATGCAACTAGGAGACACCGATTAAATTAAACCTATAACTCTTGGATCATATATATATGTATGATGCAAGTTAAGGTTTTAAATAAAACAAACTATAACCATTCTATTTAATGTAAACGATTGGTCAAGTGCCTGATTGGTGATTCAATCACTTAGGTAGGTTAAGGGATAATATATTATTCGTATATAGCATGCACATGAGTTGTAGGGATATATGATCATCTATCACGCATGGCAGAATATTGTGTTTGTTTATATACAAAACAAACCAACCTCTACTGGGTCTTTGCTTGAACAACAAGCTACAAGCCCAAGCTCCCATTGCCCGATCGGTTGAGATTTCTAGGCCAAGGCATCAACCAAACGACCCACTTTGAGACTTAAACAAGCCATGGGTCGTCCAAATTAATCGGGTCAAGTACATGCATAACGGGTAATATAATTCAAGTATAAATATCGTTCGACCGTACTCGTGTTTATCGTGTGTGCCCCATCGCTCACACACTTCTAATCGTTCGTGTGTTTATAACTCCCACAAACCAACAGCTCCCACTTGGGAGTTGGAGTGTCGAATGGCACACAAAACTAACGACGGAACGCCTAGCAAACGCTCTCACTCGCTTTTAACTAAAATGTCCGAGAGAATAGTTTCGTAAAGTTTCTCGATAGCATGGTCATTCAATGTCTTGCTCTAATCATCATTTGTTATAGATACCGATAAACCATGGATTATGGATCTCAAATCATTCCATATAGTTTAACCATTTAGAATCTCGTTATAGATTTTAATTCGGATATACCAAATGTAATCAAGAATCATCTTGCATTACCTTTTGGGTCCGGCGAACAGTTATCGATTTAAATCGGAGAGGCGTCATGGTATCTTCTGCACATATCAAGTGGAGTAACAAATCCTTTATTGACTACAAGTGTTGTGGATCTTGCTCACATCACTCGAAATATAGCTTTTATAACTACCTTGTTCAGATAGCGTTTTGCGTATACTTAAAAAAAATGATATCCACACATAACAGAACTTTCTTGTATCTCAAGTCTAAGGATGAAGATAACAAACCATTTTCAATATTTTACTTATGACAAGGATCCAAAAGTAAATGTTTGAAAGTTGGGGAATCCAATATGCATCTCTAGTGAATACATATGAGTTTAGCGGGAACAATCCGAATTCTCGTTAGAATTATAACCAACACTCACATTTGCCTTATCATAACAATATTCCCATATTGTTAACCGACAATGGACATATTTAGAATAATAAAATCATTCAAGGATTAAACATGCAAAAATAGGATAACAATTATTATATGAATGAATAACAAATACCAAGTATCTTTATTCATCATAAAGTAAAAATTGTCTTTCAATCCCAATTATCCAAATACTAAAACAGATATGCATGAAACTCATTTAGTAAGTTGAAGCCTAATGTTTGCAACATTCTCAACCTTTCTTTTACAAGAAAAACTAAATAGTCATCTGAGTAAACTTTCCGAATACTTATTTCAAATATCACATATAGTGAGTGATTTGAAATATAAGATGAGTGTCTTATCTCATATGCTCATACTATTGCAAGAATTATAGTATGGAGATGTTGTCTTACCTTGCATGAGGTAGTAAAAGTCAACAACATATCTTGACGATCATCTTTACGGTTCTAAAAGTGTAAAGTATTCTCATTCATTAATGTGTAATGCAATAATGCTCTATGTTGAGCATAACTAGTTAGCAGATTTATCATAATGATAAACTCCTACTACAACTAGTATAAATAATCCTCTAGCATCATTTGTACTTATACAACACTATTCTTTATAATTCGTAAACATCTATATTAACAATAATCTAAACTCTCTCAATTAGATATTGTTGTTGTCAGCTCATTTTGTTCTTATACAAAAGCAACAACTAGTCTTATACACAATATAATATATACATGATGAATCCTTAGTTAAAACAACATAAGGTTTCCATCCATGTAATAAATTACTCCAAGTGAAATATATCATTTAAGACTTGCTCGAATGATATATTGCATTTGTGTTGGACTTATTTTTTCGCATTTGTTTATTCGGATAAACATTTATTCCAAGGTTGTTTGTTTTATTCCTAAATTCCAAGTGAAGTTTCATTTCAAGCTTAAGGATCAATATCTAGCTTAAATAGAATGATATCTTCAACATATAAATTTAAGGATAAACACAATGCTCCCACTCAATGTCGGATGTACTCAAGAGTTATTTTAATTCAATTAGAATCATATTGTAATTAAATTCAAAATCTCAACTCCTAGATGCATGATTCAATCCAAAACATGGATTGCTCAAATTTTGTATACTACATAAAGATAATATAAATTCATAACCCTTTTGATTACACACCGTCCTCGCAAAAGGTAATCATAAAGAAAAGTTATAAAATCTTAATTGTCATATTCTACATACAAATCATTATACACACCAGCATGTCGAAAAGAACACCCCTTTCAGCACCTGTCTTTATAGCGATAGATAGTATTAACGATAAATAAAATTTATGAGTTATAAACGAAAAATAATAAAAGTTTGAGGATGAAACATAATGTTTAGAAACCCGGTTTGATCCGGGTTGTTCAACCGATTGAACCGTTCCAGTCGAAAAACGGGTCAAGATAAACCGGGTCAATCTGACGGTTGAGTCGAAAAAAACAGGTCAAAATAAACCGGGTCAACCTGTCGGGTTTGAAGCGTCCCGGATCAACCCGGTTTTCAATGTGTATTAATAGTTTCCTTTTAAAGTGTTGCCACAATAGAGATTCAAAACATTCCGTTAAAATAAAGTATCATTTACTGTGATGTTTTAAGTTTTTTCTTACCTAATATAAATTTTTCCACATTTCGCATATTGACTTTTTCACTTTTCCACATTGACCATTTTGCTTTTATATGTAGTATAGATAAGAGTAAATATAACTTCCTTTTGACTTTTTAAATTAATGACAACATGTAAACTGATCTTTGTCAGAAAGTTGGTATCATATCATAAAAATAAATAAATAAATAAAAGAGATAAGAGTACATATTGTTCCACAAAAATATGTAGATTGGCAGGAACACTCTGACCTCGGGTGCCTTTTGGCACCAGCCATTATCCACCCGCAGGAATAGCTCCGCAACTCTCACGGCCTAGTGGGGCACCAATGGAGTGAGCCGAGTCAAGACTCGGACCCTGAGCTCTTATTCCACAAAGTCTCTCCAGGTGCCCATAGGTTTTTGGATATGAGTACCTATATGAAGCAAATGCCAATGATAGGACTTGAACTTGGGTCAATTGACTCATGCACAAATGCTCCAACCATTGGCCTAATGCTCCATTGGTAGAGTACATATTTTTGATACTTAATTACTCCATTTATTTATTGTCAATTTGATGTGAAGTTAACATATGAGCTAATTTCACTTTGCAACACTTTGGCAAACATCTTTTTGCCACTTGTTTAAAGCCTTTTTTGTTGTTATTATAGTACTTGGTTCGGTTATTAAGAGTAAAAATGTAACTACTAATTATCAATGTAACTTCATTATAACATAAGTTATAAACATTATAACTAAAAGTTATATATATAGAACGAAAATTATATATATAGAAAGAAAATTAATTCTATCAACGCACTCGAAGTCGTAATATTCAATGATGTTTGTTGATCCAAAAAAATGTAATAATAGCTCTAGTTCATTGATCAACTTTTACATAAAGACACCGTCGTTAACCATATGGATTTTCAAGTATAGCCTACCGCAGTAACGTGTAAACATGTTTCCTTACCTTAAACGAGGAGATCAAAAAACATCAACAGAAAATATGCATAAGATCATCCGGTGATTATTAATCTACTAGCAGGGTATTCGCGCGTTGCGGCGGCAGGTACCATAAAATAAAATTTTCCGGTAAATAATGTATTTTAGTTAATTATATATATTTTTTTTGACAATAAATTTACGGATATCTAAGAATTTCGTTTAGCCCGTGCCCATTCGGGCTCGAGCCCGTTGGCCCGTGCCTATTTGGCCCATGCCCGTTCGAACTCGAGCCCGTTGGCCCGCACCGATTCGGGCTTAAGCCCATTTTGCCGATTGACCGTTCGTGCTTGAATATCGTATAATGTGCTTTATTATTTGTATTAGTGACATTTAATGTAGGGTTCCCGCGTTGCGGCGTAAATATCATGAAATAAAATTTTCGGTGAATCATGTATTTTAGTTTATTATGTTCTTTTGATAATAAATTCTGATTTCAAAATTTCGTTTAGCTTCGTGCCGTTCGAACTGCGTTTGGCCGTGCCGTTTGGATCGTCCCGTTCGGGCCCGGCCCATTTGGACCGTTCTTGGCGTTGAGGCTTGAATATTTGTATAATGTGTTTTATTATTTGTATTAGTGACATTTTAATGCAGGAATTATGTTTAAGTTGGTTGTACAATATGCTTGATAATTTGTATTTCTTGTGTAAAGGGCATTTTAATAACTGCATTAATTGTATTTATTGACCAGTTAATTAATTAACTACATTAAATATTTTGACCACATTAATAGTGCTTTGTATTTTGTACTTAAGCTTTAAGACTTGTAAGTCTTAAAATTGAGATTTATGAGAAAGATCATTAATAGTGCATTATGTATTGTACAATAAGATTTGTATTTTGTAAGTCTTAATTTTTAGACCATGAAAAGAGAGATTTATTCCTCTATTATAAGTAGTATAGACGAAGAAGTAATAAAATTGAATGGTATTTATTTCATAAAAAAAATAATACTGATTATCATGTTGACATATTGTTACCACTATAATGGATGTACCATATCTTAAGAAAAATTAAGAAGTTGTAAAAATTTATAATTTGTGTATTGTTTCTCCCACATCGGAAAAAGAAAGAAAGAATTGTTTGTATGTACTAGTTATAATGCCCCTGCACGCACGGGGTTTTTTCTTAATTTTTAATAATGTATTTTATTTGTTAAAGATAAGAAAGAATTTTAGAACTTAGAGAAAAAAAAAAAAAAAGACCTGTTTTATTTGGTAAATTTTATAGAAAGCTAATGTGGTATTTACATGAACATAATATGCTTAATTGGCTCAGTAGCCATCTTTTGAAGAACTGAGATTAAGCTAATGTGTGGATGATAATCAAAAACTTTCAAACTTAAAATTCAAGCATTTTTGTAGATACTAAAAAGGTTAATGCAGATTTGTATTACACAGTAACATCGTAGTAGATGTAAATACTTGTATGTTAATATGAGATGTTCATTATCAACATTTAGCATACTAACAAAGATATCACAAACTTTACAGAGTTTATTGCATTTTTGGTCCTCGTGGTTTGGCTAAATTGCAGGTTTGGTCCCTAAAACTTTGAAAATGCAGCGATAGTCCCTATTTTAAAGTTTGGATTGCATTTTTGGTCCCTAGATAAAATTAAATGACTAAAATACCCTTTGTCTTCTTTAGAAAAAAATAAGGGTAATTTGATCATTTCACAGAGATAAAGACCAAAAATGCAATCCAAACTTCAAAATAGGGACTATCATTACACTCAAAGTTGTGAGACAAAAGCTAATTGCTAAAACTCTGAGGACCAAAATGCTGAACTCAACTTTACACAAAAAGGTAGTACAAATAGAGTAAATTGCATTTTTGGTCCTTGTGGTTTGGCCAAATGCGGGTTTGGTCCCCATCCTTTCGAAAGTGTAACGATGGTCCTCATTTGAAGTTTTGGTTGCATGTTTGGTCCTGGCCAAACATAAATGACTAAAATACCCTTGTCTTCTTCCCCTGATTATTTTTTCTTTTTATTTATTCATCCCATAACAAGAACATATACAATAACCCAGACAAAACAAAACCACTCCCACTTTCAAACACAAGTCAATAATAAAAGCACAAACACTCTCAAAAATAATTTCAGATCTAGCAAAGATAAACAAAAATACAAAAACCACAAAATCCACACTCTCAAATCTCACTAGAGATTGAAGATGGATGAGGAGTATAGCTGCAAACGGTTTGGCTGTCACGACACACACGACGCAAACCAAATAAGCCCTCAAGACCAAGTAACAAGCAAACCAAATAAGCCCTCACCGAGAGCCAAGCTCTCGGTTTGGTATCACGACACCTGACGCAACACACGACTCAAAAACGAATACCAACAAGTTTATAACACATTTTTATTATCAAGAAATCGTTTCCCATGTTTTAATAACCAAACCGACATGTGACCGAGTCAACTCGTGACTCAACCACGAGTTATCAAGAAATATGAGTCAAAACTCGTGGGTTTTAACCTACCTTTGTTTACAACACAAAAAGAGAACTAGTGGTGGCATTGTGGTGAGGTGGTGGTGGCGCGTGAGTGGTTAACGAGAGGTGGGGGGAGGGTTTTAGGCGCGTGACCTAGTGGATCGGAAAGAGTGGGGAGTGTTTTGAGGTGGGTGGTGTAGTGTGGATGGCGGCGGTGTGGTGGTGGTGGTGGCTTTAAGGTGGCCGGAGGCTATAATAGTTTTCACAAGTATTGTTTTGAGGTGGGTGGTGTAGTGTCGAATGATACACAATTTTTTTAGGAAATCAGTTTTGTGATTTTTGGTCATGGATTATTGAGTTGGTTTTAAGAGTGAATCAGTAATGGTTTAATTATGTTGATGAATTTGTGTTTGAGATTGTAGACACGAGGTTCTAGTTTTGGGATATGAATTTGTGTTTGATATTATCTGGGTTCTAGTATATGTTCTTGTTATTGGATGAATAAATAAAAAGAAAAAATATCAGAAAATTAAAGGGAAAGAAGACAAGGGTACTTTAGTCATTTAAGTTTGGCCAGGGACCAAACATGCAACCAAAACTTCAAAATGAGGACCATCGTTGCACTTTCGAAATGATGGGGACCAAACCTGCAATTTGGCCAAACCACAAGGACCAAAAATGCAATTTACTCGTACAAATATGATGCTTCAACTAAGGTAACCTGAAATAACCCGATAACCCGATTTCTTATCTGGTCGGGTTGTGGGCCATATTTTTAAAAGGCAAAACCCGATTCAACCCGACCCGATAAACTTGATAACCCTATAACACCCCTGCCCAGGATGCTTCAACACCTTTGTCACAATACCCAATTTCACCTTGTTTGTAAACCTCAAAAGGTTGTTAGATTCAAGTTGTTCATATGGTCAAACTGACTCAACACTTGTACCCAGTATCATGAAAAGTGACTAGTCAGGCAAAGACTAAAATTGTTGTATGTTTTGTTCTAGATAGTTCGCAGGGGTCTCTTGTGATGACATTTCGTTGTAGATAACTTCGCGGTCTCTTGGGATGACATCGACTTGAATGTATTTATATGATAGCCTTGAAATGATTTGGCTAATTAACTTTGGTGATCGAAGCTTAAGTAAATGTTACATTTTGGTCTTAATAAATCAAAACACATACAAAAATAACAATAAAACACCAAAAAAAGCGTTGGCTACTATTAAGTTGAACATAGCACAAATATTAACTTCATATCCAATGCATACAACAACCAGACTACCGGAGTAACAATCAAGTATATATACAAACATTTCTTTTTCTCTATTTTAGTTGAGACTTGAGAGGCTTTTCATATGGAGGTTATATGAGTTAATGGATATTGTTTGATGGTGATATTATTGAGATCAAAAGACCAAATCCAAATCATGACTAAACAATATAAAATATGAACAAGGGTCCAAAAGAACAAAACCTCATGACCAAACAAGAAGTTGGGAACACAAAACAAACAACAAAGAAAGAGGACCACACGAGTCTCACGAACAACTAAAAACTCAAACTTGAAACAACATCAACAGTCCCAAATAATTGCAACTACCCAAACATGACAACAAAACACCAGCGAAACTCAACGCCAAGTGCCAATACCACCAAGAACTAAGATGCCAGGATATATTTCTTTGAGTAAATTGCAAAATCGTCCCTAAACTTTGGCCAATTGCGTTTTCGTCCCAAAACTTTGGAAAGTGCAAATATCGTCACAATGGGAAACTTTGGGGCGAAATCGTCACAGCCTAGATCAAATGACTAAAATACCCTTCTCTTTATTACTTTTCGGTTTGTTGTGCAAATGGTCCACGTGTTTCGTCGATTTTGCAAATTTAGTCCTTTTTTTAATTAACTATTAATATTAGTATTATTTTTTACGTTTTCGTCGATTTTTACGTTTTCATCCGTTTTTACGTTTCGTCCGATTTTAACGTTTTCGTCGTTTTTACTTTTCGTCCATTTTTAACGTTTTATCAGATTTTTCGTTTTGTCGGTTTTTCGTTTTCGTCCAGATTTTTACGTTTCGTCCATTTTTTACGTTTTCGTGATTTTTACGTTTTAAATCGTTTTTACTTTTTGTGCGATTTTTACGTTTTGTTCGATTTTTACGTTTTAAATCGATTTTTACGTTTTAAATCGATTTTTACATTTTCATTCGTTTTTACGTTTTCGTCGATTTTTATGTTTTCATCCGTTTTTACGTTTTTCGTCGAGTTTTACATTTCGTCCGTTTTTCGTTTTGGTCATTTTTACGTTTTACGTCCGTTTTTAACGTTTTCGTCCGATTTTTACGTTTTCGTCCGATTTGTTATGTTTCGTCCGGTTCTTTTCGTTTTCGTAAAAATCGGACAAAATCGGATGAAAACGTAAAAAGGACGAAACGTCTTCCCGGACAACATCAATGGACGAAAACGTCTCGGACAACGTAAGCGTAAAACGCGAAAAATGGCGCAAAACGTAAAACAGACGGCAAACGAAAAAACGGACAAACGAAAAATCGGATTTAAAACGCAAAATCATCGGTCGACACAAAACGTCGGACAAAACGTAAAAACGGACGAAAAAGTAAAAATATGACGAAAACGTAAAATGAACGAAACGTAAAATCGGACGAAACGTAAAAAAGGGCAAAACGTAAAAATCGACGACGTAAAAACGGACGGCAAAGCGAAAAACGGCAGTAAAACGTAAAAATCGGACGGCGTAAAAATCGGACGAAACGTATAAAACAGAAACGTAAAAATAATACTAATATTAAGGAGGTGATTTGCACTCAAATTTGTGATTGGGACACTCAATTGTACAAACAGTTAAAGCACACTGTGAATCTTGTACAAGTATCCAATGCACACAATGGAGTGTCCCAATCAAAAGATTGAGTGTGCAAATCAATTCCCTAATATTAATAGTTAATTAAAAAAAAAGGACTAAATTTGCAAAATATGGCGAAACACAGGGACCATTTGCGCAACAAACTGAAAAGTAATAAAGAGATAAGGGTATTTTAGTAATTTGATCTAGGCCAGGTGACGATTTCTGCCCCAAAGTTTCCTCACAGGGACGATATTTGCACTTTCCAAAGTTTTGGGACGAAACATGCAATTTGGCCAAAGTTTAGGGACGATTTTTGCAATTTACTCTATTTCTTTGGATCAAACATTGAATATTACGACTTCTCGTGCATTTGTTGAAAGAATAAATTTCCGACCAAACAAGAAGTTGGGAACACAAAACAAACAACAAAGAAAGAGGACCACACGAGTCTCAAGAACAACTAAAAACTCAAACTTGAAACAACATCAACAGTCCCAAATAGCTGCAACTACCCAGACATGACAACAAAAACCTGCAGAAACTCACTGCCAAGTGCCAATACCACCAAGAACTAAGATGCCAGGATATATTTCTTTGGATCAAACATTGAATATTAAGACTTCTCGTGCATTTGTTGAAAGAATAAATTTCCGATCTACTATACATATAACTTTTAATTCAACAGTTAAAATATATGTGAGATGTTATGAACTAAACCCAAAGGTAGGGAGTAGAAAAGATAATTTCAACTTGTTTATAACTAATGTCATAATTAAGTTACATTTTACTCTTAATACCCGAACCAAGTTTACTAAAATAACAACAAAAGAAACGGCAATAAACAATTGGCAAAAAGATGTATGTCATAGTGTTGCAAAGTGAACATAGCTCATATGTTAACTTCACAATACAGTGGCAGATCCAAGAATTTAGATTAGGGTATGCATATATTAGAGTTATTAATGAATTCAATTCTTCGGGTTTTGTTTTCACGTCGAGTTTTTTATGGTCCGGGTTTGGAGTGATTGTTTCATTTCTCGGATTTGATTTATTTTAGTTGACTTGATTTATGAAGTCTGGGTATATACAAGATTGAATTGGATTTCGGTTTCAAGGGTAGTTATTTTTTTTCTTTAATCCAATAAGATAAAAGTAAATTTTAACTAATATTTTGGAATAACATATAATGTTAGATACTTGTGTGATTGTGTCTTAGTACGTAAATAATTATCATCGATAACAAATATGAAAAACCTAAATCAATACTAACTTAGTACTTTTTTTTAACATAACACAATTCCACATCTAAAATCCTATAAACAACAAACTTTAGAAATATCTAGATAAAAATCTTGAGATAGAGTCGACAACAAAGAGGAAAAATAAATATTGAGCGAGAATATCTTATCCAGTCATGAATGAAATGCTTAAATACTCGGGAATAATAATGAAATGGAAAATTATTAATGCATAAATTGTAGTTTAAGTGGGTTGAGCTTAGAGAAGGGAAATGAGTGGACAAATAATTAACTTTACACATCAACTCGGCTAGGAGAAAGATATAATAGAGTTCCCATTTAACTTCCTCATCCTTCTTCTTCTTCTTCTACTTCTTCAATATACCACCGCTGCTCTTACGAGTCGTGTTTTCTTTTTCTTTCTCTTGTTCTTCTTTCTTTCTTCATTTTGAATTTGTGGCTATGCACTGATATCTTAGATTATTTTAGAGAGTGTGCCCTCATAATTTTGTAGTGCATTTTGTACTAACTTTCGGAAAAATTAAAAAAGTATTACACTACTAAGAATTTAGAGAGGGTATGCACTCTCTTTTCAAGCTATATCCGCCCCTTGCAACAATATGTACTTATATCTCTTTTAATATTTTCTTATGTGATACTAACTTTGTGACAAAGATCAGTTTACAAGTGTTGTCATTAATCTAAAAAGCAAAAAGAAAGTTACATTTACTCTTAATAAGTGAAATAAAACAATGAAAAAAAAAATAACACCGAAAATTCTGGATTGATTTGCTGTGAAGTGAACAACAACATATGTATTAACTTCACAACAACCAACCAACCACACATTCAATGAAATAATTACCAGTTATATATACAAACGTTTCTTTATTTGTTGCTCCGATGTGGGACTATACAATTCTAACTTAAATTATTTCAAGAAGAAATGACTCATCCTAAATATATATTATAGTAATAATTTCTGAAACTAAGAATCAACTATTCGTGTTGCTATCTAATAATACACACTATATATTCATAATATATTACTGTACTTCATAATCAGTTAACACAAATCTATTTTCTGTTATGTATTAACACAGCTGGTCCAAGTTGTTGGGCTTTTCTAAAGGCCAATTCTAATTACTTGTAAGTATTATTTAATTGTTTACTACTCGTAGCTGTTTAGTTGTTCAATTCTACTAGCTGTATAGTTGGGTCGGTTAAGGCAAAAAACTGGGCCGTGGTTGGAAAGTGGTTGTGGTGGGCTAGGATGGAGAGAGTGCCATTTCGGGTGAGGGTGGTGAAGAGTATATATATGAGTACGAAGGGGTGAGGTCAAACCATTTCGACTCAACACTTGAACACAGTAGCATGAAAAGCGGTAGTCGGGCTAACACTAAGATTGTTGTATGGTTTGTTCTAGATAGGTTGCAGTCTCTTGTGATGGCATAGACTTGGATGCTTTTATTTCTCGTTGTAGATAATTTTGCAGTCTTTCGGGATGACATCGACTTGAATGATAGTTGTGAAATGGTTTGGCTAATTAACTTTGGTGATCGAAGCTCAAGTAAATGTTACATTTTAGTCTTAACGAGTGTGGAAACCCGCGCGATGCAGCGGGATTGGCTTCAAAGGACTTATTTTGTAGCGACACTTAAACTTCAGGGACCATTTTTGCCAAGTTGCAAAAGTTAGCAATTAATGTTGAGGACTTAACTTGCAACGCCACACGAACCTGAAGGACCATTCTTGCCAAGTTGCGGAAGTTTGCAATTAATTCTTGGACACATGTCGTGTGGAGATCGATTCCCCGTGTTTTAGTTATATATAGTAATAAATTGAACACATGCAACAATATTATTAAGACTAAGCCAAAATGCACCAAAAAACAAGATACAATATGAAGAAGGAAACCAAAAGAACAAAATCTCATGAGCAACAAGAAGTTGGGAGCACAAAACAAACAACAAAGACAGAGGACCACCATAGGGCGCAAGAAATCAAACTTGAACCAAAATAATTAGTTTCCTTTCTATAAATATAACTTTTAAATTGATAGTTATAGATACAAAGGTAAGAAGTCGAAAAGAAAAAGATAATTTCAACTTGTTTATAACCATTGTCATAATGAAGTTACATTTTACTCTTAATAACCGAACCAAGTACTAAAATAACAACAAAAGAAACGGCTTTAAGCAACTGGCAAAAAGATGTTTGCCAAAGTGTTGCAAAGTGAAATTAGCTCATATGTTAACTTCACATCAAATTGACAATAAATAAATGGAGTAATTAAGTATAAAAAATATGTACTTATATCTCTTTTATTCTTTTTCTGATGGGATACTAACTTTGTGACAAAGATCAGTTTACATGTTAATTTAAAAAGTTAAAAATATGTTACATTTACTTATATATATATATAATGAAAAGATAAAAAGTTAATTTACTTATGCGAAGTGAACATAATTATTATATATTAACTTCATAGGAATCAATCAACTTATGAATAGAATAATTATCAGCAATATATATAAACATTTCTTTCATTCTTGCTCCGATGTGGGATTATCGAACTTTAAACTTGTTAGTTATTTTTAAAAGGGTTATTGTACAAAAAAGTCACTAAAGTTTGCGAGAAATTTGTCCTAAGTCACTATAGTTTAAAAGTTGTCATTCAGGTTACTCAACTTATTGTGACCGGTTATATTTGTTACTCTTGTTTTGGTAACCTAGAATTACCGGTAATAATACTACGTGGCAAATATTTTAGATTTCATTTATATTTAAAAAATGAGTTAATATACAAATAAGTTACTAAAGTTTGTCAAAATGTTCATTTAAGTTACTATCGTTTACATTCTTTTACATTTAAGTTAATATACAAATAAGTTGCTAAAATTGTGTATATTTTTATACGCTTTTACAACAACTTTTGGACGTTATTATCGCTTACATTCTTTTACATTTTATACATTTTTGCAAGTTTTTTACAATTTTCCACACATTTGTATTTTTATTTTTTTTTTTTACATAATTGGACGTTATTAGACTTTTTGGAAGTAATTTTTGTTTTGATATGTTTTCATACGTTATTATACAATTTTGGATGTTATTATCGTTTTTGGATGTTGTTATCGTTTTCTTACATTTTATACGTAAAACGATAAAACATACAAACGTTTTAAAGAAGATAAAGCGTATAGAACATAAAACCATATAAAACATACAAATGTATGAAAATGAGCGAAAATGAACAAAACCATACGAATGTATGAAAACATAAAAAGGTATAGAAAAACGTACACACACATATATAAAAAGGATAAATACATACAAAAGCGTGCGAAAATGGACAAACATATATACAAAAATGTCGAAAGCGTAAAAAGGTACGACAAGAGAAATGCATACACAAGCGTATAAAAGCGGATGAAAGCGTAAAAACATACGAAATGTACAAAAGCGTGCGAAAATGGAAAAAACTTAAAAAAGAACGACAACAAATAAAGCGTACACAACGTATAAATACGTATAAAAGCGTGCGAAATGGAGAAAAGCGTAAAAATCAAAGCGGATAAAACATACATAAATGTATAAAAGCGGATAGTAACTTTTTAAAGTTCGATAACCTATTTAACAAACCCGTGAACTATAGTAACTTGCTTGTAACATCTCAAACTATAGTGATGACGTGGACAAGAGAACCGGTAAATCATCCGGTTGCCCACCCTCGTAGTAACAAGAATGTAACTTTTTTAAACGTTGAGTAACCCATATAATAAACCCGTTAACTTGAGTAACCTGAATGACAACTTTTAAACTATAGTGACTTAGGACAAATGATTCATCCTATGTACGAGTAATACACACTATCAACTGGGACACGCAGTTGGGGCCTTGGGGGTTTCTAAACACCAATTCTAATCACTTGCAAGTCTTATTTAATTGTTTAGTAGCTATTTAATTGTTCATTTCAATTAAGAAGGGTATTGTATTTATGAAATTCACTGATTGAAGATTGGTAATGTAAATGCATTTTTTACTCATGATATGTTTAGGTATAACGGCAATGCTGTGGTTCTTTCAAAATATAAGCCAATGCATCACTAGTGGTCTCGACACCAACAAATCTATTCAAGATATGTGTTTGAGAGCATTCCAGGTAGAAGATTAAAAAAAAAAAAAAAAAAAAAAAAAAAAAAAAAAAAGTATCAAGTGAGGTGGCAAAAGTGGCTATGGATAATAATACTGGTATTGTTTATGGGGACAAGGAGATAATATCATTTGTCAGCCTGTAACTTTTGTTGTTTGGACTCTGAAAAAAATGATATATCAAGTTTATGTGTATATGTTGTATGATCACCACTTTGTTTTTACGGTTATGTTATTAAAATCTGAAACTCAGCATTTGTTTTAAAACAAACCAAATTAGACTGATAGATATTTGATTAGAGATGAAGATAATAAATTAGTTAGTAAAATCAAATATAAAACTACAAAACAATAATTACTGCCTGGTGACCAAATGCGTAGAAAAAAAGATGATAGGCTTCGGTGTGGTGTGACCAAATACCGTTGAAAAAAAGATGATAGATATTTGATTAGAGATGAAGATAATACATTAGTTGAATCTGGATCCATTAAGAATGATTAAATCATTTTCAATTGAGAAGACTTTCGGAAAATGATAGATTTTAACCGATTCAAGTTTTTTTGTTTTTTTTTTTTTTTTTTATTTTACGTAAAGGTTTCAAATACCGGTGAATAGAATTAATGAAATAAAAGTTAGATACGTAAGGAGTGGGGATGAACCGCTCAAGCCCTATTGCATCAAGCAAAACTCCACATGGTCCACATAAGCTTGAACCACAATAACCAACTAAATAACAAAACCAAATAGAAGGCAGTTGGACTCAAGTTTTTCAAGTGTAGAACTAATTTTAATGTGATTCTAATCCTAAATGTGTAAAAAGAAATTGAATCAATGTTAAAAATTACATGATTTTGTGATATAAGTATCATTGTGAAACATCTGTACAAATTTAATGAATCATTATCAAAACTCGATTTTTACAAAGATTTGTGAATCAAAATTGTGATTTATAAATTCGATTCATTAATAATTGATGTATTGAATCAAATCAAAAAATATGAATCAATAGCTCAAACGAAGATTTCTCAATCTAAAAAGCTTCTCAATCGAACCAAAATCAATCGTATATAAAACTACAAAACAATAATTACTGGTGATCAAATATGTTGAAAAAAAGATGATAGGTTACGGTGTGGTGTGACCAAATATCGTAGAAAAAAAGATTGACAAATTACGGTGTGGTGATCATAGCTATATATACGCACACGCACCACACAACAAACAATCATCTAATTTTTAGATTGAAACGTTATCAATATGTACTCAAATGTCTTTCTTTTTCCCTCGATGTGGGATACATATTGCACCAACAGGTCTTCCCTTGATATGTTATTAAAAAGATACAAAATTGAGCATAGTTTATTGGCCTTTACTTAAGTAATTTACGTACGTTTTCTGATACTCATGGTCTATCCCTTGTTGTGTAGGCTGCTAAATTTAAACTGCTTAAGAAAAGTATTCAAATACCAAGATAGTATTTAATTTATGATACATTTTTATAATGAAGGTAACACAAGTGATGTTGTTCACGAAGATGATTCCAACTAAAGCAATAAAACATACTTGTGTTTAGTCTAATTCAATACTCTTTAAAGACTATAAACCGACCCGTTTGACCTAAAAAGTCAAACATAGATTTTTCGGAAGAGAGAAAGTATAAACTCTATCTTTGTTTGATTATTTATTGTGCTTTAGATCGACAGGCTTCTTGTACAACGTGTTCTAGAAACTAGAAAGGCAGTGCTTCAAAGAGAGTAAGCAATGATCTATGCTCGAGTTTTAGTTGCTGGTTTTGAGAAAGATAATCTCGCAAATCCTGTCTGTTTTGTTGATGCTTTTGGATCTCCTCGTATAAGGTACGGAAAATAGTTACGTTAAGCCATACTTAAAAATCCGAAGGGTATGTGATAAGGTTTTTTTTTTTTTTTTTTTTTTTTTTTTTTTAAGAATTATAGTTAATTTTTCTATTCGAGCTTTTAGCTATTTAGCATTGGAATTTCTCTGATTATCAGGTTACATAGCAAATGAAAGAGTAACCTGAATAGAGTTTCATGTATATTAATTGGAAATAGACATTTTTTCGAAAGTCACCATGTCTTTAGTCAGCTTTGTATCGGCATAATGCATCATTTTGGGTTGTGATACTTGCTGATACATTCAATTTTAAGTAATTCAAATTTGAAATCAAGTTTTACTCTTAAAAAAAAAAAAAAAAAAAAAACTATTACAAGCTTCTGTAGTGAACATAGCACATATATTAAATACACAACCATATAACAATCCAACGGTTGGGTAACTATCAACCTTATATATAGCCGTTTGTTGAAGTCTTTCATCACCGTGGGGCTAAATTACACTAAACATCAAATTTTAAACTTCTTAATTTGTCGCAAATAATGATTCGTCCTTTAATAATCAATATATACGTGTTTTTAATAAATAAACCCAACTCAAGTTTTATATCTCTATAGATCTAACCTAATAATCTCGTTTGCTCACAACTTGTATTATTGCGCTTAGTTAAAAATTGATAGATCTAACCTAATAATCTCGTTTGCTCACAACTTGTATTATTGCGCTTAGTTAAAAATTGATAGTTAAAAAATGAAGTCACGGTTTACTAATAGAAAAATGCTTACAACTTATATCATCATATATAATAACTACACAACCATATAACAACTCAACAATTAGAGTAACTATCAATTTTATATATAGATGTTTGTTTATGCCTTTCTTCAATGTGGGACTAAAAATACAATAAACATCAAATTTTAAACTTCTTAATTTGTGGCAAATAATGGTTCGTCATATAGTATTATAACACTATATGTGTGAACATAGTAATCAATATATACGTGTCAGATCTCTATAAATCTAATAACCTCGTTTTCTCCGAAGTTAGTATATAACTAGGCTTAGTTAAAATGATAGTTTTAGTGCACACTTATATTAGTTTAGCATCTACTATATATACATCTTGTAAGATATACAATCAAATATATGTGGTACATGAAGAGACTGTACCATCTGAAACAAGTCTTTTTTGTCAGAAGATCCAATATTAGTCAAAATCAGGGTCCAACAAACAAAACTAACCTTGTTTGTAAACTGACTCGACACTTGAACACAGTAGCATGAAAAGCGACTATTCTCACAATATTTGCTCCTGTTATACTTTTTTCCACCATCAATAATTGTTGTTGCATTAGTCCATATATTAGGTCAATTTCATATCTTAATGGTAAAAACAAAAAGGGCCTAAGTATTACATTATAAATAGTTCAAATGAGCACGAAAAGTAACATAAAACAAAACCACCAAACACTGGTGCCAAAAACATCAGAAAGTATATTTGCATCATATGTACATACAAATATTACTAGTGACAAACTGCCACAACCATACAAGTATATTTACAAAAATAATTTCAATTTTTTTTTTTTTTTTTTTGGGTATGGTAATCAATTAATAAAAACAACAAAAGAAAGTTCAACAAGAGCTCATCATCCCAACAAGATGCTTGAGAACCAGGGGACCCAAAAGAAAAGGATACACACGACAAAGGAAACAAAAGAAATTGCCCCATAAAACAAAACAACAACACAAACTAAAACTTAAACATGAACTAAGTCCCTGTATAAAATGCCAAGGTTGGAACTCCCAGATTCACCATTGAACATACTCTATTTAACAGCCCGACATTTAGCAGGATCCAATCCATCCCGATTTTCTAACAATCCACAATTGCCAATCCATCCCGATTTTCATTTTCGATCTTCTAACAACCCACTTGTAACTTTTTAGTTGGATGTCTTGAACTATTTTATTATACTTGACACTTTTTCCTTTGAAGACGCGAGTATTCCTTTCTTTCCAAATGTAGTACCCGGTAGTCCAAATAACCGCATGCCATTAGTTTAGTATTTACATCTAATCTTGTAAGAAATATGATCAAATATTTTTTTGTAGATGCTCCTTATGTAATCCATGAAGAGACCGGAACATCCGAAACTGATCTTTTTTTGTTGGAAGATCCGATATTAGTCAAAATCTGGGTCCAACAGCTCAAGTTAAACCTGTTTGTCAACTTCAAAAAATTCTTAGATTCAAGTTGCTATCACATGGTTAAACCGACTCAATATTGGAATATAGTAGCATGAAAAGCGACAAGTCGGGCTAACACCAAAATTTTCATGTTTATCTAGATAATTTCGGGGTCTCTTGTGATGAAATCGACTTGAATGATTTTGGTTTTCAGTTTTTCGGAAGTTAGGTAAAAACAGGTTTTGATAGATGTGATGCAATTCCCATTCAAAGCAGTCGATGATTAAGAAAATGTTACATTTTATATATTAAAAGTAGGGCTGAGCAAATGACCCGAACGGACCGAACCGGCCGTCAGACCGATCACATTCGGTCCGGTCCGGTGTCTCGGCTTTTGGGTTAATTCGGTCCTCGGTCCGGTCCGGACCAAAACCGACGAATTTGAGCTAAGTTGACCTTGTTGGACCGGACCGAAAGACCGACTACATTCGGTCCGGTTTTTGAACCGTGCACACCCCTAATTACAAGTGTACATAACTTAATGTCATATTAGGTGACAATCTACCATCTTTTATATAATAAAACAAAACCCCTAGTGGGAATTTTTCATTTCAAAAAAATCAAACCATACCTTATTTGGTAATATTTTTTTTAATTATTATTATTTTTATAAAAGATGAGAAATAATAAAAGCTAAATATTTCTTGATTTAGTAAAAGAAACAAAAATTCGTTTTATGTTTAGATGAAGAAAAAAAAAGGACTAAGGGGGTGCTTGGTTGGGGGTGATGGGGGTGGGGAATTGCAAATGTAATGATTAAACATGTCTGGTTAGAACTAGGGAATGCAATCATTGTTTAGTATTGGGTAATGGGGCATAACCCAGTAAATTGGGAGGTATGGTAATGATTACCCACCACCACTGCCAGCACCAGCCAGCGGTAGCCACCACCACCACCACCACCACCAACACCACCACCACCACCACTACCACCACCACCACCACCATTCACCACCACCACCACCACCACCACCACGAGACCACCACCACCACCTCCGGCATCCACCACCACCACCACCACCACCACTAGCAGCACCACCACCACCACCAGCCACCACCACCACCACCACCAGCCATCACCACCACCATCTACCAGCCACCACCGTCACCACCAAAAGCAACCACCACCAGCAACCACCACCACCACAACTACTATCAGCCACCACTACCACTTTAGAGGTTAATGTATTTTTCTCAAGCCAAACACTATTAAAAATAATGATAATCTACATTCCATTCATTTGCATTCCCTTTGCATTCACATTGCCTTTCCCTTTCCCATTCCCCAATTTGAACCAAACGCACCCTAAGAATACACATGTACTTGTGAGCAATTCATAAATAAATATAAACACGGGGCTACCATCAAATTTTTCTACACACAAACAAGAAAAACCTACAACAAATTAGAAAAACAAACATACAAACAACAATAGATCAAATCCAAAAACCCTAAATCGATTGTCTGGTATTTTTTCGATTCATGTGTTCTTCAAGCCACGGATCCAAGTTATGTTCCAATTAAAATCACACAATCTCATCTCTTTAATTAATCAATGGTATGTTTCTTTAGATCTTGCTAATCTTATTGAATTGTTTTTCAATAATAGATGTTCTCTTTTGTTTGCTTCTTGGATTAGCTGAGATGTAGTTATGAGGATTTTTGAGGTAGAAAAAAATGAATACAATCATAATTCAGTCCAATGAGTAAAACATAACCCAGTTGTGATGGTGTGAGAATTGGTATTAATTGTTTTATATAAAAGATTAGTTTTGAATTGCACTTAAGTGTTCGAGGTTATGCCTAAAAAAAAATTTTCTTGATGAAGTTTTGTTTTTTAGCAATGGTTTATTGTTTCTTGACGTAAATTTACTTAGCATGGATTACAGGTAGTGGTCATGGGTAAAGTTTTTATAGTTTTATACTTGGCTTACAATTAATTATTCTTGAAAGCGTGTTCAAGAGTGTTTGCTAGAATGTGGACCTAGGTATGGTATAGTAGTTGTCACAATCTGTTTCGACTGCAATTATGTTTTTTATCTTCTTAAATCAAGAACATGTCAAAGGGTAATATGATACAAGAGAAGTTGGAGCAACTGTTGCAAAAGATGTAGTGTTTAAGATTAGTTAACTGTTTGTTGTTGTACATGAACAATTTAGTTTTATTTTTAATTTATTTTGTTCCTTAGAAAACATAGGAAGAAGGGACAAGGTATTTGGCAATTTGGTTTGTAATTACATTGGCAGAAGCAAGGTAAAGTTTGGTATGATGAGGAAGTGCCACAGTTTATTAGTAGGTTGTGTTCGGATATTGTTGAGGATGTTGTTCGATACTGGGGATCAAGCTGCATGGCATACTACGAGAATGAGCAGCAGGGATGCTTAAAGGTATACTAAAAATTGGTGCAATTCATTATTGTTGTCACATTTGATTAGCTAATGCAATATTGGTTGAAACATTTGTGCTTCTTAAGTTGTGTAAATAGATGTTTATTGCATATCATTGATGTGCATGTTAAAATCAAGTTGTATTTGTAAATAAATTTAATTACAGTGCTTATGATAATAGGAGATGTATAATAGATGAGATTGTGTGACTTGCAGAGGTGTAATAGTTACTTCTCATATGCATATTTATTCACTTGATTTTGACTATTGTCATGAGACTACGAGTTGGTTAATATTTGATTTTGATGAGTAAATTCATACGAGGATAATCGGACCGCTTTTCATCCCATCAAGAGTTAGATCCACTCTAACTATACTTGGGCCTCGGTATGGGCCTCAACCATAAGAATTCCTAATGAGCTTCAGAACCTTGCCAACTTAGAAAGTTTGGATCTTTACTTCAATAATCTAGATGGTTTCATTCCACACTTTAGGCAAGCTTCATACGTATTCTCACACTTTAGTTTTTATTTTATGATCACAATCGTAAACAATTACACTTAGAGCCGCCAGTTCAACCCATTAATGGATAAACGGGTCGAATTGGGTTATACTTTGGCTTTCACGGTCAGACTATGAACTTTTGAAATTTAGCTAATATGTCACGTGAAGTGTATTCAAATTACTTGAATCCTTTTGGATCGTTTTATTTCAAATCGGGTTACCATTGCAATAATATACTTTTTTAAGTCGGCATGATTGAATTCCTTAATTTTAGAGGGTATTTGGGATTTCGCTTATCTGAAGGCTTACATAACAATTTCGAATAAGCAAGTAGCCCTTTCTCTTGCCAAATAAAGTCTTATTAATCGTTAACTAAAAACGTCTGTACTAAACGATTACGTGGTGTGGTGTATCCTTCTTTGCCACTTTTGACATATGTGGGGTTTTATGAATAGGTGGGTGGTAAGCTTCGATTTCATTATCATGTTCGAAAGCGATGATGCGGTTAAGGCGTTTGGTGGAAATCACATTTATCGATGGGAGTAGGTTCGAGTGTTCTTTGCTAGCATATTTGGAAGGATCTGAAGGCGATTTTCGGTTGGTGATGGTGGATGTGTTGCTTGCCATACATACTGTTGTAGTAAAGCATAAAGGTAACTTCAAAACATACTTTTGGATGACAAATGTTTATTTTGTAATTCATATTTTTAAATTCGTATAACAATGACATTTTGCCCACAAATTTAACATTTTGTACACAAATTTAAAAGTGCGATTATAATATGGATAAGGTTGGTATATTATGCAAAATCATGTTCACGACCGGACTTGGACATCGATTAGGTGTTTATATTTGACGTTTGGGCTTATTTCGGTGCTTTTGTTGGTTCCTCACTGAAGGAAGCATTGTGACGACATGCATACAAAAAGCTGCAGATTTATGGTAACCCGTCGATCAAAACATCGGATGTTCTTCTAGGTTAATTGCCCGACCTCCACGGTGCCAAGATTCTTTATGATGCACTCTCGGTTGTACATGAAAGTTGAGAGGATCCCAAACACCTCATTATTCATATTTACCTTAAGAAACATGTGTTTTGAAATCATATTTTGATATCCAACAGAAGATTCGAGAGGCAAGCATCACGGATACCTAAAATATCAAAAGTTGTTATTAAATGAGGGTTTTTAAGCCAATCTACCCAAGAAAACCTCCTACGACATCGACTATTACACCAATTGAAGGAACAAAGAACAATATCATCAAAAACAACCGAGCGTTTGGGAGGATTTTCCTCAAAAATGGTACGACTCCGAAATCTCCAAATAGACCACCAAACTACAGCAAAGACCCCCTCCAATAAAAACTTCACCATGACCGGCAAACGAATCGATTGGAACCAGGAAAGCCACTCCTGAAACGAACACCAGTCTTGAATATCCAAATCCTACCACCTACATATTCGACGAAGAATGAGCCTAGCAGGATCACCGCAAAAGAGGGTATGGTGCACATCTTCCTCACAAGAAGAACATATCGGACAAATAGAGGACTCGACATGAGCGCCTCTGAACCAAATTAACTCTAGTCGGTAAGCAGTCAAGACGAGCTCGCCATCGAAAACATTCACCTTGATGGGTATAAAACTCAACCATCGGTGGGAACCGAATGGAAGGAAGAAATAAGTCATCGATAAACTTCGAACCTCCTTAACTCGGAATACACCGCCGGGACAAGTCACAAAACCATCGGTCACAAGAATTCGATAAGGAAACCGAACCAAGTAAAGAAATCAACCCACAGTAATTGATATGTTTGATGCCTCCTCGAACACTCCTACGAAAGGCCCGACCACCTCGAATTCAATTTAGCATAACCGTTATATTCTTGTCAAGCTCCAAAGCAAAGAGGCGAGGAAATATAGAATGCAAAGCGCGTCTCCTATCCGACAATCAAACCGAATAGAAATTAATACCATTCCGACTCTTTTTACAATGAGACAAGAAATCGAAACCCTTTGTTTTAAGACTTTGAACTTCCCGCATAATGGAACTCCAGTTGGAAGAAAGATTCAACGAATGAGAACTGATTGAGTACGAACTTATAATGTGAAGAAGTTGTTTGTGTTGAAACATCAAAGAATTACTTGCTCCAGGTTTTTGATTGGACGAATCATCTTGGAATGGACTTCAACTGCATCCTTTTTCCCCATAGTAGGAGTGGAATCGAAGCGTTGGAACATTTCTTTTTACAGAATTCAGGAGTCGTGAAGGGATTGGAGAGCGTTTTTAAGTTATGGAAGGTCGGCCATTTTAATCCCGGGTTGATAGACGATATCAACACTCACAAGGGACACGATAGTTTCCTCTCAAATAATAATAATAATAATAATAATAATAAGGGACACGATAGTTTCCTCTCAAATAGTTTCCTCACAAGGGACACAATAGCTTTTCTATTCTTTGGAGGTGGGAGCCCAGTTAGTATCTCGGCTTCCCACTAACTTCTTGTAAATCTTATGAGTTTCTAATAAAGTGGCGTTTTATTAAAAATAATAATAATAAAGAAAATAATAATAATAATAATAATAACAATAATAATAATAATAATAATAAAGTGATGTCAATATCTCGGCTTCCCACTAACTTCTTGTAAATCATTTGAATTTCTAATAAAGTGATAATAATAATAATAATAATAATAATAATAATAATAATAATAATAATAATAATAATAATAATTTGGCAAGCAATATGTTATTCAAAACTATACATTATTGTGTGCCCAAAATATAAGGGTGTTAGAAAATAGACTATTTGTGCTAAGCTTCAAGTTATGTCTTTTTTTGGTTAACGAATAGAGCTAAAGGTGTGACTACATATCGGGTAGATTGGTGCTCTGAGTCTTATAATGCTTGCAAAAGTTATATGGTTCCCACATCTCATGTGATCACGTTTTCTATCGCTAAGAATGCTTCAAAGTCGGTTTTCCTTTGTATGGAAAAGTTGAAGTTTGGATATAGGCCATTGCCATGGTTTTGCTACATGGTATTATTATGTTGATTGGGTAATTTTTTGCTGGATTTCACCTATCTATCTATCTATACGAATAAAACAGAGTTTTTAGTTATCCACTAATTAATTTTTTCTATACTTAACTTTTAAGCTTAGGCTGACACGTGGTAAAAAAAAATTGACTAAAACTTGCAGCCTTTGAAAATGTAAATTTGTTAGTCAAACGTGTTTTTAAAATTGGTAAACATAATATTCATCCCTATCTACACGTCTTAATTTTAGAATCCTTTTAAACTATTTTGTTTAAATAAGTTGACTAAAAATTCCAACTTTATCGTGAATAATTAGTCAAACGTTTTTTATTACAAATTTGTTTAGGCAAGTATTTACTAAATGCTAATATCAGTTAAACAATTGATATCGTTGTTAAATATATACGGCAATTGTTACAACACAATTTCAAATTTGTATTATATGTATAAATCATTGCCTAACTTAGAATGATATCATTACATCACCATTTTTAGCCTCCATCAACTAAAACATTCATCATCTCCCTTTCTATGTGTAGTTTTTCAATTGAATTAAAATAATTCTTATATGTTAAGCATTATCAATTTATTTGTAAAAAAATATAATGCCTTTGTTTCCATCATTTTTTTTAAGCAATCCTTAGTCCATTTCACTATTTTAATGTGTATGTTTGGTTTTGAGTAGATTACTTATTGTTTTGATCTTGCAGGCTTATCCATAACATGGACACGCTAGAGTTGAAATCATGGGCTCATCTCATCGATACCGTAAGACATATGATTCAACATCTTTGTATTTTTATGTTATGTCTCTTTAGTTTTCAAGCTTGCTTTGGCTATCAAATGCCACCATGTTTTCAACTTTAATTAATCAGGTTCATGTGATGTTATTTCTATTCGCCTTTTTATTTTTAGTACTAACTCTATACACATACTTTAATCCTTAATTTCTGTAACCAATGTATATATTGTAACACCCCCAAAATACCGCAGCGGAAGATTGTGTCATTGGGGTGCTACTTCATAATACAAAGTACAAGTTATAGAAAACGACCTCTAAATGAGACGTTTTGAAAAGTTACCATTCGATTAATGAAATCAGAGTTACAAACAATGAGGTCCCAAAGTATAATACATAAATGTTTGAATGGTAAATGATAAAAGCATAAGTCTTCAAAATATGTCGATGCGACTCTAAGTTCCATGCAACGACTATCGTCTTATGTCCCGAGATAAACATGCTAAAGTGTCAACACAATGGTTGGTGAGTTCATAGAGTTTGTTTTGAATAAGTTGAAAAGCCTTTAAAGAATGTTCCCACAAGAAAGGCATTGTAAATCCACTCGGTTCAAGTTCCGCCCATACAAAACTTGCAACTTTGTGTGTTTACAACCTTGCTAAAATATAGTTTGCACAATCATGTATATATGTATCATAGTAGTAAAAAGTATATGTGTCACCACAAGGGTCTTCCAACAACTTAATTTGGGATGTATCTAACTTAATAGCCTTCCAACAACTTAATTTGGAGCCACTAAATTAATGGTCATCCAACAACTTAATTTGGAGCCACTTGCGTATGTATCTAATTTAATAGCCTTCCAACAACTTAATTTGGAGCCACTAAATTAATGGTCATCCAACAACTTAATTTGGAGCCACTTGCGTATGTATCTAATTTAATAGCCTTCCAACAACTTAATTTGGAGCCACTAAATTAATGGTCATCCAACAACTTAATTTGGAGCCACTGAATTGAATAATGCAAATAAGTATAATGCAGTCAAGAATAACGCAAATAGGTATATCATAATCATGTATATATGCAATCAAGTATTTTGCAATCAAGTATAAAAAGAATAGCGTAGCATAAAAGTGTAAATGTTTTGAGTATTTGTATTTGTAAAGCAAGTAGTTGAGCATGTATCTCCCCCAAAGAGTTTGTAAAACAAGTATTAAAAGAGTAGGGGCTATGACTCACGGTAATCCTTAAAAGTTTAAAGTACTTGTGAAAGTAAATGAAAATAGTTTGAGCATGTATCTCCCCCAAAAGTAATTCAAAATGTATAAAAGTAGGGGCTATGAAACTCACACGATAATAAGCGATGAATGATACTACAAAATTGGGCGGCTTCGCATCTAAATTCAAAAATCCATTTCCTAAACTATAAAAACCTCTAAATCACCTCATATCTACCCCATAACTATCCCAATAGCTTCAAAACAAAACCCATCTTTAATATTGCCCGATCTATCTTTGCAAAGTTTTGAGAATTTCACGGGACCCAGACTCCAACCCACCATTGTGTAGCTCTTAATCCAACCGCGGAAATACAAAATAAACTTAATTTTACGTAGAGAACTTATGCCTTCAACTTATGTGTATAACTGAGCACGAAAATCAAGTATAGAGGGTGTATGGAGGTTGCGACATCAAGGAGGAGGGAAAATGTGTGTGTTTTACGTGAAATAAAATAAACCAGTTTTCTTTCTATTTATAGGAAAATATCCGAAAATATCTAGATATTTTGATGAATAGTGTTTAGATATTTTGATGAATAGTGTTTAGATATTTTTGAAAATATCTAGATATTTATAAATAGTAACTAGATATTTATATATTATGAGTCTGAGTACATTGTTTATGCATGAAAATTGTGTAAAAGTATTTACTTGTTCAATTTAAGTAAATCGATAAATAATAAAAATTACGGTGAATAGTAACTCGTGAATAGTAATTTGTGAATAGTAATTTTCGGAAAAAGTTTGAGTTTAAATAATGACCCAAAATATGATGAATAGTAAAATGAATAGTAACGATGAATAGTACAAATGAATAGTGACCCGAAAATGGGAATTGTTACATATATAAAGGTGAAATCGTCAATGAATAATGCTGTAAAGGTTAATAAAACCTGTTACTTTATCGTTTTGTTATATATTTGGTGGAAAAGTTTTATACCCATTTGATGATCGGTTTTCAATTTGATTTCATTCGTATTTTAATAATTTTCTCTTTTCAGTATTTCGCTAATGGATATCTCCTAAGACTTGATGCCAAGTTACTGTTTATTTATGTATTAAATTTGATGATGGCTATGATAAAGAGCGAAACTTTATGAGCTAAAATATCTTTTCTGGCTTTTAATCTGAATGTTTAGTAAAACTATCTTTAAGTTGTATGCTATAAGTTGTTAATTGTAAGCTGTAAACTGCAAATGCGTTAACATGAGCTACAAGCTGTATCTTTTTCCAATATAATGTTTTGTAAGTTAGCTCTTAAATGTAATTATAAGATGTAAAATGACATATCTATAATTGTAAACAGATGTTTGGAGGGTATTTCAGTGATTTTAAATTTTAACGACTCCAAGATGTTTAAAAGATTCATGAATCGACTTTTCATTTAGGACATATTTGTTTTGAAATAAAATATTAAAGTTAATGTATCCAAACGAGCTATTTATTTTGGAGATTATTTTATAACAAAAAGCTATGACTCCTCAAGAAACCCCTGCCGAACAGACCTTGAATGTAGGGCTGAGCATTGAGCCGAATACCGACCCGTCCCGACCCAGCCCGATCCCGAAAAGGGTGAAAATACTATCCTGATACCGAACCAAATGGGACTCGGGTTGGTTTGGTTTGTGTCGGTCGATTTCGGTTGTATTTCCCAAAACTGCACTTATTTTTTCGGTTTTTTCCTGACCAGTTCCGACCGACCTGACCCGATACCAACTTTTTCAAAAACCTAGAACCAAGAACCGATTCGAAGGCTATCGGTTCAGTTTCTGGTCGGTTTTGCTCATCCCTACCGGAATGTGTAAAAATGGATCAAAGTAAAGAGTACATAAAAGAAAGGTGCATGAAAAAAAAAGGCATGCATCTTGAATTCTTTTTTCCTTTGTTCCCATGCATGTGCTTTAGTTAAGTTAATCCAAAATAAATTACGAAATAAAATATGCATTATATTTTTAGCTGATTGTCTACTATGTAGTCACTTGACTATATATAATAATTGTTTCTGCTATCCCTTTTAGAATTGCACTCAGAAGAATTATTGAGATATACTCAGCAGATTGATAATTGTTCAACACGTTAATTGTTTGTGTAAGAATTCATGATCGCTATTTCTTATACCGACTTTCATTTAATTTTGTAACTGAAACAAAGTATATTTATACGAATCAAGATCGAGTGAAAAAATGTTTTGATGCGAGAAAAATGAGAAACAACTCACATTTTTCATCTCATAACTAGCAAGTGTGAGATAGGTAATTTACAATTACATTAACTAATGTACCAATAAATTTTGATTACAGTTACTTGATCTTAGGGATCTTTGATCATGGTCTTTGTGGTGTTTTTGGTTCCGTCACTAATTCACGGGTTGGTTTTAGGGATCTTTGATCATGGTCTTTGTAGGTGAAATAAGATACGATCGTCGATTTTATTATCCAAAAGGCTTATATTGACTAAAGCGGGTTATGATGAATGGGCATGTTGGTTTCTCTTTTGTAGCCAAATCAATAGAATGTTTGTAAATAGAGCAGTAGAAATGGGTATGTGTCAATGATTTATTTTAATTAAAGTGCCATGTTGAAGAAGTTTGTATTATTATGTGTACAACTCGAAAGAAATAATACAATGAGTAATATTTTAGCAGATTATGTGCAACAATATTGTAAAACTCCGAGCCTTTGTTATGTTTTTTAATGAAAAGGGGAAACTCATCCGTACCTTATGTTTTTCATATGAGAATTAATACTCACATCACAAAAATTGATGCAGGCACCAAATTATCACATCACTAATGTATATGTTACAATATGGCATGTGCATAATTCTGATGTATGCATCAATTTATGTGATGTGAGTATCACTCACCTTTCATATTTGCATCTCCCCTAATACTATTTTGATATTTTAGTTTATTGTTTATTTTTATTCAATTTTTTGTCTGTGTTAACACTAGGAATAACATACATCAAATACATTTTTTCGTCAGTTTGTTTAAGAAATGAAATTGTTTTAATAATTTTTTTTTTGTTTCATTGTCAGTTTGTTTCAAGAATGACAGACACTGAAAAAAATATTTCTTCCCAATTATGGTATTATTTAGAGGGCGTGCAATTAATAGTTTTAGGGGAAAAAAACAAAAAAAAAAATTACAAAAGTACGAAAATGATAAATTTTATCATGTCAGGAAGAAGCAAATATTACGAGGGGTTACAAATATATAACACCACCATGAGAAAATAAATGTCCTTATTGGGAGATTGTGACTTTGATTACAAGTACAATAACATTTTACATTGAAAGAGCATCGACAAATGAATTAACAGGTATTAGTTTTCAGCAAGTAAAGTTTATCAACACAAAAATCTACAATATGTGATTGCCCAACTTTATATTCTCTTTTGCTTATTTTACCATTTCTCATATTACACATATATTTCATTTGTATGAAGTTTCTTAATCTACTGCATACACACAAGTGTTTCTTACTAATGACTTATTACGTTATTGTGTAATATATTAATAGCATCTATCTTTTTGCTTTTCTTTAATATACCCGTAAATTTTACGGGTCTTTTAGCTAGTAGCAATATAAAATTAAGATCTTAAGTGTCATGTTTAATACCAATTATAGTCATAGTTTAACATGCAAGTAAACTTAACTTTCTTCAAGGTCCTCATAAGATAAAATTTATAGGTTGAATCATTGAGAGATATAATAAAAGAAGACAATCAAAGTGAAATCATTGAGAGATATAACAAAAGAAGACAATCAAAGTGAAGGGAGAAATCAAAGCAAACGTGGAGGCAAAATTTTTCCGTAGATCATGATTTTAGTCTATACGTGTAGTTTGTGAGGTTTCATATAAGCATATATTCAAAACAACTCCATATATCTTCAACCCAAATAAAGCTATTTGTGAACTTTTTAAATGCTTTTACCTTTACACTAAGGTTGGACGTAATGGTATGTGCCCCCTTCACACGTGAAAGGGGCTTGACCACATGCTAAGTGGTCCTTGCTACATCATGGCCATCACCACGAGTGGTGGTACCACTTTTTGCTTCATCTGGTGGTGGCGGCCACAAGATGGGGAGAAATAATAAAGGGATAATTGAGGATGTTTTAACAAGAGTAGTGGAGGTGGTGACAACTACGTGAGTTAAAAGTGATGGGGAAAAATGTTAAATTGGAAGTAGTTAGACTATTGCCGCTATGTTCAACCAAAGAAAATATCGCCAATTTGCTATTAACAAAGTGACACTTTCAATGAATTTATATATCCATCAACACCTTATCATAATAGTTAAAATAAGACTGTCAAAATTGCGATCCTGGTCGTAGGATCGTACGATCCTACGATCCTACATATAAACAACGAGCAGGATGAAAGTAGGATCTTAATTTAATGAGGATCAGTCAATGGGATTGGGATTGATCCTTTGACGATGTATAAGCCGATATATGTAGTGCTTAATTTGGGTAAGCTCATAGGTGTTTTTATGACAACCAAAGTTTTAAGACATGTACAACTTAAAGACTCCAGATTTGTACATAATTCTAATGTCCTATTGTTGTCTTTTCTTCTCATACAGGGAAGATGAATTTGCAAATTCGAATACTTGGCCTGAGGTTTTATGTTATTTTGCTGCTCTTCGCCTTAAGGTACACTTTACGGTATATTTCTCATTCAAACTTGACTATAGACAAGCTTTCTTCTTATTTCACAAAGTCATTAAAGTAGGGGTGAGCGAAAAAACCGTAAAGACCGAATAAACCGAAAACCGAAACCAAACCAAACCGAAAATAACCGAACCAAACTAATAACCGAACCGAATTTGCTAAAACCGAACCAAACCGAACTACTAATTCGGTTCTCGGTTTGGATATGGGTTTAGCGGTTTAAACCGAAAACCAAACCGAAACCGAATTCATATAAATATATATATATATATATATATATCTTTTATATTTATATATATATTTATATATTTTATGTATATTTATATATAAATAAATACTATTAAAAGGTTATCATAATATAATAAAACACTTTATGCTTGAAATATAATTTTTTGCTAAATATCTATGTAATTATTAATTTTTTTAAAAAAAATAGTGAAATTCGGGTTATTTGGGTCACCCCAAGAACCGAACCGAATTAGAATTCAACCGAACCAAACCGAAAACAGAATTTGAATTTGGTTTGGTTCGGTTCTCGGATTGACCTAAAATTTTATTTTAACCGAATTAACCGAACCGAACTAACCGAACAACCCGATGACCGAACCGATCAACACCCCTACATTAAAGTTGTAACTTTTTTGTAGTTTGACCATTAAACCTTCTTGGGTCATTTTTGACCATTAGTTATTGCAAAAAGTTATAAGTATAGTACCTTGCTTTTGGAGCTAACATATGTCATCTCTGATTATTCATATTGTAATCTTTAAATCTAAAGGATTTTGTACGTATAACACCGTACATGTACATAATATTACGGTTGCAAAACATTGTTTCGCCTTTGTAAAGTATGTCATCTAACAATATTTTTTAAACATTTAACTTCATCATTTATATTGTGTTATAAGTGTTGGAAGTGTTCATTCACTCTCTTAAGATTATGGTTTAAATGGCCTATTTTACTACTTTTTAATTAACCACATTCTTGAAGCTTATACTATTCCTAATATTCATGTGCCTTCTTCAATAACTAAATCTAAAGTAGATTGGACCAGAGATACTCAGGGACTATTCTACAATCTACACGAAATTCATTTGATGCTTTTGCTATTTTTTTTACAAAAGAAATAGGTTTTATGTTGGTTGTCAAATAGTATGGTTACATATATTAGTCTTTTCAATTAGTTAATTTTTAATAAGTATTAGTAGTTATGTGTTTCATAATAGGGGTTTTATGAACTCAAGAAGTGTGTTGTGTGTGAAAAAGCTTGATGAAATCGATATAGCATTCTCTAATTCTTTTTTTTTTGTTCACATTTTGCACTAGATTTTGAACGATTTGAGGAGGCATTAAGAAAAATATAATTGAGTTGAAGTATATCTTTTTTTAAATCTGTGTGTGTATTGTTTAATGTGTAAGATGGTTATCCGGATGTGAATCATATATGGTTTTAAATACCACTTTTACTAAACGGTCAATGTTGTCACAAAGTAGATAGGAATTTTTGGCCTGTAAGTGAAAATAATCTTATTTCTATTGTTATTACTAGTTATAATGCCCGCACACGTGCGAGATTTTTTCTAATTTTTTGAATAATGTATTTTTATTTATTAAAGAACAAATAATTTAATTTTTGTTATGTTTTATTTATTGTTTTTAATTTTGTATTATACAATGAAGAGTATTCTTAAATAATGTATTTTTATATGTTAAAAAACCAAAATGTTAATTATAACCAATTTAACCCAATACTACACTGTTTTAAACAAATCCAAAAACCGCATTAATATATCTTGTTTATATTTTTGCCCAACATTAGTAGTATAATAAGTATGCCATAACATAGAATATATCCTAGTTACCGCCATTTGTAACTTAAATTTCAACGTAAATGGGTTAAAGTGAGTCATTTATTAAGCGTATTTGCTATACTGGGTTCTACTTTCAAAAGAACCTAATACGAAATGTGACAAATGGTTGAGATATCTCAAAATGTACAAAAGTAGTCCGTTTTCCTATACATATATATAGTAAAATGTATTGTTATTCTAATGTTTATAATATTTTCTCTAATGATCTTCATCTTTGATTAGATATACGTCGTTACTATTTTGTGTGTGTCTAAAATGGCCTCAATTTAGTATCTTCTTTTATTTTATAAAAAATATTGGAAGATATTTACCTTTGGTGCTTTTCAACCATACCAAAGTTTATTCTAGGCCACGCCAACAATAGACAAAATTCTTCTAGCTTATAAAGTAATACCTGCTTGAATATATTAACAATCTAGTAGTCAAATAAATCAAGCAAACAGTTTTAGCCTTTTAGGAGGGATGAACTAATGAACAAAAACATAGTACTCGTTGACATAATTGTCAACAACCATTACAACATTGTTTTATTATTTAAATACTTGGACATGACATAACTTTCAATACACCGAATGCTAACTGAAAGGTTTGGCATGATATGCAAATACATCATGTGTCGCGACTCATTCTTGAAACCTAATGTTTTAATCGATCCCGAACCTCAATGACTTTTTGATGCCTCTTTATGTTTTATGTTCCTTCATTTTCTTTAACCTTTCTCTTTGTCACTTTAATAACCTTTTCAAGAGTTATATCGTTTAAAACCATTACCTTATTTGGTTAAACGACCACTCGACTCTTTAGAGGAGTTCTGCTGTAATTGATGACTTTTAACCATAAGCACAAGCCTTAATTGGAACACATTGCTTGTTTATTACATCCTGAACCTCCGACTTTTGTTTGTGTCAAAACAAATTTAACGTTACCCTAAATTCATAAACACATTATAAAATGTGGTACCTTGTCGCCCATTCGGTTAGAGTAGGACCCATTTCAACTTGTACATGGTTGAGGGCAATTCCAAGACATTCAATGACATATTTTTTAGCTTCATTGAGCTACCTCCATTCAGCGCCAACCAACTTTTAGCTACTTTTCCAGATCACCTGCAACAAAATTTATTAGCGAGTGTTCCGGATGACCTGCAATAAAATTCATAAGGGAGCGTGAATCATACAATCTACAATTTACTAATTTTAAGTTAACTACAAATTTTATTATCAGCAAAAATATTCTTCACAAAGTACTGTAATATGAGTCATAAGTTTGTTCATTCAACAAATATATCATAATTATCATTCTCAATTAATAATCACATATTTAAGTTAACACATACATAGACACAAAACAACAAACACGTATATGGCCTAACATATTTGCAATTACATGAATCACACTTAGATCATAATGGCAAACATCATCAACTACATATACAGTAGTACAATAAGATAGATTTTAACTAAATTCATTTAAAATTTAGTTAAATTACCCAAATATTGTCAAACTGTTAGAAGCTGAAAACATGAAAGTGAAGTTCAAACTTCATTGTCTATGTGTTATAGAATAAGCTTGTTGAATGTCACTTTGTAATTTGGTATTAGTCTCATACTCATAAGGACTTGTCTTTTGATTGTGACCTTATATGAGCATGTCACATGAACATATAGAAAATAACAACACAAATCAAGCATAAGCAGGGCATCATGATCATCACAGCCACACAAATTCATATAAACTTTGAACGATCATGAAGAGGGACAATTACCATTTGGCTTATAAGGTTTGTTTAAAATAAATGTAGTTTTGTTCTCATGATTTGTTCTTGTTTTTACAATATACCAACATGATATAGCACTATGTATATCCATCAACGTTCCAACTTGCATTACCATTCCTATCCTCATTACCATAACCACTAAAAAGATAAATTGCTTAACGATATCCCCCTAAGTATCACCCCACTGCCTTTACTGCAATCAAAAACTCTTATTATCCAATAGTGATCATAAAAACATCTAACAATATATAACTCAATATTGCAACGGCTTATATTACGTTATGATAACCACACATACATCTAACTACAAATTTTGCATTTAACGTAGTTCTGCAGTAAGTGTTAAATGTAATATTGTGTGCTCTTTTGCCTTCTTATATGTTTAATCTACCTATTATTTGTAATGATGGCGCATGCCCTTTTGGTTTTAGTCGCACGTTGAGGTTACAGAGTTTGTTGTTAAATGGGTCGAAAAACAATAGGTCAGTTAAACTCTACATGACTTATTTTGAACCTGAACCTTAGTTACCCTTGATATAAGTTGTTGAAGTAAGGTGCATTGAGAGGGAACAAAAAAGACTCCTTTAATATATAAATGAGTTTGTTAATGATTATGGCGTATTTTTTCGCAGACAAGTTCACAGGATTGTTGCTTATCGATGGCTTTATAGGTATTTGATATCCTACCTCATTTGTGCAAATTATCTTTCCAACTTACAAATACAGTTGATTTGTAAAAAAATTATTTGATGTTTATGCATGTTTACGTGATGTTCCAGGTTCAGGCTATAGCACCATTTTGCAGTATTGTTTTGGGACAACAGTAAGAATTCCATTCGAAGTGTTGAAGCAAAGGTTGCAGGCAAGCATATTCACAATATTGGGGGAGGAAATAATTTGTACAGATCTTGATTCTATTGCAAATTCGTGTATGTAATTTTATTACTGCAGCAAAATAAAAACAACCCTTTGAATCAAGTCCACATTTGGGAACTTTACTTTATGTACACGGCATGCCCGCTCGTTAAGACTAAATATATTCACTTTTTTTAGTTACTACGGAGTATTATTATTTTTGTACTTCTTTTACTTATCAAGAGTAAATATATTCACTTCGAAGAGCTTTAGGAAACACATTTCGCAGCCCTTGACAAGTCTTTTTTATTTGAAACTGTTTCTTTTCGTAGTTATGTTAGTATTTCTTTCGCTTATTAAGAGAATGTAAGTTCGATTATGACCTTAGTTATAATTAAGTTGAGATAACATTTTCTACTTCATACCTTTGTGTCTATAAGTCAATAGTAAAACGTGGCTTAAGTTTTTATAAGGATTTTGACATTGCCTTTTCAAACTTTTGTATCTGTAATTTTGTACTAGGATAATTTATTATTGCACACGGGATTGCACAAAAACAAACCAATGTTTGTTAGATTGAACAAGCCTTAAGTGTAGTCCACCCCAATTGGTCTATTTTGTATTTTGTACCCAATTTAGTAATTTGTCAACTAAGGAGGCGACTTTATTTTATAAGAGCTCGTATGTATTTTAACTATCAAACTCACATGCTAGAAGTCGTGATGTCTAATGTTGGTGAAATAGAGTTGTTAAACAAAGTTGTGTTTGTTTTAGTGGCTCCAATGTTCAATGTTACCACTACGGGCATACAAAAGTTCATTGTTGTGTGACGTTGGTGTGGTAACGCTTTTTGATAACGGGTTGTTAGGACACCTAGTGCTCTAACGTTTTATGCTTAGACGTTGTTTGGGATTTTCTTATTAAATTGCTTGCAGTTTCAAGTGTTTGAGAAAAACTGATTCTTTACTTATTTTTACAGTGAAAAAAGTACTAAAAAAAATCAACACACATGGATCTCAACTAAAAAATCAAAATTTTAAGACTTAATTACTATTGTCGACCGGAATAGAGGAACATAAAACCCGTTTAATATTTTTAAGACTTAGTTAATATTTCGTGAAGCTCATTCAACTATGATCGTTTTCGAATTTTGCTTCCCAGCTTGATAACTAAACAACGATGTGACTTGATCTGCAAAATCTGTTTATGTTATAACAACTCATGTATTAAGGATTAACATCGCAAATCATGTATACAAAAAGAAAAATATTTCTGTGAACACATTAGAAAGTTGTAAAATTTAGTGTTGGGTGGCATCATCCCACATTGGAAAAATATAGAAATGAGCGTCTAGATATATTAATCATTAACCCCAACAATTCTAATTTTTTGGCATAAACGTTTGATTCAATCAGTTATTATTGTCTTTTTTGCATGAATGTTTGATTCGATACATGTTCTCATGACTGTTATATTGGTATTGGTACCCATTTGACCTATCTAGTAAAATGTAACTTAAATTTTGATATGAATTTTAAATAAGTTGATGGTGTCTATAATTTTGCACAAAAATAATCTGTTACAAAATATTGGCATATCATTGCTTTGAATAAACTAAAAAGAGAACAAAAAAATGTATACACATATATGTTTGAGGATAAAATTGTTTAGGTATAAATCGAACATAACATTTTCTTAAGCTCCAATCTAAGTTAGTCGAGTTATATACTTGCCTTTTTAATTAAGTCACTAGAATGGAATTCACATCACATGACCAACTCCCACCTCACCATTCTTCACAACTTGAATATGTATAAATATATCTTCGGGGTCCCCGTGAATTTTGGAGGTCATGTGCCTTGTTATGCTGGAGGCCCTTGAACAATATGTGCAACAAACTCAATAAGTTTGAATAATTACGCACAATAAATTCTTAATCAATTTGATACTTATTTTTCTATTTTTTGTTCGTCTTATAATATATCTTATGTATTTTTTTTAATCTAATCCATTCAATTTTTCATGACTTGTAATTTTGTAAAGATTATCCTTAGGTCCATGACTAACATTGAGTTTACTTTTAGGCTGCCCCCAATAGAGCCGATCGACACTCGATCGAGGGCTCATGGGCGATCGATTCATTTCGATCCCCCTGCTGTGGAGTTAGTCGATCGCCAAAGAAAAAAACACAAACGGTCGTCTGGACGATCGAGACCAAAGCAAATGTTAATTTATTGGATCTTTAATGTGGGCAAAAATCTTGATGAACAGATAAGAGCATTTACCTTAGTAAAAATTAATGGATTTGTTAATGGTTTTTGGGTATTGAAATCAATGGAAGTTGCTAAATTGCTTGAAGATAATGAAGATTGTTAATGGTTTATGTGTGTGTAAAAATGGCTGATTGAGTGTGTGTAAAATGTGTAAAAGAGAGAAGTGTGTGTGTTTGGAAATGGTGATTTATTTATTTATTTTATTTTTTTTTAAGTTTGAAAGTTATTTTATTTTAATGATTTGGATGATACGATAAGGCTGCCCCCAGTAGTATCGATCTATACTCGATCAAGGCAGGCACGCCACAACCTAGATTTTTAATAAGTGTTGTAATGTTTTAATAAGTTTCGTAATGTTTTTTTATTTTATTAGAATTATTATGTAACATTTTAATTATTAATGAAATTTTAGTTTATGTTAAAAATGTTTTTTGTTAAAAAAAAATAAAATAACTTGATCGCCTTCTTGGGGCACCTAATCGCTAAGCTCGCTAGAGAGAAAGGCGGCGTGGCGATGAAAAGTAAGGGATTGAGGGTATGTTTGGTAAAACTAAGTAAGTAGTATGTTGTAAGTCACACTATAAGTCGTAAAAGTAATCGTATGGTATGGTATAATACAAAACTATTAACATGAGCTATAAAATTGTATCTATTTTTTTTTAATAAAAGTGTTTGATAAGTTAGTGTTAAATGTAATTATAAGATGTAAAATGACATAAAAGGACGTATCTATAATTGTAAAAAAAAAAATAGAGGGTATATATCAGTAATTTAAAGTTTTAACAACTCCAAAATGTTTAAAAAGCTTCATGAATCAGCTTTTCATTTAGGAGCTATTTGTTTGAAATAAAAGCTTGAAGTTAATGTATCCAAACGAGCTATATATTTTTGATGAGATTATTTTTGTTACAAAAAGTTAACAGCTCCTCAAAAAGCTCCTACCAAACATGCCCTGAATCCCCTTACTGGGGGCAGCCTTAAATATATGTGCAAATTTTTTAAAACATACTTATAGCCAAAACATTTGCTACTAATGGGAATGGATCCACTAAGAAGAAAAATAAAAATAAAAAGAATGAGAAATTTTTCAGCCACACATTTCAAATGAAGAAGGAGAATTTCATGAAAGATGCATCTCTTTTTGTATATGCATTTAAAATGTACGGCTGTGATTATTTGTCATCCTTCTCATTTTACTTTTATTTCTTATTTGATCCTTACTCACGGTAGCACATCTTGATAATTTTTGAAGATCAAAATACAGTTTTTATATATTCTATACTAGCCTATAAACCCGTGATAAATCACGGGTGGCTTATAAAAAGTAAAAACGGAAGTGAAACATCTAAAAAACAAATGCTAATTTCCAAATAATTAGCGACTATTTGCGTAGCAACTTAAAAGATATGCAAAACATGTGAAAAGATTAAACAAAAATTGAAAAATGACCTTACATACAAAACTTCAATAACATGAAACAAATAAGCACTTTGTGTTGAACATCGTTCAAGAAACTATATGGTATTTCCAGGTACATGAATTGAGAAAGCATACAAAGTCTCTAGTTTGCATGTTTGATGTTCGAGTTACTTGAACACAAAAAGCATCATAACACCAAGTATTTATAGTTGATCTTTCAACAAACTTGAATAGAGAAATCATAATCCTCAGTCCTCACCATGTGAATAACCTCTAAATATAAACCAAAATAAAACAAACGCCTCTATTGTTTGAAAATTTAGTTTACAGTATTTTATAAAAGTAAACAATTTTAAAATGTAGACAAACTATGAAACACTCATTTAATATGTTTTTAAAATATAGATGTGCACTCCAACTCTCGTTTAATCCTTGCATAAGGCCTTCAATGAGACTCATATGAGTCACACTAATTCATGAATTTGAAAATTAAGTAAGCTAAACATCCACGGAGTAGCACAGAGCTCACATTAGTAAGAATAATAGACTAAGTGTACGCGCACGACCTATTCTTTATGAAGTTGATGACGTTGAGTTCTTTTCTTAAATTGCATGCCTCATTCTTATCATGACATATTGATGTCCGAGATTCATGAAGATAAACTTGAAAGTCAAAAGAAGGACTTTTACATATATATATTCAACCAATTCATAATCAAAGGGTATTAGAGGACCGGTCATAATTTATTTGCTTGCTAACCTTTATATCCTTTATTAGCTTCTGTTTGAGTTTCGCTTGGCACGTGGTCGACTTCGCCTCAATATTGCATGGATTGGCGTTCATATAAAGAAGGTCATGTGATATTTAAAGGGGCAAGGGCATTCTCACTTGGAGCAATTTTTAAGAAATGAGGAAACAAATAGAACGGTCAAATTGTTATCCTCAGGTTGAGTAGTCCCCAAAGACCCTTTGTGTAATTTAACTATTTGCATAAACTATAAACAAATCACGTTTCATGATATGTTATCTTAGTAAATTTATTAGCTTGATATTAACGGGTTGCTAAAAGAACTTAAAGGTACTAAGATCACCTTGAATGAAAACTAAACATCTTTATAATAATTAAAAAAAATAAGGTATAGTTATTAGCATTGTTGTAAACTTGTAATACTTTATATTGTCAACCATTTTAACATACGATAACAAAGTACTTTATAAAAATACTAAGATGTATTGATAGACCAGTGTGTTATATGGACGACCACATATAAAATTCATCTATTGCTAATTAAAACTACACATCTAGTCCCTAAAATGACAGAAAAATATATAAAGTAATAAAGTTTGCATTATTTAAAGAAAAAAAAGGTATTTGAGTCACAATGCTAATTTGGACTTGATGCATACCTTCAAATAAACAAATACACGTTGTTAGTGTTGGAACCCACCTGGTTGTTGAGCGAACTCAACAAACGTGGCTTATAACCTATTGAAATATTATAGCCATATAAGAATTTCTTTTGAAATATGAGTACATCAAAACACTCTACCCAGTAAGAAGAGAAGAGCTTCTGTAGAAAAAGAATTAACCAACCCGTAGCATATTCAAAAAGTGAACCATTGAGATTCAAAAAGTATCTCCGTTGACTGTTAATAAATATAGTATCAAGCCAGAATTATGAAAAACTTTTAACTTGCCATACAAAGTTTCAAACACATTCAACTTTTAAATATACACCATATACACTGCCATAATGAATTTGAAATATGCTAAAAGACCATGATTCTATAAAAAGATATAAAGAAATCATACCATCTATCTAAACTTCTTTTAAGACATTTCATCGAACACGTTTCATGCACTCGTTAAATCCATTCGATATACTAAATATCATCATAAAATAACTGTTGTTATCAACATCAACATCAAATTCACATAAAATGTGTGAATCGAGACATTTCAAACACACCATCGCGACTCAAATAAAGAACCAGTCTTTGTATTAAACGTTAAAGATAGAGTGCATACAATATGGTGTAAAATTCAATCAATAATAAAAAAAATGCTTATCAAAATGAACAAGAGTACAAAAACCACAAAAACATTAGTTTTATGATCCTGATTACATGTACATGCAAAGTGGTCTACTCACCTTTAAGATCAACGAAAAATTTGGATTTTGTAGATGAAGGCTCACTTAAATAGTATTAAATGAGAAAGAAAAGAGAAAACAAATTTGGATATTATAACAAATTAATTAATAGGCACGGAGAGTTGAGAGAAATTTGGTTAAGAAACTTTGAAATTCAAAAATATCTTCGTGAATCATTTATGGACAAAACATGTAAGTTTGAAAAGTCAAACCGAAAATAGACTTGGCTTTCCATCTGGCATTGATGACGTGGATTAAATGACATGGAATAAGTGCCAACATGGCTTAAATGACATGGCAAGTTTCAAAAAAACTTTTGTTTATTATATATACTAGCCTATAAACCCGTGATAAATCACGGGTGGCTTATAAAAAGTATGAAATAGACTTGTTCATAAAAACATACTTTTTCACACACATTCCATAAGAACCCATTTTCTAATTCTTTTTAATCTGATTAATTGTGCATATGCTTATCTATATACAATGTATGAAATAAACAATAAAGATTCACCTAAACAGTTAAAGAACAAAAAAGGGTGACGTTTACAATCCTTGTTCAGATAGTTGAAGCAAATAATCTTAATTTTCAAACAATAAGTGAAAATGTGCACAACAATTGAAAGAGTATCTCGACACAAATAAGTGACATAAAAAATTAAAAATCCAGCATAAAACTAAAGTTTTATTAGACGGTAGAAATAAAAAGTGAACTTACATGGTGTAGAAAGATGAATCATTTTTTGATCAATAATGCTTCAGTCACTTGCTTAATAGCCTCGTGGGCTAATTGCGCTCACTATCTTAAGGATTTAATACATTTCTTAGATCGTCCATAAGCACAGTTGGGGATTCCTTTTCATTATTAGTTAACTCAACATTATCCTTCTTAAGTTTTGCATCCAACTCAACAAATTTATTATTTCTTATCGATGATTCTGAATCATCCTTCACCCGTTCCTCTAACTTTGCATTCTCACCAACTTCACCAGCCTCCATATGAACGTTAACAGGCTTATGAGAAACCCCATTGATCTGCAGCTTTGCGAGAAAATCAACTATATTTACTTTAATAATCTTATCTTCTTTATTAACACCTTCCACCTCGGCATCTCCAGCCCCCAATCCGTCACGTTCAACAATCTTCCCACCCTTCTCTCAATAGCACGATCATAAGTAACAATCTCACCAGAACTGACACTATCAACACCACTATCTAGCTTAGTCATATCTAAAGCACCATCACCACACTCGTTCTTAATTTCAAACTTACATACACTGTCACTCCCGATCTCAGTACCAACCACCATAATTCTGAAACAATAAAAGTTTCTATAAGCAAAAAAATATAATAAATAAAATATTATTGTATACGTTTATTCTACAAAGCGATCATATATGAAGAGACACAATTTTGACTTAAGATGCACCTAATTAATAGTACACACTGACTGATGATAATGAAACAACATGCATTACAGTAATAGCTGCCATTATGCAACAATCAATAAACACATCATATACATATCAAGAAATTCAGTTACGACTTACAATTAGGATAACTAATTAAGCAGATCATCACGAAACAACAGTGCATACATAAAATATTCACCAATCTTCTACAAAGCAATAAACAATAGCAAACTGAAACGTAAAATTAATTATTTCAGTTACGACTTGGAGTTCAACTAATTATTCAAACAAATCATAACAACGAACAAAAGAACTACCGTATCCGTACAATCAAAATCGGTTAATTCACTTACAACTAACTAAAATAATACATCCAAGTTACCTTTTAATATAACCCATTGATCATGCCCACAAGACGATTGATGAAATTTCCATTAGCCCGCAAATAATCAATCTACCACCGATTTCAAATCCCCTTTCTGCAAACAATCTTTATCAACTGAGTGGAAAGTAATGTACCAAAAAAGAGCTAACTTACTGGCAATTCATCTAGCAAAGCATAAATATAGTGCGAGATAACGGTCTGCATTATAGTACTTTAAAAAAACCAGTTGACATGTCCTAACACTACTCATTGCCATTTACTAATCAAGCTCTTTATATCTCACATCTAGTTCATATAGCACATAAATTTTTCCCTACAACACAATAAATTTCAAATCTTGATTTACCAGACCAGAGCACAGTGAGGAAGGTTAGCTTCGAGAAGAAGGTCCATACTATTCTATTAGCATGTAACAGGGGACACCAACCGACTTATGAATCATATCATCAAAAAGAAAAAGAAAAGCTAAACCGGTCTCATCAATGAAACATACAATTACTTTGAACCTAACATACAAAAAGTAGACGTACATGAGTGGCAATGTGTAATAAAATTGACAGAAAATGCACGAAATAAGATTTTAAAATGGTGAACTTGTATCATAGTTTAGCCCAACAGCAGTAATTTTTGGTTGCTGTTTGCATGTGCAAACCCTGTATCATCTAATGTATTTGTGCCATCCATGTAATCGTCCCTTGAAGAACCCACTGCAACATTAAGTATGAGCCTAAGCAGAAAGGATCACTGTGAGAGTATGCAACAAAGTGTGATACAAATTAGGCAAATATACGAAGTTGTTAAGAAGATTTGACAGTTGTGAGAGTATGCAAGAACTGTAAAAAAAACACACCAAATAACCCCCAAAAACTTGTTTGCTTGATCCCATCTAAAATATCAATCGATCCATATATTCAAAATTGACAATCAGTACCCACATAAAAACTAATAATCAAATTGAGTAATTTTTTATACTTCTGAGAACCCACAAACAAACTAATAATCAAATTGACAATCGATCCATAAACTTATGAGTACCCACAAAAAACCCAACCCGTCAAATTAACGTACAACACTGATGAGTAAACATACCTTGTATCAAGACTATCAAAATATGAGTAAACATACCTTGTACCGTTTTGATTTTAGGAAGTTTAATAATTGAGATGAAAGAAAACTGAACAATTAGATGTAGAATGATATTGAAAAAATCATAGATGGTAAGATTGCTTGATTGTCGTTGATATGAAGGAGGGTTGAAAGTCAAAAAAATGTCATAGTAATTGCTGGGAGAAATCAATTGCATATATGATGTGGCATTAGTGAGGTGGCTTTTAGTGCCAGCATGGCTTTAGTGACATGGCAAAAATTCAAATAAACCTTCTTTTATTATATATATAGATAGATTCTGATGGATTTGACTTTTCCTTAAAAGATGCTAAAGTGCTAAACAAAATATTATAAAAACATCACTTAACTGACAAACTATAATTTATAGGGGTTAAACTTGTAATTTACCAAAAGTAAAACAAAAAACTTGGTTTTATGTCATCCTCTTCGCTGGAACATATCCCTGCATATTTACTCCATTAAAAACGTTATTTAAGCTGTGTTTCTCCGATCTTCGACTCAAATCATTAAATTCTAAAGTTGTAAAACATATTTACTCCTTCATAAAACACCATTTTCTTTATAAAAACATCAAAAAAGAAGTTTATATTAACGCCAGAGATCCAGAAATTGGGGCCCTAAGAAAATGGAGGATTTGTGCCGTCGCACACCTCGCACATGCTTAAATCCGGATCTGTATATCTTCCGTATAATCACATAAAAAACACCACAAACCCATCAAAGTGTGATTCCAACAAACACGAGAGTTGAAACCTTAGCAACAAGTGGTATTCATCAAATCCCAAAAAAAAATACATTAGAACCCAAGATGAGCTGTTGACAACAATCACCAACATCTTCGACGTGGAAAAGAAAGATAAAGGAAGACAAGTCCCAACATCGACTTGAACAACGTTAACTCCCGCGACCCATAAACAAAAGGTCAAAAGGGAACAAAGCTTGACTTTAAAAAAAAGGGTTCAAAAATAAAGTAAGCTTGAACTGGTTTATTGTTTAGGGGCCACTTGGACTTACCTTAAGCGGGCACCCCTCCAAATTGAATAGAAGTCAAAAACCTAGTAAACGAACCTTTTTGATCATTTTATACCCCGTACAGGTCAATGCCAGTATATTGCCTCTTGCCCTCTCCATAATGCCTCACTTCCCTTTGTTTTCGCTCTTTCCACCGATGTGGGATAACCTCAAAATGCAAACTCAAATATTAACTTCTTTAGTTTCTAACAATATAAAGATAGAAATTTAATAACGATTTTGAATGTAGCAAGATCTTTGTCCAATTAGTATGGTTAATTTTCTTTCTCTTAAGTTTATAGTTTGCTAACAGGGGCGGAGCCACCTTGATAGTAGCGGGGGGCAACCAAGTTATTGCGGATACACAAAATATATAAGAAAAAAAGTCAAATTGGTGGGAAAAAAAGTCCGGTGCCCTCACTCACAAAACCAGATTGCCCTCGTCGCTCTCACCTTGCCAACGATTTAAGTGTTCTCTAGTGCAAAAATCTATTTTCTGATGGTTTTTGAAGTTGTTTTCTATCGGAAAAAATGGGGAATGGATGTTTAATGGGGAAGTGGGAAAGTTGGCTTGGGTTAGTGGGTATATATTTATTATTTACTAGGTAGTAGTATTATCATTCAATATTGTCTATCTTTAAGTATCTGTACTGTAGTCCTATACACGCATTCTTTTTATTTATTTTGTTTGATGGTTTGATAAAGTCATATTGTCTTTTGGTACAATAACTTGTGAATTATAATTAGCATGGTTTTCAATGACTTCTCAAATGGTTTTTTATACTTATTTATAATACTAATGTGATAATCGTTTATCCTTTACCTAAATAACTCATCAAACCACAAACAATTTCCTTTTAAATCGTATCACTCTTTACATATAGAATACTTGTTAAGTAATTCGTAAATATTATACAGCCTAAGTAAGTTTATTTCAAAATATTTTATTAGAAATCACCAAACAAATATTATCTATAAACCCCTAAAGTAATGAGAAAAGTTCTATACGAAACACCATTTAGCTAAAGCACAAACCAAAAGATCTCATCCATCCATTCCCCTTCCATCCAACGGTGTAGATTAATTACATTTTTATAAAAAAAAAAAAGCGGAGGGGCATTTTAGTCTTATCACCTTCGACTAATAAATCCATCAAACACACCCAAAACACACACACACACACACGCGCTTTTCTCCCCAATTCCAACACACACACATTCGATTGACCGCCTTAAATCATTAAACTACCGTCAAACCCTTTCAAACCACCGCGAAATCACCGTTCATTCCTTTAAAATGGACCTCACGAGCGAAATATCTCAATCTAAAGACCATTCGTCGGTGGAATCCGATCAAAATAAGCTTCTAAATGTCGATTCGGTATATTTTTGTTAAATCGATCTTTATTTTAAATTTTGTGATCGATTAGCTATTTTTTTGAATGTATTAGTTTATTTTGTTGTTGTATTAGCTTATTTTGTTCTTGAATCGTTTGGATTAGGTTATATCGTGAGTAGATTAGATTTCGGATTAGTTTATTTTTTTGATGTAATGAGTTTTGGATTAGCTTATTTTTGTTATGGGAATCCGTCTGTTTGAATTAGCTTATTTTTCTGATGTAGTTAGTTGTTATGCTTTTCTCAAATTGAAATAAGTTTTATAGTTTTTGCTTATTTTTTGGATGTGATAGACACAAGAAGATAAGCAAATGGAATTGTCGGTTGTGTAAGATTAATCCTATGGGATTATCACCGAATCCCATGGGATTCACATAGAATAGTGTTTGTATTAGCTTTTGGAATCATATTTATAGTTGCGTATTTTTTACGTATTGTTTGTTAGTGTTAGGACTTTGTGATTGATGAGATTGTGTTGTTGTTAGTTGCTTATATCTAATATTTGTCTCAAAACTAATATTACTTTTTTCGTCTTAAAATTGATATTGGTAAAATATTGAACCCAATGTCGTTGTCTCGTTACAATCCTTTTGATATTAAGGCGAAGAAACAAGGGAATGTTACGTTGGGTCGGTGGAATCCTTATGATGATATTAAGGCGAATAAACAAGGTAACAAGGTTGTTCAGGGAAAGGCGAGTAAAAAGGCGAAGAAAACATCGATTGTTGATGTTGCTAAGTTGGCGTGTGTTGTTAAGGAGAATGAGATTGTGTCGGTGTTCGTGGAAAGGCGAGTGTTGTTCGGGAGATGAAGAATGCGCCGGATGATTCTCGTAGTATTATTTCCGCCGTTGTTTCGATTTGGCTAATGAGAATGTCTTGAGTGTTATGCAGAAGAATGAGAAGGAGAAGGAGAAGGAGAAGGTGAAGGAGAAGGAGAAGGAGAAGCATAAACTTCCTCCTGAAGAAAAGATGACTATTATTCTTGAAGCAGTAAAGAATAGGGAAGCACGTGAGCGCATGTAATCATTGAAGAAGTTATGTCTTTTGAATGCTAGAACAATTTGTCCAGTTAGGTGTTAATGGTATGGTAGACGAGATCATGTGAATGGGAACTTGTGCATGGTAGAACAATTGTCCAGCTTAGGCGTTAATGGTATAGTAGACGAGAACATGTGCATTATTTTGTCTTTTAAAACTTCGAATGGTATAATGTAACGTTTGCGTGGTAGAACTATTATTTGTCTTTTATCGATTAATTATGTGAATCCTGTGATTCATTCATAATCCCAAAGGATTCTTTATGATAGACTTTTTTCCACTTAATCTTTTGAAAATATGTGTATGGTAGAAGAGAATATGGAAATAATCCCATGGGATTCATACACAATCCCATGGGTTTCATACACAATCCCATGGATTCCACTTAATCTTTCCACTTAATCTATTAACATATTTACGTATCCCTTAGGGATTCATATACAATCCCATGGGATTCATACATACAAGTAAGAAACAAGATATATTCAAAATGAATCCCATGGGATTCATATACAATCCATGGGATTCTTACAGAATATAAGTAAGAAACAAGATATATTCAAAGTAAAAAGAATTTTCTTTTCAAATCATCTAAATAATCAAGTAAAGAAGAAAAATAACTAACAAAACCGAAACCGAATATAAATAATCAAGAAACTTTTGGTTTCGGCTTTATCGCATTTGGCTTCTCGGACAGTTGGTTTTGGCTTTCGCTATTCGGGTTCCCCTATGAACATATTAACATCCAGCATTTCATTCTTAAAATCAGAATCGTCCCTGAACATATTCATACCCACCCTTCATACTCGTTAGCAAGTTGTGAGCCCGTGTTGGACCAATCTTGTTCTTTAAACTTTAACAACAAACATTTTTTTTGCTTGTGTCATTCTTCTTTGCTTTTTGGTAAAATGTTTGTACTCTTTTGGTATGAGCATATGGTTGTGTTTTGCAATAAACTGAACTAGCTTGTATTTTCCAGAAATGACATCCAATTCTAACCTTATACGAGCTTTACAACCTGTTATATAAAAAAAAATATTTTAAAACATGTTATACAAAAGAAAATAAAATAAGAATCCCATGGGATTTACATTGAATCCCATGGATTTCATAAAGAATCCCATGGATTTACAATGAATCCTATGGGATTCAACATCATTCAAGTTATATATTACAAGTCTTTCAATGAATCCCATGGGATTTACAATGAATCACATGGGATTCTTTATGAAATCCCATGGGACTCACAATGAATCCCCTGGGATTTCATCTAATGTTTCATAGTATTTTCCCTCTACAGGAATTCCTTCTTGTACATGAGGCTTCCAATATACTGATCCGCCCGGTGTCTCAGCGTGTTCATATAAAGTTGGTCTTGGTGATTTTATAGAATCTGTATATAAAAAGCAGTTGGGATTAAGATAACTCAAGTATGAATCCTATGGGATTCTGTATACATATCTATAGCTTCATGTATGAATCCTATGGGATTTTTATGAAATCCCATGGGATTCTGCATTAATCCTATGGATTTCATAAAGAATCCCATGGGATTCTGCATGAATCCTATGGGATTTCATAAAGAATCCCATGGGATTGTGTATGAATCCCTTGGGATTCACTGTGAATCACATGGGATTCACTGTGAATCACATGGGATTCACTGTGAATCACATGGGATTCACTGTGAATCACATGTGATTCATCCATGAATCCCATGGGATCTCAAATGAATTTAAGTATCTTTTAGTTTACCATTAAACAACAAAATCGAGAATCGGAGGATTCATCCATGAATCCCATGGGATTCATGATTCAATGAATATACACGAATCCCATGGGATTCATTTATGAATCCATTAATCAACAAAATCGATTCCCAAGGATTTTACCATCATGTTCCTTCATATCAACTTCGTGAGTACATCTACATCATCATCTCGTAACGACATCATCTACATCATATGTAACCACATCATCTATGTCAATCGGTTTGTTGATGAATCCGACGGATTTGTTGACGATTCCGCGGTTTGATGACGAATCCGCGAGTTTGATGACGATTCGATGGTTTTGATGTCGTTGCCGGCAGATTTGATGAAGAATCCGGTTGGTTTGATGATGAATCCGTCGGATTCATTGTGATTCCGGCGACGTTTGATGATTCCGACGGTTTTGATGTCGATGCCGGTGGATTTGATGAAGAATCCGGTTGTTTTGTTGATGAATCCGTCGGAATCATGGTGATTCCGGCGACGTTTGATGATTCCGACGAGATTAGATGCATAGATGTGGGTTTTGATTTTGATGAGAGAGAAAGTTAGGTAACAAATGAGATGGATCTAGATTTTTTTATTGTTTTTATTGAGATAATTGATTTTACTATCTTGCCCTTCTTTATATTTTTTGGCTTCATCTAAGCCATTAGATTCAAGGTGAATGGATGGTTGAGATCTTCTCATTTGTTCTTTGGATAACATTGGTTTTGCATAGATCTCATCTCCTAAAGTAATTAGTATTAATTTCATCGTAGTAGAGAATTTTTTGTGCTTTATATTAAACCCGACCCGATTTATTACAATATTACGCTAAAGATACGCCATAGTTGTTGTCCGCAAAAAAGTTAACCACTTTTTCAGCTCGATGCCCCCTTTGATCATGATTTCTGGCTCCGCCACTGTTTGCTAACATAGTACATTTTGAACCTCATGTGAAGTAATTGTACATATTGAAACCAAGAGTTTATGAAGAAGCTAAAGACACAAAACTAAATGTGTATCAACTCTACTCTTTTGAACCATCAAAAAAGCTACCTCGTGTAAGATGATTTTTACACAAAACTAAGCGTGCATGATCTCTGCCCGTTTGAACCAGCAAACAAGCTACCTTGATTGGAGATTAACAACTAAGTAGCTGATATACATAACCTTAATTAGCCAACTGAATACATAAACGATCAAACGCAATAAAGCTGGACAATATCATGAACCAGAAAAAGATCATCAACAACGAGTCGCAAGCAGCCTAGCAGAATTGAAAATAGATACCTATATGTTGTGTAAATATACTAGTGGATTACTTTTCTATTCGATCTAGTTATGAATTAATTATCCTTGCAAATAAAAACAAATTGTCATAGTTTTCATCTGCAGGTTTGAGATCTTCAAGTTTAGGAATGTGGCCTGATCATTACAATAAGTGCCGTGACCTAAGTATACAACTTGCCACAACTAGTGTTGGAAAATTGGTTTTGCAAAATGAGTTTTTGCAAATTTTGGACACTATTTAATATATGTATATGTTATATATATTTATGTTTCTTAGTAGTTTTGCGTTCTCCTCGACGAGAGCTTCGCAACGAGCTAAAGTATGTCCAAAATGGAGTTGAAATGAATGAGATATCGTGTCTCAAAGTGAGGCACTTGAAACATAAAAACTTGGAAAAATGGGAGAATCCACATCGCCCAAAACAAGAAGTGGAAGCTTGTTTATAAGGAAATTGTAGTTTTGGCTATCAAATTCCTTTATGTTGGTTATGCTCCCACTCCTTCGCGCAGAAGAGGGGTTCTTGAAAATGGGATTTCGGGTCAAAATGAGTTCAAGCTTGAACTCATGTGAGCCCGCACGAACGCATCAAGCCTCGTGACACGCGTATCTTTTTCTAGGAATAGATTTAAACTTATCAAGTAAGTTTACAGAATTCGGTTTATGTTTTTAAATGATATGCAAATCGGTTTTAAGTATTAAAAGATTTGCGAATCTGTTTTGATAATAACAGATTTTCGTTTATATGGCTGCAATATTTTTCTTCGATGACAAGTTGAGTCTTCAAGTAATAAAAATTTACTGTAGTAATTTATTTATGAAATAGTAGTAAAACTAAATGGTGTTTATTTCTCAAAATACATAATGTTGATTATCATGTTCACGGATTGTCATCACTATAATGGATGAATCATATGTTACGACCCATTAAGAAGTTGTAAAACTATATGTTTGGGTTAGAGTTTGTCCCACATCGGGGAAAAAAGGAAATAAATGTTTGTATACATAGTTGACTGTTACGTTACTTGTTGTACTGTTAGATCCTTTTGGATTCAACATACGTGTGTCATATCAATTTTGATTGTTTGTATTATTTTCAAAATCAATTAAAAAAAACACTTCTCACACTCAATTACAAAAAGAGTAAATTGCATTTTTGGTCCCTAAGGTATGTCCAATTTGCAGGATTCGTCCCTAACGTTTCGAAAGTGCAGCGATAGTCCCTATTTTGAAAGTTTTGCTGCATGTTTGGTCCCTAATCTGCAATTTAAGGACCAAACATGTAACAAAACATTCAAAATGAGGACTAACGCTGTAGTTTTAAAATACTAGAGACGAAACATGCAATTTGGCCATACCTTAAGGATCAAAAATGCGATTTACTCTTACAAAAATAAACAGTAAGCAAAAGGTATTCTTGTCGGACTAAGATCCTCTCAAGTTGTGGATACAACTTGAGTCAAGTTAGATCATTGTGAGCCATTGGATTTGATCCAATGGTTCAAATCAAAAGAAGTTGTTTAGATTTGAGCCATTAGATCAAATCCAATGGCTCATAATCACACAACTTGACTCAAGTTGTATAATATAACTTGAGGATCTTGCTCCATTCTTGTCACTTGTGTTTGCTCGCCTATTTCAAAAGAATATAGATATAGATAGAGTGATGAAAAGATGTATGGAAATAATGAGTAACCACTAGTACAACACGCAAAAAAATTTATACATGACATATACAAAAAGAGAAGAGAGTAGCATAGCATAGCAGCAGACACATAGTCTGTAATGATCCCCCTACCCCTCACTCATTCTCTCTCTCTATTGAATTGAAAACACGCATACATTATTTCCGTGTCAGATTTCACTTTCTCATTCACCAATAAAACCATTGGATGAACAAATCTTTCGGCGAGCAAAACAAAGTGCTCGTGATGTCCATTTTACCAAACGATATGTGACGAGCAAAACACATAGGTGAGAAAACCATTTTGCTCGCCGTGTCGATTTTTGTAACTCACCTTTCGAGGGTCCATTTTGGTAATACATGTGTATATATGTTCATTTAAAAAATTGACACTTATTTTTACCTGCATATGACTCTTAACTAAGGTTTTCAAAAGATCGTTGCTTTCAATGTATCTAAAAGAAGAAAAATTAGTCCTGCTAATTTTAGCACATATATGCCATGCATATTAAGTTGTGACGTCTATAAACTGTTTTTAAGTTGTTTAATTTGATTAAGAATTGCATCACATGACTGACCCACATCGCATGATCATTCTTTAAAAGTATAATGTACATTGTACCTTCCGACGAACTTAAAGATAAATACATCCAAGTAGATGTTATCACAAGTGACTACGAGCTATCTACAAAAGTCACTGCAAAGTGCAAACGAAGATGAGCAACCAAACAGATTCATATTCAGATTCAGATAAAATCAGACGGAACCAAATGGAGAACCACATGTGTAACCATAACCAATACAAGTTGTTGATGTCAAGATGGTTCACATAAGTACTCAAGTCTTAGTCGGATTAGTTAAAACTATAACATCATCACCACCAACACAAAACCACTCACCAAAACCAATACAACGAAACCATATTATCTAACGATACCGATGCCGATGCCGATGCCGATGCCGATACCAATCAACAACGATACCAACGTCAATACCAATTTCCGATCCAAAACCAATATCAATTCCAATATGAAACCAATATCATTACATTACCGTTATCAATACCAATGCAAAACCAAACTAGCTAACAATAATCAATAGCAAACCGATGCAAATACCGATACCAATAATCAATATTAATACCAATAACAATATCACGAACAATCAACCATCAAAACTCAAACATACTCGTGATTACTAAATATAACCGATTCAGAAAGCCCAACTTAACATGTGTCTCCAAACAATCAAACCAAAATCTTTAAATCATAAATCAAGGCGGATCAAACTTAACAATTGCTTTTCCAAACAAATAAACAATGGTCCCACAAAATTGTCTAACTTTTAATTAAAACAAAGAGTAAACTGTAAAATACATCCTTGTGCTTTACAGTTTTTGAGACCTTACATCCCTATCAGAAACTATTGGCTAGTTACATCCTTCGTTAGCCATTCTACATCCCTGGTCACTAACTCCGTTAGTTTTCTTCATTAACTGCTAACGGTAGTATAGAGTGTTTTGGTCTTTTTACTCATATAATGGATGTATTTTACAGTTTACCATTTTACATATGAGAGGGATGTATTTTGCAATTTACTTTTATACTTTACTTTTTTTTTAATTATTATTATTATTATTATTATTATTATTATTATTATTATTTTTTTATTTATTAAAAACTCATAAATTTACAAGAAATTGGTAGGGAGCCGAGAAACCAACTGGCCCCACACCTCTAGAATAGCAAAACTAATACGATTAAAATGTGAACCGCAAGACGAGCCCCAATGTCTTGAGTCAAGGAGAAAAGTCGAATACGCTTAAGTAAGGTTACTGCTTCTTCTCAAGTTCTCCAAAAGAAGAAAAGGAAAAGGGAGGAACCCGTATCCGATATCGTAGCATTTAACCTCATACTTGACACGTTTACGCCGTGCGGCAATCACTAACCGCCGCCACGGCACAAAATCAAACGTTTTCATTCATATTTTATTTTCTAACGCTTTCATTCGTTTCGTCCGCTTTTTTATACATTTCGTTTGTTTTTCGTTTCGTCCATTTTTCCCGTTTTAGTCCGATTTTTCCGCTTTCGGTCGTTTTTGTAACGCTTTCACGCTTTTATCTGCTTTCACCGCTTTTATATGCTTTCACATGTTTTTCTTGTTTTCGCCGTTTTTTTCCGCTTTCTTATGTTTTGTACGCTTTTTTTTTTTCCGTTTTTCTTATGTTTTGTACTATTTCAACATATTGAAAAAATTTCAAAAGAAAAAATTTTGAAAAAAGATTTCCAAAAAAAATTTGGAATTCTTTCGCAAATTTGAATAAAAAATTCCAAAAAAATTTTGAAAAAAATATTGGAAAATAAATTTCCGAAAAAAAATTTTGAAAAAAAAAATTCCAATTTTTTTTTTTCTTAAATATTTTTTTTTCTAAAAAAAATTAGAAATTGGAATTTTTTTTTTCTAAATTGTTTTTTTCGAAATTCTTTTTACAATAATAATAATAATAATAATAATAATAATAATAATAATTAAAAATAAATAAAGTATAAAAGTAAATTGCAAAATACATCTCTCTTATATGTAAAAGGGTAAACTGCAAAATACATCCCTTATATGAGTAAAAAGACCAAAACAACCCTCCTCTATACTGCCGTTAGCAGTTAACGAAGAAAACTAACGGAGTTAGTGACCAGAGATGTAGAATGGCTAACGTTTGACTAACGAAGGATGTAACTAGCAAATAGTTTCTAACAGAGACGTAATGTCTCAAAAACTGTAAACCACAATGATGTATTTTGCAGTTTACTCTCAAACAAATTAAAACCACCACGTTGCAAGATTCGTAAGTAATATCAAACCAATATGCAATTATAATACCGATCTTGACTTTACATTTGCTAATTCCAGATTTTTTTTTTTTTTTGCTAGTTGCCAATACAAGAAAACTAACCATGTGATATTCAGAAACTTATAGATCAATACATACCCCAAAATCAACAAATAATTTAATCCCAACCGCTGCCACTTATGATTTCTGATACAGTTTCTGATGTCTGATAGGTACGGCAACGACCAAACCAACACACAGATTCAGACAGCTAACAGATGAAACTTTTTTTTTTTTTTTTTTTTCTAGCTCTTGATACCATGTAAACCTCGTGTATATTTTTGAATGAATACGAATGATTTACAAAGCGTACTATATAGGAAACATGCTAGAATACGAATGATTTACAAAGCGTACTATGGTCGTGTTTGGCAACAAGCGGTAGAGAGCGTTTAGGAGCGACAAGCGACAAGCGGTAAGCGGTATAGTTTTCAAACTTGTTTGGCAACAAAGCGGTAAGAGTTCCTATATTTTCTAACTGCTTCCAAATAAAATGCTTGATGTGGAAGCGTTCCGATATATGCTGCAGCAGTTTGTATATTAAATTACCTATATACCCTCAATACAAGATTAAAACCCACGCACAAGATTGAATTTGTGTTATCTTTGTAAGTGTTTAATGAGTGCATGCGTATTTCTAAGCAACCCATGCATCTATTGTATGTTTAAAAAATGGATATGGTCACCATTGCACGTCAAATGACCTAGACTTAATAGCAATGTAAGTATGTGGAATTGGGATAGCAATAATCGGGATAAGATACTTCATACGTACATGAAGTCTGCTTCCTTAATATTTATGTAACTGTTAGGAATGGTTCCATTAAGCGCTTTTATGTAATATCAAGCATGTAAAAGTAATGAGTACTTTAAAATAATAACTTTATTATTTATTCAATAATTTTGTTTAAATTTGTATATGCCTTTTTCGTAATTTTACTTTTCATCGCTACAGCTCATCGCTACGTTACCAAACACATTTTTTAATAAACAACTCATCGCCATCGCTTTCTTATCGCTACTGCCATCGCTTATCGCTACTACTATCGCTATCACATCGCTACTTGTCGTCAAACATACCCTATATAGGAAACATGCTATGCCATTGGACTGTGAAGCCCATAATACAAATAAAGATACATAATACAAACATAAATTGGGCAATCCCATTAATCTGCTAACAACACTAGCTTTAGTTCAACTTTTATAGAAATACACCATCATCACATACCCTTTTGGATTTTCAAGTAAGGCTTGACGTGTAAACATGTGTGCATACCATATACGAGGAGATCCAAATGCATCAGGAAAACATATGAGATATTGAGATATTCTAGGTGATCGGTCTCAAAGCCAGCAACTAAAGCCCGAGCATAGACCATTGCTTGCTCACTTTGAAACAACGCATTTCTAGTTTCCCGAACACCTTGTAGACGAAGCCTATCCATCAAAAGCACAATAAATAATCAAACAAAGATACCTTTATGCTTTCTCGCATCCAAAAAAGTCTATGTTTGACTTATCAGGTCAAACGGGTCTTTTTTGGTCATTAAAGAGTAATGAATTATACGGAACACAAGTATGCATTAATCATCTTCATGAACAACATCACTTAGGTGTCGTTTGTTTTTTCTCAAAAAGCACTTTTTTCCTCTTTTCACTTCTTTTGTCCGCAGAAGGGCATAGGTTTCTGTTTGTTTTTTTGCAGACATAAGTGCTTCTTTTCACTTCTTTCCTCGTCTAAATTTCGGACATTATCTTTCACTTCTAGCTCTTCTTCACAACCCCTACATCTCTTTCTCAATATCTTACATCTCTTTTACGTTTAAATGCCTTTTTACGTTTCGTCCGTTCTTTTACGCCGCCTTTTTACGCTTTTGCCTCTTTTTACGTTTTCACCATTTTTACGTTTCGTCCATTTATTACGTTTTCGTCCGCTTTTACATTTTCACCGCTTTCTTAAGTTTTCGTCCGCTTTATTACGTTTACATTCGTTTTTTTTATGTTTTCGGCTGTATTTTACGTATTCATCGGTTTTTTTATGTTTTCGTCCGTTTTTTTTACGTTTCTTCCGTTTTCTTACGATTTAATCCGTTTTCGTCCGTTTTTACATGTTTTTTACGTTTTCATCCATTTTTTTACGTTTTCGATCATATTTGTACGTTTTCGTCTCTTTTTTTCCATTTTCGTCTGTTTTCTTACGTTTTCACCTGCTTTTTACGTTTTCGTCCATTTTTTTATGTTTTCATCGGTTTTTTCGTCCCTTTTTGTTCCTTTTTTACGTTTTCGTCAGTTCTCTTACGTTTCGTCCGTTTTCTTACGTTTTCGCCTACTTTTTTACGTCTTTTTCCGTTTTCTTACGTGTTATACCTTCTTTTTATGTTTTCGTCCGTTTTTTACGTTTTGATCCGTTTTTTACGTTTTCGTCTGTTTTTTACGTTTTAGTCCATTTTTTATATTTTCATTTGCTTATTTTACGTTTTCATCCGTTTTTATATGATTTTATAAGTTTTTTGTTCGTTATTTTATCTTACCTAACAAAAAGTAATATAATGTAAGAAAACGGATGAAAACGAAAGAGAACAGACGAAAACATAAAAAAACACACGAAAACGTAAAAAAATAGTCGAAAACGTAAAAAAAGACAAAAACGGTCGAAAACTTAAAAAACAGACGAAAACGTAAAAAGCGGATGAAAACGGACGAAAACGTAAAAAAATAACGAAAACGGACTAAAACGTAAAAACGGAAGAAACGTAAAACATACGAAACGTAAAAACAAACGAAACGTGAAAAATGATGAAAACGTAAAAACAGACAAACGTAAAAATCGGACGAAACGTGAAATGGACTAAAATGTAAAAAGTGACGAAACATTAAAAACAGACGAAAACATAGAAAATGGAGGAAAACGTGAAACATACGTGGCGTAAAAAGTAAAGAAAGAGACGAAATGTAAAAACGGTGGAAAACGTAAAATGCACGTAAAGCGTAAAAAACAACAAAACATTAAAAAAAAAAAAAAAAAAAAAAAAAAAAAACGTAAAAAAATTTAAAACGTAAAACGGACTAAAACGTAAAAAAAGCGAAACGTAAAAACAAGCGAAAACGTAAAAACATACGAAACGTAAAAAGCGGACATATACGTTATAAAACAAACAAAAACTTAAAAAGGGGTCGAAAACTTAAAAACGACGAAGACGTAAAAAGCATTTAAAATGTAAAAAACGGTCAATAACGTAAAAAAATACCAAAACGTAAGGAAACCAATGATCCATTTGACCCATATGAGAAAAGGATTTATAGCACAAAAAATGGTAGATATTGGTATATTTTGAACCATTATGGATTGTCTTTAATACTTCATATTTGAAGTGATTGCTTGTTTTGCACTCGATAGCACAAAAACTAATGAAAAAGAAAAAGGAAAAAAAAAGTTACTTCAATAACACAAAAAATACTAGTGAAAAAGAAAAAAGAAGACAAAGGAAAGAAGTACTTCAATAGCACAAAAACAAACGGTCTTCTTCTTACAGATGAAAAGCTTAAATGTACCTCTTCTTTTGCAGACATGGTTTGCAGATGAAGAGGTAAAAGCTCTGAAAAAACAAACGACACCTTAATATATGAGTAATCTTCCACCAAGACAAAAACCCATAATCTTGCTGCCGAATCTGATTCGACTAGGAACCTTTAGAACAAGAAGATTAAAACCTCAAAACCTAAACTCACTTGGATGATTCGAATGCAAGGTTTAGGGTTTCATAAAATCTAGAAAAACCTTAATCGGATAAGAGGGATCCTATTGGGTATGAATGGTAGATCGATTAGTATGCTTTTCTGATTTAGGGATATATGTTGTCGTATGAATAGATGCAGGATATGTTTGTTTATATATGCTCATGAATCGACCCAAGACATAGGCTCAATTCTTGCGCACCAAGAAACAAACCAAACACCCCCCCCCCAATCGTGTATGTCTAGGCCCAAGGCAAAACACTAAAACTGACCCAAGATGAAAGCCAAAACAGCCCATGGGTCGAGTATTATGATCGGGTTGCACGCATGCATAAAGCGGGTTGTAATATATTCAAGTAATAAAAGATCGTCACGTACTATCGTGTTTAACGTGTGTGCCCCATAGGCTCACACACTTCTATTTGTTTCGAGTGTTTTTAACTCCCACAAACCAACATGTTGTACCATCAGCAACACCAATTTGTTTTTTGACATTAATCCCTAAGTTCATGTCCAGGATCATATTCTACGATTCCACCAGATGTTCCCATATAAGCGAATTGTGAATGAGAGTATGCTTGCATTGCTGCTACATCATCTATCCATACCCTATCATTACTCTTTGTATTACATAGTTCCTCTTTTAGCTTTACTTCATTGATCAACTTTTACATAAAGACACCATCATCACATACCCTTATGGATTTTTAAGTATAGCCTAACGTAGTAACGTGTAAACATGTTTCCGTACCTTAAACGAGGAGATCCAAAAGCATGAAGAAAAAATATGCATGAGATCTTCTGGTGATTACAATCTTTGAAGTAGTAATAAAAATGAATGGTGTTTATTTCAGAAAACAAATAATATTGATTATCACGCTCACATATTGTTATCACTATAATGGATGAATCATATCTTACAAAAATTAAGAGGTTAAAAAAATTTATGTTTTGTGTAATGTTTGTCCCACATCGTAAAAAGAAAGAAAGAATTGTTTGTATTTATGGAACTTTTTTTTTTTTTTTTTTTTTTGGATGTGTTTTGATTTATTAATACAATTTTCTTAAGATTCGATCTCCAAGGTTAATTAGTTAGACCATTTTTACTTGCCTTTTCAAACGATGTGAATGAGAATTGCATCACATGACCAACCCACGTCCCACCATTCCTAGCATCTATCAAAACATGTTTGTACCTTCCAAAAAACCGAAAACCATAATCATTCAAGTCGATGTCATCACAAGAGATCGCGAAACTATGTACAATAGCACATACTATAATTTTAGTGTTAGCCCGACTAGTCACTTTTCATGTTGATCAAAACAACCAACAAACTGAAAAATGAAAGCATTCAAGTGGATGTCGTTACAAGAGATGGCGAAAATATATAGATAAACATATGACAATTTTGGTGTTAGCCTGGTTAGCCATTTTTCATGCTATTGTGTTCGAATGTTGATTTGGTTTGACAATGTGATAGCAATTTGAATCTGAGAATTTTTTGAAGTTGACAAACAGGTTTAACTTGAGTTTATTGGACCCTGATTTTGACTAATATCGGATCTTTCGACAGACAAGATCGACTTGTTTTGGAAGGTCCGGTCTCTTCATGGATTACATAAGGAGAATATCTGATCATATATCTTACAAGATGTAGATGTAAATGTTAAACTAATATAACTATGTGCAGTTTAGCTATTTTTTTGTTTTTGTTTTTTTTGTTTTTGTTTTTTTTAACTAAGCCCAATAATATAGGTTGTCAGAAAAACGAGGTTATTATATTAGATCTTTAGAGATACAAAAACTTTTGATGTTTAGTGTAATTTTAATCCTACGTTGAAGAATGATAAAAGCAAACATTTATATATAACGTAGATAATTACTAAAATTTTTAAATAGTTATAGGATTGTATAGTTAATATATGTGAATCTGAGAATTATTTACTCATCTTAAAATGGACTTCAACTGTATCCGTTTTCACCTTTGTGGGAGTGGAATCGAAATGTTGGAGCATTGCTTCTTACGGAATTTAAGAGTCGAGAAGGATGAAAGAGCCACCTTTGTGGGACTGGAATCGAAATGTTGGAGCATTGCTTCTTACGGAATTCAAGAGTCGAGAAGGGATGAGAGAGCGTTTTTAAGTGATATGGTATCCGTTTTCACCTTTGTGGGACTGGAATCGAAATGCTGGAGCATTGCTTCTTACGGAATTCAAGAGTCGAGAAGGGGTGAGAGAGCGTTTTAAAGTGATAAAAGATGGGTCATTTTAATCCTGGGTCGATAGACCATATCATGACTCATAAGGGCCAAAATAGTTTCCAAAAAAAGAAAAAAATATATTATTCATTTGGCGAGCGGTATGTTATTCGATGCTATATGCCTTTTATTGCGTGCCTAAACTAAAATGGTGTTAAAAATACACTATTTGTGTTGAGCTCCTAAGTTGTGTGTTTTTTGGTTGTCGAATGGAGCTAAAGGTGCGACCACATCTTGGGTAGATTAATGCTTTAATGTTAGTTACTTAATTGAGATTGTGAGATAGTTGACGGGAAAATGATTGTTGGAGGTGTAGCTGGATAAAAGATAGTGACAAGTACGTAACGGACAAAGGTGATTACCAAGGCCGTCTTGTGGATTTCAGTGGCCCCATGACATTACCACAAAGAGGCCTTCAAACACACACATAATATACATATGTATAACTAGTGCATGAAATTTGATGATCTTGTACAATCACATCTCTTGCACTCCCCTAAAGCCGGCCCTGGTGATTACCATTCTTCTCAATTAATAGGAATGATATATACAATCTGAAGATTAATATCTTCGTTACAAGGAGTTACAAGGATATGACTTGATCTGTAAAACTTGTTTGTAAAGAGATAATTTGTATCCCACATAGGGAAAAGATAGGAAGTTATATCGATATATATATGCACGTAGGCTCCGGTTCTATTGAGAGGGTTTTTATTTTGAGAAGATTGAGAAATCTTCGTTTGAGCAAATTGATTCATGTTTTTTATTTGATTCACAAGTAAACATCATTTTATGGTGAATCGAACCTATAAATCACAAATTTGATTCACAAATTATTGTTAAAATCGAGTTATGACGATGATTCATTAAATTTGTACAGATGATTCAGTATTCTACATATATCGCAAAATCCTGAGATTTTTTACATTGATTCAAAACCTTTTACACATTTTGAATTTTAATCACATTAAAATGAGTTTTCCGCTTGAAAAACATGAATCAAAGTTAAAAATCTATCGTTTTTGAAAACCTTCTCAATCTTCTCAAAATAAAAACCTTCTCAATCGATCCGGATTCTATGCACGTATATATACAAAAACAATTTAATGCAAATTCAAATTTTTGGCACAAACGTTTCATGGTTTTGTTTTATGTTACTTTCCGTGCTCATTTGACATTATTTAAGACCTTGTTTGTTTTTAACTTTTTACCATTAAGATCTGGGCGGTCAAACATTTACACCAACAAGTTTGTTTGAATATTTTTTCACTCAACCTCTTAATTTAAGACTAGTGTTGACAACAAATTAACTAACGATAATAACAAGTTCTTAATGTTTAGCAACTAACAATGATTTTGCATAATACTTGTAAACGCTCATGCTAAAGACACATATCTGCATACGAAAACCTAAAGCAATAACGATACATGCCAACTCTCCAAGATAACGGCTTAACTCTCAAGAGGTAAAGTCTGACACTTTTAATTTTTAAAGCTTGTTCATAAATCATAAACATCTAAAATCAATAAAGATGAGACCAAAGGACTTTAATTTAAGTGATTTTTCGTTCAAGAATCACATCAAACACCCAATAACACAAACTACATAATCTCTTAAACCCAAAAGTCTATTTAAACTTACCGCGGTAAAAGTGACAGTTATTATTACACTTTGGGGTGACAGTTATTATTAAACTTTGGGCTTTTTTGGTCGGATGTTATTGGACTCAAATGAGCCTCTATAAAAGCCCAATTGTGTTGATTTGTCAATAAAACGAGGTGGTAACTTATTAGATCAATGAAGTCATATATGATTTGTGTGTATTACTCGCACATTAAAACACGAATATATTGTAATTTTTTTTATTTCACTTGATTTTCTAATAAATTTATGGCGTTGTAATTTTTGTAGCCGCCATAAATCTTGTATGCCCAATTTTTAACGCAAACAAATCATTATGGTGTCGTAATATTTACTTACATTTTACTTACTAACATTCGGGTTAACCCGACCCAAAAAATAACTAAGGTGCTGTGATTATGTATTTATTTGACTCATATATTTTTTGACAGTTGATTAGATATGTTTTGACTACATAAATACAAATTTTATTTATGTACTCGTATATTAAAATCTAACTAAACTATTGACATTAGCTTCAAACAAGTTTAGATTACTTATTGCGATTCCGTGCCAAAAAATTGATAATTTCAATAAAAGCAAGAGTTGACACATTTTATATTATGGCCAAGAGTTGAAACCTTAGCAATAATAACAAGCATTTTCGACAAAGAAAAGAAAGAACAAGGAGCATTTGTCCCAACCATCGACTTGAGCAACATAACTCAAATTAACGACCTAGAAACACGCTAGAAGTGTTTCCATGAGCCTGTGAAAGCAGCAAGGGAGTGGGGTGTTGTGTCATGCACTTCGTTAACCCTGAGATTTAGTTCAATTAATTAGCAAACAATATAGTTAACAGAGGCAAAGTAACTCGAGTATTTAAATCATATTGCTTGAAAAGATGACTAAAGGGTTTAAGCAATCATATTGCTTGAGTTTTCCCTCGCTCAGGAACCTTACATTGACATAAAAATGGATCGTGTAACACTACTAAACAAGTTCGCCTAGTACTCTTTAAATGCCGTGTTGAACACACATATATTGTCGGTCGTGAACGGATAAGAGAGCGTTTTCAATTGGTGGAGATGGGTCATTTTAACCTCGGGTGATCTAACCTCAGGGTGATCGACGGTGTCATTATTCACAAGGGCCACAATAACTTAAACAATACAAATAGAAATATCATTTGGCATGCGATATGTTGATAGATACTATACCTTTAAATAAAAGGAAGTTCGAAAATAAGGTGCCAAACCTATTATCAACTATTTATGATGAGCTCCGATTAAGTTGTGTCTTTTTCTTGGTTTTCAAATGAGCTAAGGGTATTGGTAGAGAGAATTTCGGGGAATAGAAATGAAGTAGAGAATAGAAATTTAGAGAAATGGAAATTGGTAGAGAATTCTAATAATATACGTTGTTTGGTAACGACGAAGAATTGAATCAGGAAATAGAAATAATTCATTTTTTTGCATTTTATGGAAAAATGAAATTCATAAATTAATAACTGTTTTATCAAAGAAAGAAAATGCATAACTATCAATTGAAATTATCGATGACGAGTAGTGTTTATAGAACAAGGTGGAGAACGGCGACTTGAACGGACATGAGAATAAGAAAAGATGGATTAAAAAGAGTGAAAATTTGGCATAAGGTTTTAAAGATTTAGTCAGAATGTGAAGAGCACCTTAGGTTTTATCCTAGGTCCGCCACTGTTTGTATCACTAATTTTTATTCTTATCAATGATATCTAAGCAATGTATATGGTCTGTCATGTAGTAACATCAAAATAATGTGTATAAAAAAATCTATGTAGGAAAGTTGAAACTTGTCGTGTGGTTGTGTGCAAACAGTCAAATTGTGAAATGTTGATATAAAATACAACTATTATGCAAGACAATAATTAAATATTATAAAAATAGTATCCAAGTTTTATGCATTGTTTATTTGATCAGTTTATCCCACATTTATGAAAAAAAAATGACAAGTTTGTATTTATGCATCACTTCATGCAATGTTATAAACATGTAAAAATGATCTTTTATAAGTGTGTATCATAAAAAGTATATATTAGAAAGTTTTTTAATAGTTTGCATCATTAAACGTTGTATCATGGCTGGATTAAAAGAAAAGCGAAATATTGCAAATAAGAATTAAAAAAAAATAAAAAAAAATAATCAAAGCAAATCATGAAGCGAATGTGCATAAATATCTTTATTAGTGGTTAAGAAAATGACTCATATTGAGTTAAATTACAATACTGTCATTGCTGATACTCATTTAATTATAATTAAATCTCATTTAAAATGGTACATCTAACGATTCACAGTAGTTCTTATCTATTTCAACTTATAAAACAAGGTTTTGTACAAACACTTTAAAGCATTGCATTAAATTTTATTATTAAAACACTACCTTATTTAGCACTAATTTACAACACCCTAAAGCACCTAAAAAGTTTTAAAGAAATTAATGTTGTGGTTACACTTTCCTAAAAACAAATTGCAGCAAACGACATCTCAAAAACGCTCCTTCTTAATTATTTTCGGAGAGTAATAACTCTCTTCAATTATTGACACGCTCCTATTTCAAATCAAATGCATCTCAAATTCAAACGATTCATATCGCTTAATCCTTCTTCAGACACTCCCATATCGCTTATTTATGTAAAGGATCAAATAGCACTGTTTCTTTTGTGCATTCATATACGCTCCTGTTTCAAATCAAGTTAAAACATACCCACGTGTCCTTTTATTTATGTCTTTAATGTATGTGTCATATGGGTCAAAACTAGTGTTCAAAGTTGGTCATAAATGATTTTAGTTTGGTTAAGTGAATGATACGTTGTGAAATGATTGTAGATTATGTGCAAGATAAATGGATCATCATTGGTTGGGTAGTTAGTGGATTCGAATAAAGCCTATACAACAAGAACTAATTTCTTAATATGTGGCGAAATATGCTCAATTTAGAAAGTTGTGAAACAAGTATGTGACACATTTATAAAACCTGTTACGTTTCTATTTCATAACAACTCTTATATTGTAATGATAGAAGTCACATATTATATTTGTCAAAAATAAATATTTTCTTTCAACAAATTTGGAAGATGTAATGTTTAATGCTTGGTGAAATCACTGTCCCACATCGAATAAAGATAGAACCAAATGGGTTATTTAAAGTTTGATATTAGTTATTTATGTATCTCTAGTTTGGTTTATAGTGTGATTTGTTTGTGTTTCAACTTTTTTCCCAAACGCTCGACAATTGTGATTCCTCCAAATGTAGTAGCCTGCTGTCGAGACCACTATTGTCGCAATGACTTTATCTTTTGAAAGAATAACACCATTCCCAGTGTACCTAAACATCTCATGAGTAAAAATGCTTTTCGATTACCAATTTTCCATCACTCGAACGCTTTTCCCCATTTATTCATTGCTTCGTTGCATAATACCAAAGCATGATCAATAGTTTCACACACCTCATCGCAGCTTGGGCATGATATTGTATGCAAAATAATACCCTTCTTATTAAGCTCCACTATAACCGGAAGCCTTCCTCCAACCGCCCTCCATACAAAGACGTTAACCTTCTTCGGAACATATTTATTTCGCATCAACTTGCTAATGTAGTAAAGGCTTTGACAGAGAAAATTCAAAACAATGCTGATATTTCCTAAACATGCCTCCAACGTCCTTATGTTTTCACCTGCAACCCTTTCGTACCCATATATACTCTTCACCAACCTCACCCATAGTGCCACTCTCTCCATCCTAGCCCGCCACCACCACTTTCCAACCAACGCCCCATTTTTTGCCTTAAGCAACCTAACTATACAACCGGTAGAATTGAAGATCAACTAAACAACTACGAGTAGTAAACAATTAAATAAGACTTACAAGTGATTAAAAATTTAGAATTGGCCTTTAGGAAAGCCCAACTACTTTGCCCAGTTGTGTTAATAGGGTGTATTACTTGTAGATAGCAACAAGAATATATTGATTATTAGATTCAGAAATTATTCTAATATATATTTAGGATGAATCAGTTCTTTGAAAAAAATTAAGAAGTTTAAAATTCATAGTCCCACATTAGAGCAAGAAAGAAAGAAATGTTTGTATATATGTCTGATAATTATTTTGCTAGTTGTGTTCTTTGATTGCTGTGAAGTTAATATATACATTATGTTCACTTCACAGAAATCGCTGAATTTTTGTTGGTATCCTTTATATTTTTCATTGTTTCTTTTACTTAGTTTACTTGATAAGAGTAAATGTAACTTTCTTTTGACTTTTTAGATTAATAACACATGTAACTGATCTTTGTCACAAAGTTAGCATCACATACATCAGAAAAATAAAAAAGATATAAGTACATATTGTTGATAGTTAATCACTCTTTTTATTTATAGTCAATTTGTTGTGAAGTTAACATAGGAGCTATGTTCACTTTGGCAAAATCTTTTAGCCAGTTGGTTAAAACCGTATCTTTTGTTGTTATTTTAGTACTTGGTTTAGTTGTTAAGAGTAAAATGTAACTTCATTACGACATTAGATATAAACAAGTTGAAATTATCTTCTCTACTTCCTACCTTTTTATCTATAAGTTTTACAGTAAAACGTGGCTTAGAATCTAAATCGTGCTTTTGGGTTTATTATATAACTTGTCACATATATTTTAACTATCAAGTTAAAAATTATATGTCTAAAACGGAAATTAATTCTTTCAACACACTAGAAGTCATAATATTCGATCAATGTGGTTATTTGATCCAAAGAAATGTCTTTGGCATCTTATGCTCGTAGCTAATGTGAAAAAAATGCTTTGTGTTGAATTGATCATAATGAGAAGATGTCAATGTAAATGTTACTTGTTATCATAAACTAAGCTGTAAGGACTCAAATTTACAACACAAACATTTATAACTTTGTATAAAAGGTTTTGTTAACCATGGATTATAGGAATATTACAATAGTCTTACGATCAACTTATTTATAAGTGTGTGAACTTGTTTAACTTTTTCAATAGGGCACTATCACACGCATATAAATTTTGTTCTAGTTCTTGGCTAACAATATAGTCAACAAAGGTAAAGTAACTCAAGTAATAAAATATTTACTGTTGTGATCTATGACCTAGTAGCAAATCTGAATGGTGTTTCTCAAAACACATAATGTTGATTATCATGTTCACGGATTGTTATGACTATAAGTGTGAGAGGTGCCATTGGGAAAAACAAGCGGCAAAAGCCTTTCCTTTTGCGGGACTCTATAAAACACCACACCTAAGATGAGGGAAACAATGAATTTTAATATCACAGACTCTAGTCCCGAATGGAGTTGAAATATTTTCATGAAAAGAAACACTATTTTATTTATTGTGTGTGTATTGTGAGTGGGTATTTATGTTTTAGGAGTATTTTTAGATGATAAAAAATAGAAAATAATTAATGGAATGGAGAGAAGGTGTTGCAGTGATTGAGGGAAAGTTGAAAGAAAACGTTTTGAAAAGAGAAAAAGCTGATGTGGATCTGATGTGATGAAAGAAAAACCCAAACCACACCCTCTCCCCTAATGAATGAAGGACAAGGATTTTCTCAAGTTGTAAACACAATTTGAGTCAAGTTAAGGCATTATCAGCCATTGGATTTGATCCAATGGCTCAAATCAAAAGAAGTTCTTTTGATTTGAGTCATTGGATCAAATCTAATGCCTCATAATGTCCTAACTTGACTCAAGTAACTTGAGACAATCCTAACCCAATGATAGAATCATATGTTACGACAAATATCTTACAAATATTTGATTATATATCTTACAAGATGTGGATGCTAAACTAATATAACTGTGCACTATAACTATAACGTAGTAACGGGTAAACTTGTTTCCTTACCTTAAACAAGGAGATCCAAAAGCATTAACAAAAATATGCATGAGATATTCTGGTGATTACTAATCTATGAAGTATGTAGTAATAAAACTGAAAGGTGTTTATTTTGTAAAAACAAATAATACTGATTATCATGTTCACAAGTTGTAAAAAATTATGTTTTGTGGGTGATGTTTGTCCCACATCATAAAAAGAAGGAAATAATTGTTTGTTTATATGGTAGATTTTTACTTAATTTGCGAATTCGGTTGTATACACATATAATTTGTATCATCTTACAAGTATATGCAACCTTTTTTTTTTTTTTTTTTTTTTTTTTTTTTTTTTTTTACTATTTTCGTATGTGTTTAATGTAAAATTTGCTTAAGCTTGGATCTCTAATGTTAATTCATACAAGTTTTTGATGCACATGGTACAATGGTTTTCTATCATATTTTAGATATATATGCAATTTTGCATTTTTGGAGGGATATATATATGCAAATGCCCATGAGAATTGAATCACATGACCAACCCTCATCCCACCATTCTGCAATCTGAATATCCATCACTCATGGCCAAGGATGGACCTCTATGGATACCGGGTGGCACAGGCCACACCCGATTTTAGGCCATGAAGTGTAGTTTTTGTTCAAAAAATGTAATTTTTTTCTATGTGCAACTCTCAATATTTGTGCTAATAATTCTTTATAGTGCAACTTTGCCTTAGCTAAAAAATTATTGTCTAGTGCGAATTTTAGTATAGTACTTATGAAATGAAAACTTTTATGCAACACACTCTTAAAAATTCTAGGTCTGTCCCTGCTCATAGCCGCATAGGAATATTAAGGTTGTTAAAATATTTGATTGCATCTTTCAGTGATAAACTAAATTTATTAATACATGAATCATTTTCACAGATAGTCACTCGAGTCAAAGTTGTCATCTTGTGGTCCTTTCTTATGTGATCGTGTCCCCTTATTTCTTAAACCTTCCACATTCGGAGGCCATGGAAGACTCCCTTGATAATATATGGTGGTCAACTGTTCACCTTTCTAATTAAGGTTCTTTTTACATCTTACACCTAGTGTAATAAGCAAACCACATAAACATACCCAATAACACAAACTATATAATTAAACTTACCTCAGTAAGATTGACACTAGAAGAACCTGGTGGACACGAGGAACACGAAAATATTATATATAACAGGAGGCGTTACACGTAGATAATGCCACATAAACGCCACCTCATTGCCCAGTAATTCATTATCAGCCATGTCATCACATTGGTTGTCCAACTAAGCAATATTTGTATCCACCTAAGCACTAATTGTAAATTTCGGATTTTTAATAATTATTTTTGTAAAATTCGAATTTTTATTAAATATTCTCGAAAATTATTTATAAAAAAGGAGTTTTGCAAGGATTGAACCTTGGTTATTTGGTTGAATAACATGTGTGTTTACCACTTAGGCAACAAATTATTTTGATAATTATGTTGCACATAATAATCTATAAACCTATGCAACTATGAGAATCCCCTACAACCAATTATCCACCATATCTATTCCTTAATTATAGCTTAACAATCTTTTTAATTGATATCCGACCTTTTATTCATCATCACACAAAACCCTAATTTCATTCATTATATTGTTTTTTTTTTCCGTATATTGATTATTTTTTTATTATCATTGTTACAGTTTGAAGGAGTTTGGTTCATTGGAAGATGTTGATCATGATTCATAGAATGTCATCCCAGGTTTGCATGATGTTTGTGGCACTCAAGGTTGCGTAAAGGAATATGCTACAATTACATGTTGAGGTATAGGATTAATACAATTAGGTCCTAATGAACATTAAATGATTTTTTTTAATGGTATCATAGGTCGAATTGGAAATTGAAAATTCTTTGAAAGATGTTTCGGTTTTGTGAAAGATACTATTTGTGTACGTAATTAGCATTGCTTAGTTAGACGCTGTTTAGGTTTTCTTTTGGTGTTACCTCCAGTTATGATTTTCGTTGAGAATGTTGTTGGTTTCGAGGTTTGAATCAAACTTTTTTTACTCAACTTGTGATACGTATATTGACATATATTTGAGTCATCTTCACCGGTTTGGAGCTTTCAAATGCTTTGATCTTGCAGCAAGGTACATCTTAAATAAGTCTTTGGATTCGTTTTTGTATTTATATCTTGTCATATACATGAGACTGATAGATTTAATGTTGAATAAATTGACAGCGGTCATAACTGTAAGCCACACAAGTTTCTTGAACCGCCTGGGATCAACAAGGATTCTTCTCATGAATAAGACCTTATATCAGTTGACAAAATGGAAAAGCAGAAGAGGAAATTCATCGGTTGAGCAAACTATTAAGCGTGTTGGACAATTTATACAAGAGCTTAAGGTTTTTTACTATCTCATAGTAGGTAATATATTATTGTCTTAGTAACAGTCCCTACTAAGGTTGTTTGTGCAGAGCATATGACATGGCGAGTGCTGGAATTCTACAGTGGCATTGGTGGCATGGTATCTCACTTTTATGTTTTATATAAATTTTTATTTTTTATTTTTTAAATTAACACGTGAAATTAAACAAAGATATTTAGCTATGAAAGCGGGAGTGAATGCAAAAATGGTCGAAGCTTTCGATATAAGCGACTTAGCTAACGATGTTTATCACCATAATTTTGCCCATCTTCCGTTCCAGGTCTATACTTTTCCCAATATATTCTATATTTTTAGCTCAAATTTAAAGGTGGATGTTGAAAGATACTATTTGTGTACGTAATTAGCATTGCTTAGTTAGACGCTGTTTAGGTTTTGTTTCTGCTTCTATTTGTAAGAAGGCAAATAACAAGTTCCGGAGTTAGCGTTTGGCTTTTCCTATTATGAACAGTAACAAATTCTCCTCTTCAGGTGATGGATTTACATGGTTAAGATGTAAACCTTATCTGAATGCACCCATCTTGGAAAAACCACAAAATAAGACACCCCAAAAGAAGCTGTTTTGGAATTGACTATGTTTTGACCGAAAGAGAGGATGTTGGCTGACCACAGTTGGAAAATGGTTAAAAGAAAATGCCCTCGAAATTATATAACCAAAAGTTGATGTTGAGTACTATAATGAAGGTCATGCAATATACCTGAGCATTTAACCACAGTTTGCCTTTTGGTTCAATGCCAAAAACACTATCGGGTTGTAGGGGTGGGTATACGAAGTCGAAAACACTTGCTCTTGAGTATATATTCTGCAACACTGGATAAAACATCAGCAAGGTAGAAAGTACTTTAGACCAGTTTTATCTTAAGCAATGCATTTTAATCTCAGAATTAACCAATACACAATGACAATATTGTCATGAGATTATGAAAACAAACAGACGGTTAGCAACAAATACATACAACTCATTACCTTCATGAAATCATCAATAGTTAAATCAAGAGGGAACCAGCCATCAACGTCTTTGCCATTAATGTTGTACTTTCGTTTTTACTGTGGGAACTTTGTAGCTGCATTTATGCAGTTGTCTAGCTTTATGTCCGGAAGGGAAACTCCTAAATTATCTTTAGTTAGTTGTAAGTTACAATATTTGAGGGTCCCGGGCACCCCCATTGCCATAGCCGCAGAGTACCCGGAGCCTGTTGAGTCTGGAAATAGACCTGGGAACCCGCCTTGGGCTATCACCAATACAAAGTAGCTACTATATTCAGTAATGATAAATGGTCAATTCAAAAGCTGATGATTAAAAGCCTATTGATACGTAAGTTTAAGCCAATTTTCTCTTATAACTATTTTAAATTGTATACATTTTGGTTTCAAAGAGCGTGCCAGAAAGTGAATGATAGCTATACGAATTGATCGTTGATTCTATGCGTATGAACATGTTTTTGAACAATGATTTTTGAAAATCTAAATGTTTTGAATAATAGATTAGCAATGAACATTCTGGAGAATGAACCAGTGACAAACTCCCTCCATATTTTCTCTAAAATACCAATGAGATACACTGTGACAAAGGCCTAAATCACTATTTAGATTGTCAATGCTTTCTTTTATCTAAGAAAAACATTAGTAGAGAGTTCCTTGCATGTGATTCCACTTTTTTATATTGAAACTTCATGGCCATAGAACCGACTTTAAGATTCAATAATACTTAACATTACAGCCACAAAATCACCTATGCAATATAAAAGTACATATGAAATCTATGCAAGAGTTCTTTATATATAACTAGAATTAGGTTTTTGGATGGGTGTTGTTATATTGGTTTATCTATAATAGTGCCTTCTTATATGATGATTTCAAAGTTTTAAAGTATCTGTCTATTGCATGTAGGAGTTCTGATATTGATCGCAATCAGTTAGCTAATGGAAGTCAGTCAGATGAGAAGAAGGCTAAAAAGAAAAAGAGGAAGACGAGTAAAACACAAGAGGCTGATGAAAACACAGACATCAATATCAAAAAGAAAATAAGAAAACATCTGCAACAAAACCTGAAGAGAAGGAATCTGAGTTGGGTCGGGTAGAATTGACCCAAACACTTTTTGTCCAATATTTTTACAAAGATTAATGTGTTATGCAGTAACTTGTCTCTACTAGAATACAGCTTATGCTGTAATTTTAGAAAACGCTCTTGACTTCTTATGGATTTTCAAATTCGAGAAGATAAATAGTCGCTTGGTAGGATGAAAACCCCAATTGGAGTAAGTATAAAGATTTAGGTATACAGATATACCAACGATAGTTTGAAGATTGTCCTTTCCAGTTTACTGTTTAGTTAGTTGGTTTACTTTGTTGCATATTTTGATTTCATGATTTGTTTTAGTATGCTATGCGATTGATTCTTTTTTTATTCTTAATGAATCTTTTATAGGCAGAAGCTGCTGGAGTTGGCAAGGTCGGCATAATAGATTGGTGAATCTAATTGGCTGTTGTGCAGAGGGAGATGAGCGTCTTTTAGTTGCTGAATACATGCCCAATGATACACTCTCAAAGCATCTATATCACTGTATGAATTCCAAGTTGTTATTTTTATATGCTAACAAACCGTGTGACTCATTCTCCCGATTAAATTATTTCCCCGAGGCCCCTACGTCTTTTAAATGCAAATTTTTACAGTATCGTTGCTCACTATCCCAAAGTAAAGTAGTTTATACTTACTCTTGATACATCAGTTATTACTGTATTAATTCAATAGTTCTTACTTTCATGACGTGTTATAGCAACAAATAGAGCAAAAGTAGGTTAATTTTCCAACAGGATTAATGTATCTTTTTTTTGCCCCACTAATTGACAAAGTAACATCTACATGCACTAAATAACTATCAAGTAGTTTATGCTTTGTATAACTAAGTTTAAATAACACCTGAATTATAGAAGCTTATTTTTGTTTGTATACAGGCTTAAGTTCATTAATAATGTTTACCTTAGAAAAGAGAGGACAGTCTTCAGTAGGTTCAAATTTATTGAGGGATGCTTTATGTAGCCTGTAGTTCCCTAATTCACGATAGATTTTGATTAAAAGATATAAGTTGCTTAGACACAAACACAAGTTTATGGAATGATGCTTAAAGGTTTAGAAACCAATTTTCAGGAAGCATTTTAAAATATGTAGTTATAAAGCAAGACACATGTTTTTTTAACTTTTACGGTGTTTGGTGAGTCTTGATTGCTGCAACTGGCTCTCTCTCACAATTGTCTTATGAGTTGCACTTATAAGCAACCATTCATCTTTTAAGACTGAGTTATAGATAACTAATTTAGGAAGGAGCCATCGTAACTGCTCGCCATCGAATAGGCTTTCATTATGTAGTCGTGGATGTTTTTTGTTCTTTCAGTCTTTATGTAGGCATATTCCTATCTGCTTAACGAGTTCCGATTGTTGGTATATAGGGGATAAACAGCCTTTGCCTTGGGAAATGCGTGTTAGAGTTGCTTACCATATTGCACAAGCACTCGAGCCTTGCAATGCGGAGAATCGGAAAATATATCATGATTTGAATGCATATAGGGTTCTCTTTGATGAGGTAAATTTCTAATAACAGCTCTATATCTCCATTAATATTTAATTGAAGTTATATGTTTAACAACTTAATAGAGCAATAGATAGGTCTTAGTGAAGTTAGCTCTAGAGGATATTAGAATGCCTATTATTTTTACTGACAAGAAATATCAGTTTGTTCCCTTATATTTTGCATGGTATTAAAGCTGCAACTTTATCTACAGACACTACAAAAAAAAGGACTTTTAGTGACACCATTTTTAATGACACACAAAAAAAAGTGTAAGTGAAAATACATGTTTACTTACACTTTAAAAAAAATTGTAAGCAAAAGTTTAGTTTCGCTCACGCTTTTCAAAAAGTGTAAGCAAAAGTTTAAGTTTTACTCACACTTTACATAAAATGTAAGCAAAAGTCTAGTTTATACACACACTTTACATAAAGTGTAAGCAAAAGTCTAGTTATGCCTACACTTTTAGAAAAGTGTGAGCAAAAGTCTAATTTATACACACACTTTACATGAAGTGTGAGAAAAAGTGTAGTTTTACTCACATTTTTAAAAAAAATGTAAGTAATAGTTTTATTTTTACCCACACTTTTTAAAAAGTGTAAGTAAATAGTTTTATTTTTACTTACAATTTTTAAAAAGTGTAAGTAATAGTCTTACTTTTACCTACACTTTTTAAAAAGTGTGAGCAATAGTGTAGTTTTTATTAAAAAAAAATGTTATGAAAAGTCTACCTTGTATGTGTACTTGTTGAAAAATGTAAATACGAGACTCGTTTTTGTTTACAATATCGTTAAATTTTAAATGTATTAAAGTGAAGTTTTCTTTTACCATTGTTTAAAAACCCGGGTTGACCCGACCGTTGAACCGCGAACTGGTTGAATGACCGGAAGGCGGTTTTGAGCGAACAAACCGGTTGAACTGTGACTGACCCGATGGCTCGGGCAGATCAATTAAAAACCGGTTTCTAGAACATTGGCTTTTACTCTTCAAATTTTTTAACTAAATATTTTATAAAAACTTTACTACTTCTAATTAAGGCCGCTCATCGGGTGAAAACCAGACCGGACCGAATCGAATCTGGCAAAAACCTAGACCGAGACCGGTCTCGGTCAGTCTTTCGATCGGTCCGGTCCAAAAAAGCTAAATTTTCGGTTTGTGGTCCGGTCCGGAGCTGACCCGACCGAAACCAAATTTACAAAAAATAGTAGACCGAGACCGGACCGCCGATCCCTCAGTCCGATCGGTTTTATCGATCGATCCGGTCCATCTCGTATGTTTGCTCACCCCTAATTCTAATATTTAACAAAACTATTTGATTTGACATTTTATTAACTCCTAATAATTACATTATAATTACACATATGATTTGACTGTTATTATATCCGCATCTGATTTGACCTTTATATTAGTTTTCCCCAAATCATTTTCCCCAAAATAAATTTTTCCCCAAATCGTTACTCAATCCTCAATTCACTCAATCCTTTATATTACTTCAAAACTCAGCTTAATAACATCATCCCCTTTCAAAAATAATTTTTTCCCCAAATCGTTTCTCTCCCCTTTCAAATTAATTAGTCAAAACTTCAAAAATTAATCATCTCTTTCAGAACTTCAAATCGTTAATGCTAGTCACATTCGGAGTTAGTTAATCGGTAATTAGGGTTTCAAATCGATGGTTAGGGTTTCAATTCGGTGATTAGGGTTTCAATTCGACGGTTAGGGTTTCAAATCGGTGGTTAGAGTTCTGAATCGGCGGTTAGGGTTTCGAATCGGTGGCTAGGATAGAGCATCAATAGAGACAGAATCAAATGTGTCACAATAAAACTCGACCTATGTCGACACTTCTTAGTGTCGATAAGCGTGTCAAGATATACTTTTACCGCCGGCTTTTTATTGACACTTTTATATCCGAAGGTGAAGCAAAAACAATTTATTGACACTTTTTAAGACATTTACCGACACTTTTTGTGTGTCACTAAATGACGTTTTTCTTGTAGTGAGAGACCCTATATAACGTTACTACTCTGCTACAACCCACAAGAATTTCTTACATGTGAAAGCACTTCTCTATTATTATAGAGTAATTGTGTCAAACTTGCTTAATATAAAACCAGTTTGCACTGTGCAAAGGGACTTGGCGAAGAAAAATAATTCTACGGGCCATTTTGTTTTACATTTTACAAGTGAAATATCATGTATATAAAGTTCATATTCAGGATCCAAGCTATGGAGATCTCAAAAAGAACAGTAGTATAGTTGTGACTAGACCAACCATATGTTTGTGTTACTTTTCCTCCTGGAATTGTATTCTCACTTATGTTTAATGTGCTACATGTACCACAAATAAGTGCCGCTCGAATGATTCTGGCAGGATATGATCACAACATTGATGAGGTAATTTTTTATTTTTCATTTGATTTGTACATCTTTTTTATCTTCAGAAATATTGTTAACCCGTTTAAATTTCATTTGTAGGTTCATGTAGGTTTTGCCTACAAGAAATCATTTTTATATAAATCTTCTATTGAGGGAAAACTACATTCTCTTGCAACCAAAAATCGTTGGCGTGAGTGTATCAAGTGCAAGACTTTTGTTGAACTTGCAAAAGGGTGCTACCATATAACTTGCAGGTATTGTATTCTTATCTCCTTTGTCTCACATGATTTGCCAATTATAAGATTATACTTTCACAATAATAAGAAACCTCACTTTTCTGTTGTATTTGTTTCAAATATTGTCAACTACTAAGCTAATACACCATACGAGTGTGGTGGAAATATATCCATGCTCTAAATGAAATGATGAGCTATGCCATGTTTTATAACATCGATCTCTCAAAGTAATATGAATAATATAAACTTTTATTTGCATGCATCATCCTCATCACGCTATATTATCACATTTGTACGGTGTTATGCAAATCGTGATGAGGAGCCTACATTATTCGAATTACTTTGCAAGGAAAAAAAGACCGATGCATGTTTTTTTAAGATTTTTCATCAATGAATGTAGGGATGTGTAGTTGAGGATGTGAATTTCATAGACGTGGTTGTCCTTGGAAAAATACGACGGTGGTGGCACAAGGTATATTACAGTTTTCAAGATACAATGTTTAAGATGTGTTTGATTAATTACATCTACACGTGAGTTTAATTTTAATTGGTATACCACCTGAAATTGGAGTCTATGCATATGCAGCGGCTCAGGTTAAGAAAGCAATATAGGTAGGTACTTGGTCCATTGAACAAATTATATATAGTTTCGTATGTCGATAAGATATAAATGTGTGAATCTGCCTACAATTATTTAACATCCTTCTTTCGCTATAAAAATATATGCAAACAATATTCATAAGTCATGCCGCCCATTTGGTAACCGACATCTAGTATATATATATATATATATATATATATATATATATATATATATATATATATATATATATGTATCTTTATTTTGAGAACCACTTGTTAAGTCAGAAGCTCTTTTTGGACCATAGGATGGTAAGATCAATGGCTATAAATGAATGTGGCAATTTTGTAATTAAAATAAAAACAAAATTTAATTAATTAAAAGGAAAAGGGTATTATAGGAAGTGTATAAATAAATTATAGCTCCTTTGTATTATTGAAACTGACTTGAAATCAGTTACATCAAATCACACACCACATCCACGCCTCTTTCCCTGGTTCTAGACCTAACCGCCGCCACCACCATTTATTCATTCTCATCTCATCTCATCAATGATCACCTTCCAGATCCACGTCTATTAGTATACGGATCAGTTCGGCGATCTCTCGTATCCCGTAATCCGGACAACGGCGATCCCGGAACCACGCCAGTTGATAAAATCATCCGCAAATCTAGGGTTTTCACTAGACCTGTAAATAAATAGAATGAAGAACGCCGTGTTATTCGATGGCGTAAACGTGAATTGATAGGTTGTGGAGCTTTTGGTCATGTTTATATGAGAATGAATCTTGATTCTGGCGAGCTTCTTGCTGTTAAGCAGGTTTTTTTCATTTCTTTTTTTTTATTATCGGTTTACGTTTTTATCGTGTTTTGATTTTGATTCTTGATTCTGGTGGTGACGTCATTGTGTTTTCTAATCTATAAATGTTGTTGAGTTTGGTACAGTTAAGAACTAGAGTACTTATATTAAAGTTAGGTGAATTCGTTTAACATATCTAAAGCGGTTTTTACCGACACAGATGATACTTGTGTAGAAGCTAGCGTAAATATATATTTCGTTTTTATCTGAATGTATGATAGTTTGCTTGCCTTTCACTAGAGACGGGCTAGGTTAGGTTGACCCACAAGGTCACAACCATCTTATTTTCTTCACTTTTATAATTAATAATAATAATTTATCAAATGTGTTTAAAAAAGCTATATCAGTAGAGTACCGGTATAATTCTTTTGATGAGAGTGTTCTAAGAGGTTGTAAGCATTTAAGTATACTTCAGTTTTCTTTTGACTTGTTCAACCCATTTTCATTTTTACTATAATTTTAAAGCTTATCTGTAAGAAAGTAAAACTGATATAAAACAGACATGTTTTGTATGATTAGTTTACGTATAAAACAAACATGTTTTGTATTTGGATTATAAAACATATATGTTTTTTGTTTGGATTATATGTTTACGTATAAACATATATGTTTTTTTTATTTGGATTATATAAAAAAATTGGTCGATTCCTATTTATTTGTGTTTGCTAGTTTAAGCTTGTGCATTTGTCTTTTGTTTTCTTGAGTTTCATTTTAAAAGTATTTAATCTTGACTCTTGTTTTTTCTAGGTGTGACAATATGTTCTTTGAAGGCGTGCACATATGTTTTAACGAATTTGATGAAACACCGGAAGTACATATATGTTCTTGAAAAGCGTGCATGTATGTTCTTGGAAGGTGTGCATGTATGTTCTTGGAAGACATGCACACATGTTCGAAATAATCTGATAACTTCAAACACATATGTTTTGTGCACATATGTTCTTAGAAGGCGAGCATATGTATACTTAAAATGATACATTCGATTTGTATTTCATTTTAAATAAAAATTTATGCATTATATTATGTTCTTTGGTTGTAATAAACCTAAAGGTTACGCAATTTCTGTATTAGTTTTTATTTAAAAAGTTTATAGAATATACCACAAAAACATATGTGCAAATAGATTTTAAGTAAAACAAATCTGAAACTATCGTACAATGAAAACAAATGTAAATTTACATTATTTAAAAGAAACATATATGCACTTTGACTTTCTACAAACTTGCATAAAAAAAAACAAAAAAAAAACATGCATGCAAAGAAAAAAGAAGTCCGAAATTCATGAGATATTAAAAACCGAAATTTAATAAAAAAAAGTCTAAAAATAAATTTAAATTGTCTTTTACTATAATACCCTTTAGATTAAATGATAATCTTTAATATTTAAAAAAATCTCATTGGTTTAGAGGAGTTCGCAGCTCCATGACTTAACAAGTTCTCAAATAAAGGTCCCTATATATATATATATATATATATATATATATATATATATATATATATATATATATATATATATATATATATATATATATATATATAGAGTAGGATCCAAAGAAGAAGTAAATTAAAATAAGAAGTGGTGAAGTGACCAAACCACGCATTTGAGATGCAACGACTTGCATTATATGCATTTCTATTCATATAGATGCAACATCTTGAGTTTCGAAAGTTAATTTGATGTATAGATGGTGCAAATTGATTTTCATGATTTCGGCACGTGCAGAAGAACAAAAAATAAGAGAAATAATGAAATGCATCTAATATACGTATATGCATCCGATTAAAAGCTAAAAAACACACTAAGTGATAACTCTCAATGTTTACATAGATTAAAAGCTAAAAAATAAGAGAAATAATGAAATGCATCTAATATACGGTTTAGTTGGTATAACTCTCAATGTTTACATAGATTTAAACCGTGTCGTTAAAATGGCAGTTAAGGTAAAAGGAAGTAAAATTCTCGTAAGTGATAACAAATCGGAAAGAAAATAAAGTACGATAGATGAGAATATTTTACAACGGTGGTTTATCAAACAGTAATACATCTTAAGTTATAAAGATCCGATACGATGGAAGACATAAACTTAGTACGATATAGTACATAAGGAAAATGAGGCATTAGTTTCTAAACTTCTTGATCTTCCGCGTTGTTGAGACCATGGCGAGCTTCTCCTCCTTCTAACATGTATGCTTTCCATGAGCACCTTCAACTTGTTGACCTTGGTTTTGAGGACATTGATTCGATAGTGTCCTTGCTCCCACATCCGAAGCATGTGACTACGACTTTACCCTTACAATCCTCGGCGAGGTGTCCCGATTTTTGGCACTTGTGGCACTTGGCGAGGCAAGGACCCGAGTGATGAAACTTACATCGATTACATAGTGGGTGTGTTCCAAAGATAACCTTTGCCTTCTATTGGTGCCGCAACATAAACCATTACAGCTTCTTGCCTTCTATTCTGTTGTTGGTGATGGTTAGTGTTACGGTTTTGGTTGTTGTTATTATAACCTCCTTGGTCATTTTCCCATTTCCTTTTGTTGTTGTTGATTTGGTTATCGTTGTTGTTGTTGTTGTTGTTGTTTTTGTTTCGGTTATTGTTGTAGTTGGTGCGGTTGTTGGTATTGTTGTTACGGTTGGTGTTGGTAATGTTTCCCCCTTCAATACTTGTGCCATGAGCTTTTGAGATACTCGAATAGATTCTTCAATCATTTTCGGATCAAAGGAAATCACATCACCTTGAATAATCTAGGGAAGTCCCCCAATGAAAGCCTCCAGTAGTTTTTCGTTGTCCGAAACCATAGACGGACATAACTCAGCCAATTCTTGAAACCTTCGAATGTAGGTCTCGATGTCGTACCCAACCGTCACTAGCTCATAAAATTCCGTTTCCAACTTCTTCACCTCGGTTCATGGACAATACTTCTTTGTCAACAACCTTTAAATTGCTCCCGGTGAGCTTGTAAGCATTTTCCATTCCCATAGGTCATGCATCGAGTTCCACTACGACATTGCCCCATCTAAAAGTGTACAGTAATCATCGTGGCAATTGCATAAAAAACACATACTCCATTTTCTCAAACCATCGAACCATAGCGGTGGCCCTTCGGTTGCCCTTGAACTTTAATGGGGTCTCCGCTTAAAATCCTTATATGAACAACTCCGAACCCGGACCCTCCTCGCAATTCCTCCGAAGACAAGTCTAGCGACTTCAAGAAGCAATGCAATTTTAGTAGCCAAGAATTGCCTGACCTCGGCGGCATTAGCAAGCTGGCGGCTTGAGAAGCTGCGCGACCTCGGCAAGATGGCAAGTCTAGCGGCTTCGGCATTAGCGCGACCTCGCAGCAGCCGCCATCGTTGCTCTTCGATCATAATGCCTCAGCTATACTATCCCTCACATACTTTTGCATAGCCGCTTGTGTTAATTCAGGTGTAGCTTTCTTCGCCGCCATAACTCTTCAAAAATAAGAGGAAAGGTGAGACGTAGCAAATTCCTATGTTAAAAATAAGTGCTCTAAAGAGATGTGATATGAGATAATAAATTTGAGGTTATTTTTCAAAATAATTGACGAATTCCTAGGAGATAGGTTATGAGATGTCGTAAGTGCTTCAAATGTATGATGGTTTAGTGACTTAATGTGTGAATAATGTATAACTCGACATGTTGGTGGTGATCAAAGGAGTGAGAGTGACTTTGCCCTACTTAAAGGTTTTATCTCGGCATTCGACGTTATCGGTGATGAGTCAACTGATATTAAATTGTGATAGGGAATGACAAGGCATTCTCCACGTTGGAGTATGAAGAAAGGATAATGGGATGGGTATTTAAAGGCAACCATGTGACAATCGACTTGAAATGAAAGTAAGTAACTCGAAAAATGTACGTATAAACCGCATGTAAAGTGAATATGCACTTATGATGAAATGATGAGATGCTATGATGATGTAGTTATAGTCTAGGGTCAATGATGCAACCTAGTTCTCTATAATCAAGCTCGATGCCAATCTGTCACACCCAATTACATTTTTGCGCGGAATGGAATTCTGGGGTTGATCATCATAGCATCACAATTACAGTTATATTGAACGACCTAAAGTGTCGTTTGGAAAACACATCATTTGATTTAATAAAACAATTAGAGTTTACAAATTTTAGGTCCCAAATGAAAATCATCATGTGCGGAAATAAGTTTGTTACAAGCCAAACGATGTTTTTAAAGTGCATAAGTCCCATGAAAGACGCGTCGTCACCACGACTCTATGATAAGTCCACATGCATGCCATGAAGTGTATGCCTTAGATACCTGAGATAAAACATGCTTAAAACAGTCAACACAAAGGTTGAGAGAAATCCATAGGTTTAATTAATTCGTTTGAACACAATATTCGTAGTGTGAGTTACATTGTTTCACACACATTGTTGAAAACAAAACAGCATTTATTTCACTAAGTTCATGACAACCAAAGCGTAAACCTCGTACCAATAGAAATTGGTAAAAATCGTTTCATCGCAGCCCTAATAGGTAAACTTGCCAATTTACCTTAATGATTCAAATATAGTGCGTTCGATTTCCCCTAGTTGGGTCAATAAGAGCGGAGTGTTAATTCAATAGGCCTATTCACAATATTCGCTCACCGCAGTGACTAATGGTGCATGATGTAGGGACTTCAAACATGGCAATTGATTACTTAGTGACAATAAAATAGTTGGATATAACATATAGTTCAAAGCATATGTGTTCGATTAAAATAGTTGAGCATGTATCTCCCCGAAGAGTTTGTAAAACAATTAAGTAATAGAAAGTGGGGCTATGAACTCACTTGGTACAATGATGCGATGACAAAAGTGGGTACACTAAAATGATGCGCAATCTCTAACTGCGACCTATTATGAATGATATTATATATAATAAGTCATGATGTAATGTTATGCATGCAATTCGTATGATATCTATACCACTTGTGAATTTTTGAAAATAACGTTTATCGTCAAAATAAATGTTTATGAAATCTCATCATGTTATAAAATACTTTACAAGTATATACGTTGAAATGATATCCTACGATAGTCATTTAGTGATTTATTATGAAATTATAGATTTTCGTCGTAAAACAATGTCATTTGACAATTCATGTAAGTGACTAAATGGCCTCGAAAAGATAGTCGTAAAATGGTGCACATCGAGTGTTAGGAACCAATCTCAACGGTTTTGGAAAGCTTGTATCATTATCTCAAAGTTTTAGCTTTTAAGTTTTTATCATAGAGGTCTCGATCATGGAGAAAAATATAGGTAAAGTATGGTACTTGTATCCAAAATATTGTTTAAGGGTGGTTTTCGGCAAAGTTTAAGTGACCGTATTTTATTCGTTACAACTCCGTTTGACGAACGGTTGGACATTTTGGAAAATATGCTAGGTGAACTTACTTTTACTAGAAGACATCATTTTATAAAAAGTACTCCATCAATGTTAAAAACGACCCTCAACATGGTCATCGCGGCCGATATCTTTGGCTATTAGAAAATATATTAATTATGCTTATATAAAATAGTTCGGCAACTTTGTTTAAGCGTGTAATTTAATCGTTACAAGTCCGTTTTCTCGTTTTATATGTCCTTAACCGTATTAAAGTATACTAATATATTTTTGATAAATCGACACATTTAATAACGCTTAAGAGTCATTTTTGACTCGTAAAAAGTTGATACAACATGCTGAATTTTCTGAAAATTATAGTTTCCGTCGTTAAACTTGAAAATAGCATAACTTCTTCGTTATAACTCCGTTTTAACCCATTCAAGCGGCCATGTTTTCGTTTTAAAGTATATTTTCTAAATATCTAGCCCAAAATTTTTTACCAACTGTCGAAATTTCCAGAATTCACAGAAATGATCAGACCCTTATATATAGTTGTCGAAATGAGTTTTTCTCGCGTAAAACGTATTCTAACCACTTCAAACCAACGCCAAAGCTATTCTAAACCTACCATACACCTTCTTAGGGTGTCATGGGTTCCTAGACATCATCAAAAGTGGTATGTTTCAAGGAATAATTATAGGATGACATATATTAATTTATAGCACTTAAAAACAATTAAAGTTGTATAGATAACCATATAACTTGCATGTTTTTCCTCAAGCATGATAAAATGACCATAATATGAATATGAAAGATGAAAATGAGCATGAAATGCTTACTAGTTACTTGATGAGGTTTAATGAACAAGGGTTTATCCTAAATACCCTAGGTTTTTATTTCAAAACCTTACTTAAGAGTATGCTATAGTTGTGAATTTAACTTGACTTGAAATTTTTTTGATCTCCTTGCTTGTTATCTTCCCTTGGCCGGTTCTAAGGAAGAAAGAAATGAGAGAGTAGATTTTATTTTACACTTTGATATTGTCTTGTGTATGTGTAGTAGTTTGTATAAAATAATGTAGTATAATGTAGATTAAGATATTTGTACTCAATATTGTGTGAGTCACCCCCTTGAGGTCGACAAGCCTAAGAAAAAAAAAGGCTTGATGCATTTAGTAATAATTAAGTGTATTAATGTAGAGTAAATGTGTAGTTAATTAAGGATAATTAATAACTTGTGTATTTATTTAAGCATTTAAGGTCGCGTTAGCTAAAAATAAATTTTAACGGAGCAAAATAAAATATATTGAAGTCATAAAAATTATAAAAATACATTCCTTACAAAAACTGAGTGAAATAATAATTATCGTGTAGTATTTACGAAAACCGTTGTAATTATATAAATATAACAATTTATATACAAAATAAATTTAAAATACCGGGTAAACTAATAATATTATTTTTATAATCTTAATATGAGTATAAAAATATATCAGAGAAATTTTTGGAAGTGTCAGATCAAATGTTCAAAATAAATAAATTACGCGATAGCGTTTATTTAATAGGAAATTATGCGTTTAATGTAAAATGCAAAACCATGCATGAACTAATATGATGATGATGTTACTAATGATATGTAGACTAAACCTAGTCTATATGAAATGTCCTTGATGATATGTTCATGAATTCGCAGCTAAACCATTAAAGTTACGCAAATTTGATACTCGTAAACCTAGTTTACGATAAATGATGAATAGTGAAGCATGAATAGTGATTTTCTCCGGGAATGAATAATGTTTCGTGAATAGTAAAATTTTGAAATACGTTCTCAGAATATCAAATCGACTTCGAAAATGATGAATAGTAACCGATGAATAGTAAATTCCCGAGATGAATAGTAAATTTTCAAAGTTTGTAAAATGACCTGAAATTATGAGTTGTCACATTCGCCCACCCAAAAAGGAATTCAGTCCCTGAATTCAGTTCGTGTTGGTCTATCGAATTTTGAGTTTGTGATGAATAACGAGGAGAGAAGACATGAAGAAGTGTCGTTACGGTTATCGATGATTGAGAGTGTACAAAACATCATAGTAGAGAAAATATTGGATGAATATCTCCGATGAGCATCACTTTGACTTTTTGGAATATGTGAAAATTTTGCTTGCACTAAGATTTATAAATAACTGCTCCCAACATAACATGATCCCTCCAGAATTAAACATAGTTAGCAAAGCTATGTATAATTAAGGAACGATAATGTGACGTTCGGTTTAGTTGGTATAACTCTCAATGTTTACATAGATTTAAACCGTGTCATTAAAATGGCAGTTAAGGTAAAAGGAAGTAAAATTCTCGTAAGTGATAACAAATCGAAAAGAAAATAAAGTACGATAGATGAGAATATTTTACAATGGTGGTTTATCAAACAATAATACATCTTAAGTTATAAAGATCCAGATACGATGGAAGACATAAACTTAGTACGATATAGTACATAAGGAAAATGAGACTGTTAGTTTCTAAACTTCTTCAGTCTTCCGCGTTGTTGAGACCATGGCGAGCTTCTCCTCCTTCTAACATGTATGCTTTCCCATGAGCACCTTCAACTTGTTGACCTTGGTTTTGAGGACATTGATTCCGATAGTGTCCTTGCTCCCCACATCCGAAGCATGTGACTACGACTTTACCCCTACAATCCCTGGCGAGGTGTCCTGATTTTTGGCACTTGTGGCACTTGGCAGGGCAAGGGCCTGAGTGATGAAACTTACATCGGATCCATAGTGGGTGTGTTCTAGCATAACCTTTGCCTTCTATTGGTGCCGCAACATAAACCATTGCAGCTTCTTGCCTTCTATTCTGTTGTTGGTGATGGTTAGTGTTACGGTTTTGGTTGTTGTTATTATAACCTCCTTGGTCATTTTCCCATTTCCTTTTGTTGTTGTTGATTTGGTTATCGTTGTTGTTGTTGTTGTTGTTGTTGTTGTTGTTGTTTCGGTTATTGTTGTAGTTGGTGCGGTTGTTGGTATTGTTGTTACGGATGGTGTTGGTAATGTTTCCCCCCTTCAATACTTGTGCCATGAGCTTTTGAGATACTCGAATAGATTCTTCAATCGTTTGCGGATCAAAGGAAATCACATCACCTTGAATAATCTGGGGAAGTCCCCCAATGAAAGCGTCCAGTAGTTTTTCGTTGTCCGAAACCATAGACGGATATAACGCAGCCAATTCTTGAAACCTTCGAATGCAGGTCTCGATATCGTACCCAACCGTCACTTGCTCATAAAATTCCGTTTCCAACTTCTTTACCTCAGTTCGCGGACAATACTTCTTTGTCAACAACCCTTTAAATTGCTCCCAGGTGAGCTTGTAAGCATTTTCCATTCCCATAGGCTGTGCATACGAGTTCCACCACGACATTGCCCCATCTAAAAGTGTAATTGTAGCGAACTTAACCTTGCAATCATCAGGGAAATTGCATAAAAGAAACACAGACTCCATTTTCTCAAACCATCAAACCATAGCAGTGGCCCGCCGGTGCCCTTGAACTTTGTGGGGTCTCCGCTTTAAAATCTAATATGAACAACTCGAACCCCGGACCTCCTGCAATTCTGCAAAGAAGATCAAGTCTAGCGACCGGAAGACCGCAATTTTAGTAGCTTCAAGAATTGCCGCGACCTCGGCGGCATGTAAGCTGGCGACTTGGCGATTCTTGCCAGCCTCGGCAGCGAGTGTAAGTCTAGCGGCCGGCATTAGCCGCGACCTCGGCAGCAGCCGCCATCAACGTTGCTCTTTCGATCATAATGCCTCGGCTATACTATCCCTCACATACTTTTGAATAGCCGCTTGTGTTAATTCAGGTGTAGCTTTCTTCGACGCCATAACTCTTCAAAAATAAAAGGAAAGGTGAGACGTAGCAAATTCCTATGTTAAAAATAAGCGCTCTAAAGAGATGTGATATGAGATAATAAATTTGAGGTTATTTTTCAAAATAATTGACGAATTCCTAGGAGATAGGTTATGAGATGTCGTAAGTGCTTCAAATGTATGATGGTTTATTGACTTAATGTGTGAATAATGTGTAACTCGACATGTTGGTGGTGATCAAAGGAGTGAGAGTGACTTTGCCCTACTTAAAGGTTTTATCTCGGCATTCGACGTTATTGGTGATGAGTCAATTGATATTAAATTGTGATAGGGAATGACAAGGCATTCTCCTCGTTGGAGTATGAAGAAAGGATAATGGGATGGGTATTTAAAGGCAACCATGTGACAATCGACTTGAAATGAAAGTAAATAACTCGAAAAATGTACGTATAAACCGCATGTAAAGTGAATATGCACTTATGATGAAATGATGAGATGCTATAATGATGTAGTTATAGTCTAGGGTCAATGATGCAACCTAGTTCTCTATAATCAAGCTCGATGCCAATCATCACACCCCAAATTAAGCTGTTTTGCGGTGAATGGAATTCCTAGGGGATGACTGTCATAGCATCACAATTACAGTTATATTCAACGACCTAAAGTGTCGTTTGGAAAACACATCATTTGATTTAATAAAACAATCAGAGTTTACAAAGTATAGGTCCCAAATGAAAATCATCATGTGCGGAAATAAGTTTGTTACAAGCCAAACGATGTTTTTAAAGTGCATAAGTCCCATGAAAGACGCGTCGTCACCACGACTCTATGATAAGTCCACATGCATGCCATGAAGTGTATGCCTTAGATACCTGAGATAAAACATGCTTAAAACAGTCAACACAAAGGTTGAGTGAAATCCATAGGTTTAATTAATTCGTTTGAACACAATATTCGTAGTGTGAGTTACATTGTTTCACACACATTGTTGAAAACAAAACGAAGATTTATTTCACTAAGTTCATGACAACCAAAGCGTAAACCTCGTACCAATAGAAATTGGTAAAAATCGTTTCATCGCGACCCTAATAGGTAAACTTACCAATTTACCTTAATGATTCAAATATAGTGCGTTCGATTTCCCTAGCGGGTCAATAAGAGCGGGAGTGTTAATTCAATAGGCCTATTCACAATATTCGCTCACTACAAGTGACTAATGGTGCATGATGTAGGGACTTCAAACATGGCAATTGATTACTTAGTGACAATAAAATAGTTGGATATAACATATAGTTCAAAGCATATGTGTTCGATTAAAAATAGTTGAGCATGTATCTCCCCCAAGAGTTTGTAAAACAATTAAGTAATAGAAAGTGGGGCTATGAACTCACTTGGTACAATGATGCGATGACAAAAGTGGGTACACTGAAATGATGCACAGTCTCTAACTGCGACCTATTATGAATGATATGATATATAATAAGTCATGATGTAATGTTATGCATGCAATTCGTATGATATCTATACCACTTGTGAATTTTTGAAAATAACGTTTATCGTCAAAATAAATGTTTATGACATCTCATCATGTTATAAAATACTTTACAAGTATATACGTTGAAATGATATCCTACGATAATCATTTAGTGATTTATTATGAAATTATAGCTTTTCGTCGTAAAACAATGTCATTTGACAATTCATGTAAGTGACTAAATGGCCTCGAAAAGCTAATCGTAAATGGTGCACATCAGTGTTAGGAAACAAACTCAACGGTTTTGTAAAGCTTGTATCATTATCTCAAAGTTTTAGCTTTTAAGTTTTATCATAGAGGTCTCGATCATGGAGAAAATATAGGTAAAGTATGGTACTTGTATCCAAAATATTGTTTAAGAGTGGTTTTCGCAAAGTTTAAGTGACCGTATTTTATTAGTTACAATTCCGCTTGAATGACGGTTGGACATTTTGGAAAATATGCTAGGTGAACTTACTTTTACTAGAAGACATCATTTTATAAAAAGTAATCCATCAATGTTAAAAACGACCCTCAACATGGTCATTCGCGGCCGATATCTTTGGCTATTAGAAAATATATTAATTATGCTTATATAAAATAGTTACGGCAACTTTGTTTAAACGCGTGTAATTTAATCGTTACAAGTCCGTTTTCTACGTTTTATATGTCCTTAGCTTCGTGTTAAAGTATATTAATATATTTTTGATAAATCGACACATTTAATAACGCTTAAGATTCATTTTTGACTCGTAAAAAGTTGATACAACATGCTGAATTTTCTGAAAATTATAGTTTCCGTCGTTAAACTTGAAAATAGCATAACTTCTTCGTTATAACTCCGTTTTAACCCATTCAAGCGGCCACGTTTTCGTTTTAAAGTATATTTTCTAAATATCGAGCCCAAAATTTTTTACCAGCTGTCGAAATTTCCAGAATTCACAGAAATGATCAGACCCTTATATATAGTTGTCGAAATGAGTTTTTCTCGCGTAAAACTTATTCTAACCACTTCAAACCAACACCAAAGCTATTCTAAACCTACCATACACCTTCTTAGGGTGTCATGGGTTCCTAGACATCATCAAAAGTGGTACGTTTCAAGGAATAATTATAGGATGGCATATATTAATTTATAGCACTTAAAAACAATTAAAGTGGTATAGATAACCATATAACTTGCATGTTTTTCCTCAAGCATGATAAAATGACCATAATAAGAATATGAAAGATGAAAATGAGCATGAATTTCTTACTAGTTACTTGATGAGGTTTAATGAACAAGGGTTTATCCTAAATACCCTAGGTTTTTATTTCAAAACCTTACTTAAGAGTATGCTATAGTTGTGAATTTAACTTGACTTGAAAATTTTTTGATCTCCTTGCTTGTTATCTTCCCTTGGCCGGTTCTAAGGAAGAAAGAAATGAGAGAGTAGATTTTATTTTACACTTTGATATTGTCTTGTGTATGTGTAGTAGTTTGTATAAAATAATGTAGTATAATGTAGATTAAGATATTTGTGCTCAATATTGTGTGAGTCACCCCCTTGAGGTCGACAAGCCTAAGAAAAAAAAAGGCTTGATGCATTTAGTAATAATTAAGTGTATTAATTTAGAGTAAATGTGTAGTTAATTAAGGATAATTAATAACTTGTGTATTTATTTAAGCATTTAAGGTAGCGTCACTAGTACAAAAGCAGGATTTGGTCACGCATGGTCGAAATGGAGCGACCACACATTCGCATATTTGTGTGGTGAAGGTCACGAAATTGACAACATGTACTAATTAGTCACACATGAAAATTTTGATTATGTGACCATTAGAACTATCGCCACACAATTGAGCGTTGTGTGGCTAAAGGTATCTGGTGATTTTGTGTCGATCATTTAACCACATATGAATTTGGAACGCGTGACAAATACAAGTAACCTTGATGCGTTAGTCACATGAAGTAATTTTTGTGTGTCTAAATCATAGAGTCAAGTTTTGTCACACATTATTTAAGGGTGATGATATGGTTTGCCAACTCTTTAGCCACATCGAAATTGGAACAAGTGACAAATGAAAAGTAAGGTTGAAGCATTAGTCACGATATACATATAAATAGTGACAAATATATGTCACACACTTGAAAACTGTGACCAAAAGCCATATATGATCACACTAAATGTTTTGTCACACATTCGTTAAGTGTAGCCAAACTCAAGTACATATGTTCACGTAAGTTAATATGTGTGTTTAAAGTTTAGTTTGTGTTAGCTTGCCGAAAGCTAATCTATAAAGTCACATTTGCTACTAACACCGTGACCAAATGCCATATATGGTCACGCTAAACATTTTGACACACATATTATTTAAGTGTTGCCAAAATCCAGTACATATTGTTACGTAACTTAATATGTGGCCATTGGATGATGAATAGTCACTCAAAATACACGTTTCGTCACTTTAAACACCATATGGTCACACTTATTAACACTTTTAGCCACTTTATGGTTAATTGTATGTGACTAAATACCCAAAACAAACATGCTTTGTGTGACTAAATGTTAGAAAAGGCCACACAATCATAAAATTCATGTGGCCATTGGATGATCAATAGTCACACAAAAGACACCTTTCTTCACTTGAAACACCATATGGTCACACTTATTAACACTTTTAGCCACTTTATGATTAATTGTATGTGACTAAATACCCAAAACAAACATGCTTTGTGTGACTAAATGTTACAAAAGGCCACACAAACATAAAATCCAAGTGGCCATTGGATGATCAATAGTCACACAAAAGACATTTCTTCACCTTAAACACCATATGGTCACACTTATTAACACTTTTGGCCACTTTATGCTTAATTGTATGTGACTAAATAACCAAAAGAAACATGCTTTGTGTGACTAAATGTTAGAAATGGCCACACAAAAATAAATTTGATGTGGCCATTGGATTATCAATAGTCACACAAAAAACTATTATGTTTTTCATAAACAGAACTAACTACGAATACTAAACAGACTTATCTTATGTCCATGAGACTTAACCTTGTCTTGGCAGCCTTAACCACTAAAACTAACCTACGGACTTAACTTTGTAATGGCGACTTTACCACTAAAGTTTTCGTTTATAAGTAGACCACAACACAAAATATATATAATTTTTGGTGCAAAGATGAACTTGTATTAATCAAGGAAACTTTGTAAAATGAAAAATCAACACCTTGATATGGACAAGTCCCATGTCAAGTTGCATACTAGGCAACTCTATTCAATATCGATATATCATTCTTATAAGTCGATAACAAAAACAAGCGATAACAAGCGATATCTGTTTATAAACGTGTCTACCAATAACAAGCGATAACGCACGGAATTACGTTTTAGCACATGCTAAATCTGGAATTATAAGCGGATTACGGAAGACACGAAACTTGGTCGTCGATGACAAAGTCAACAAGATTGAATCGACCATTTTGTTTCGTTCCCAACGACACTCCTCAACTATCTCTCCATATGGCGTTTATGGTAACGTGGTTCTTACTTCTAGGCCTATCGTTGTGGTGTTGCGATTCACGTTCACATAAAACTCCATGTCTTCCGGTATCTCGGAATGCGTTATGGTACTTCCACATGTGATTTCGCCGTAAAATTATGTGGTATGTTCGCATTAAAAGAACAATGTAGTATGCTAATCAAAAGTATGTCCATGTCTTGAAGCATATATTAGTTTTTGCAAAGCGAATAATGGCCGAAATGGTCCGATTTGTATCATTACTTACCAAACGACTCATCGTGACATATGCAAGGATGGGGCGTAAAACAATCCCTTTCACTTTCATGCTCGTACATTCGTTCCATGCACATATGTGTTTCATACGCTCATCGCAATTGGAATTTAATAAAATGGTAATTAATAATTTAAAAGCTATTATATGAAAAGGTTTATTTTAAAATAAAATCATAGATTATGTCAACACTTTGATTAACATACCTTCATCTACGGGTTTCTCATGAATGGTCTTGTACGATTCGACTCCATACGTTGCACAAGTTCGAGCGCATCATCAATCCATTTTCGACCAAATGGCATCGGGGAAAGAGTATTGTTTAGGAGATTTGTGAAAACAACTCTTGTGCCAACAAGCAGTTTTCATCGTGAACCAATACATTCCATCTGTGCCCACAAACTCATGCACGTGTCTGCTTTCCTCCAAGATTTCAATTTGACGGTGGTGATAGGCGCTTTCTGCACGCGCCGAACAAAAACGTCAAATTGGTTATTGTCGATATTGTCCGAAATTGCAAGGAATGACCTACGTAATGTTTAGTTTAAAGAAAACATTAGCGGGTCCAACAATTAAAATAATCCCCATTTTCAACAAACTTATACAATGTATTGATTAACATTTTTTCTTACGAGGTTGTGCGGGATATTCATCCAACGTAACGAGCACCTCGTTGTCGTAACCTAGAAGAGCGGATCGTATCCGGGGCATTCGTGGCTGCATTGTTGTACCGTTACATAGTAATGATCATCTTCTGACGAATGAAATGGAATGTGGCCACATTGATGTATTGGCTTTGATCAATAAAAGCTTGCCACTCGGACCCTTGCAAAGTAATGCGACCACGAACCAATTTCGGTAAACCTTATGTTTGGTTCCCTATTGTGGATTAGGTATATCCAGTAGCTTCTTGAGTAATACAGTGTTTCCGTAAACAAAGCGGGAAGCATCTTAAATTTAAAAAGTAAGCACGTATATAAATTTGATGGTTACATTGATAAAATTATAACCTTAAGTACGCATTTTAAGTACAACTTACCTGCAATGTCCTAATATTTGTGCGGTTTGCCTCCACCAACAATTGGATGCTCATTCTATTTTAAAACCACAATCGTCTTAATGGTCAATAAGGTTATCACATATGCATAACATTCAACTAATACAAGTCTTAGATGATCAATACATCTTTATCATTAAGGTGTCAAACAAAAATGATTGAAAATGTCTTGCTACATATTTAACTATGTTTCAAAAATCAATAATCATATAGTCCTTTTAGAGTAAAAATCGTATTTTTTCGTTTATTCATCTTACCCCATCGTTTGTTAAAATCTAGTAAGAAATCCATAATCTACCCAACATACCATACGCCATTGCTTCATCCAATGTTTAACCTTAAACATATGTTTACAAGTTGTCTAATTAGCTATTTAACAAATAGTCGCTACGTTTTCACAATCCACATATATCCATGATTTTTTATTCAAATCATCCTATATTTACATGTCACACAATATTCTAAAGAATCAAATCGCATATAGTTCTAATAAAATGGTCATTACATTATGATCAAAGGATACTATATTCTTTAGGATATGTTAAACATTGCAAAAAATTACCAAACATGCATTTGTATCCATCAACATATCGAAACATGCATATCAATCACTTTACATTTGCGGTTCATGGTTAAAAAAAAAAAAAAAAAACCAATGTGTAACATTACATGATGATCACGGTTGTTGTGTTGAAGAAGATAGACTTGAATAATTTGCTTTGACTATGTGATTAAGTGTAGCCGTAATATGTCACGGTTCTCAAAGCGCAATGATTACTATTAATTAAGGAAGGATTTTTGTTTCATTTTAGCTTGTATTATGGGAGCATTGCATATACACCGCTAAAACTCAAACAGTTGCATATTTCTCCATAATACAAGTTTTAATGCATGATGTACAATGCAACTTAAGCATGTTTTGTGTATATATGCAAATATGTAAATTTTACACAACAATTACGTTACCAAAGCGGTACATTTTAAAAAGTCACATAACTATTTTATGACCTAAACCCTTGATTATATACATACAAAATATTTGGTAGAATCACCTTAAAATTAAGTGCCTTAACATACAAATAAATAATATTACATTAACATACGCGATATCGTAACTTCGCAAATAAATACATATGTCGAATACAATATTGGTTGTCGAATATACAATGTAGCTATTGAATTCTTTGCGGTGCATCAACGTTTGCAATGTTTTTGTACGATGTTTCCGTCCTTGAATGTCACGTTCAACGTGATGATAAAACACATGGAATCAAGTAACAAAAAAGTTAAGCGTTGTAATAAAGTATATAATTGTAGGTACTTTTAAATAAGAAACATACTATTCAATAATGATTCGTTGTGAAGTGAGTGGTAAAAAAACACAATATCAACGTATATCAAAATAATCGTGAAATTCGACAAATCAACCTTTTAGGAAAAAGGTTAACGTGCCAAATCTCACGAATGTGATAAGATTGATACCGGGCAAGTGATTTCCCGGGTCGTGTCCCAACAAGGTGTGAAATTGACGGGATCGTTGAGTTTCGTGATTACGGACTTGAATTGGTTTAACAAATTTTGGATTTGTGATTACGTATTCTACAAAATAAAGAACGAGGATGAAAACAAAGCATGAAAAACAATATAAACTCTAAATAAACTACTACTAATCCTAAGAAACAATAAAACGACGCTAAACTACATCCTAGAGTGCTAAAATGCAAAAACGCTAAAAACCGGCAACCACCCGAGCCAAAAACGTAAAACTTTTGCAATTTAAGGGCTACGGGTGTGAAATCAATTTTCCTACGTTCTATTTGACAAAAAATAATTTTAGGAAAAAGCAGAATATTTTTTTGACTTTTAAATTATTTATTATGATTTAAAAACTAATTTAATCTAATTTAATTATAAAAAATACTAAACTATTTTGGAAAATTCTGAAAATTTCACTAAAAATACTTTAAGTCCTACTGATTGTGGGAAAAATAAAAAGTGTGGTACTACTTAAGGAAATAAGCTACTAAAAAGCTAATTAAGCTACTAATACTAAAACTGAGTTTGGTAGTTAAATATTAGAAGATGCAAGTTACAACCAGTAAAAGTCCCTAGGGCAGATGGATGAGAGCGTGTGTTGTGAGCTGGGTGGCCAGAGATCAAATCCCAGCAATGTCGTTTTTTTTCAAACATTTTTTTTTTGAGTTTTTCTTTTTGCAATTTATTTATGAGACAAAAATAAGACTTTTTTGTAAAAACTTAACTTATGAAAACCTTTCAATAAGCACTTAGAACTGCTTAAACCCAACAGTGAACAAAAAGACCAACCAAACACCCCTTTAGCTTTTAACCACAAACAAGAAGTTATACTCGAATGGAAAGGACAGTCTAGACAGCCATAAGCTCAAATGGATTGAGTCTCACTACAAGAATCATCAAAACAGCAATAAGCACTTCACTAAGGGGGAAACAGTTGGCAAAAACTAGGGAAATCCTAAAACTAGAAAAATTGAGAAAGATAAGCAGTTAACAACTATAATTATGCACTAATGGGCTAAAATGGATTTAATCTATCCTAAATATACTAATTGTATCCTACAGAATCTAAATAAGCCAAAGTTAAGCTCTAATAAGCATAAAAAAAATTACTCAGATGTTGTGGACTTGCAGGCATAAAACAGCCTAGGTGGACTGTTTTGAGCTTGGTTTGATGCTGTGATTTGAGCTTCCAAAGCATATTCAAGCTACAAACATGAGGTTAGCATAGTAGAGATTCACAAAAAAATCAAATGGGGGCCAAGAGCATGCTGTTTTCAGTTTGAAAATGAGCTTATATCAGCTTGTCTGGACTGATTTGGCTGCTGGTACAGTTAATCACAGTGGCCAAATACAAGATTTCAAATGTAAATTAAACTAAGCTAAAGTGAAACTAAGTACAAACAAACTAATGCTAAGTTGAGAGTGGTACGTGAGGGTGTAATAAAAACAGTTTTGGAAAAGATTTTGCTTAAAAATAAGCTGTAAAGGAAGGCTGCAAACAGCAGCTTAACTGCTGTTGCAGTTGTGTTTGACAGAATTACACCTTTTTTTTTGTTATCAAAACTCATTCCAATTTGTGATGCCAGTTAACACCTATTGGAAACTCACAAAAACCTCAAATTAAGTTTGACTCGAGAGTCAAAATGGGTGAAAAAGCAGTCTTAGACCATAGAATAGCTTATGCCAAACACCTTTTAATGGGTGTGAAACATTAAAACTGATTGAAAAAAAACTAAACTTGGGTTTTCTTTTTGTGAAACTACTTTGCAGTTTAGAACAAGGCTTTAGAACAACTAATAAGTAACCAATGAGCAAATAAGTACTTATGTGCTTATTTGCATATAAACTGATAAGTAAAAGATAAGCAGAAATAAACTTTTTTCATTTAAAAGAAAACAAGTTACAACTAAAGAAAAACAGAAAACTAAATTAAAAACTTAATAAAAATCCTAGGTGCCTTATACAATGGCTACAAGCTCTTCTTTTATACTAAAATCTTGGTCTTCAAGGTCTTCACTCTTGTGTTTCTTTTGTGACAATCTCAACCATCCAAGAATTAGGTACATGTGAGAGTAAATCTGAGCCATTGGTTGGGCTTTTTGAAGCTGAGATAGACAGCCTGGACATGGGGGAGAAGGAAAGTGGGTTTGGGTTTTGGGAAAATCCGGGTAAAAGAAAGTTTGGAGGTGGAGTGTTTTGGGATGGATAAAGGGTGTGAGTATGTGGGAAACTGGAAAAGAGGGGTAGGGTATCTAGGGTTTGGGTGCAGGGTGTTTTGGGGAAGGTGAAGGTGAAGGTTATATTGGAGGGAAAAGGAGAGTTTGGGTCGGGTTGGTTGGATATTGGACTGGACCAGGGTTTTGGTTTTGGGTCAAGGGTTTAATATTAGGACTTAGGATTAGAATTTGATCCAAAGTGAATTTTAGGGACCAAAGGTGTAAAATCCGAAAATCCAGGGACCAATCAAGTAACTTCTGAAAAGTGATCCAAGGGTTGGTGTTGCTAGTCTTTAATAATCCAGGGACCGAATGTGCCAATTTTGAAACCCGAGGGACTAAAACTGCAATTTTCCAAAATTTATCAAAGTGACCAAATTTGACAAGTTAGAATTACGGAGGACTAAAATGTTTATTTTCCAATTTAAAATATCGGGGTGAATTGTCATTCTTTGAAATTCGAGGACTAAAGTTGACATTTTTTAAAAGTCGGGGAGAAAGCGCCAATTATACAAATTTTGTTCGTTTTCAATAATTTTGCATCCCGAAACATATAAAACACAATTTTGAGATATTTTCGATATTTTGATGCATTTCGGAGTGTTTTAAATGTTTCTTGTTCAGATTGACCTAAAATGATGAGTGAATCGCACTCATCAAATCCCCCACACTAAAACATTGCTAGTCCTAGCAATCTTTTGAAAAACTTAATGGTTGAATCTCTTTGCAAAAGCCATTACTTACGGAGTAGCCAAATGTTTTAGTTCAAGTAAGAACTATGGTACACGATAACCATATGATTTTGAGCAAACCACCGACTTTCAACGGTTTTGATTTGTCTTTACGGAAGCCGTTTGCTACGGACTAGCCAACTCTTAGATAAATTATCAATATTATCTTTGGTGAGTCGATTACCAATTATGGATTTCCAAGCGCCTTTACCACAGCCATAAACTTGCGGGCTAGCCAACTCTTCACTAATTAAATATATGGTGAAATGAACACCATACAATTTTAGACAAATTGCAAGCCGTCAACAGTTTGATAAATCTTTACCAAGAGCCGTTTGCTCTGGATTAGCCAATCCTTTTGTTTATTAGACATGGCGGATGATAACGAAATCGAGTAAGTGCAAAACACTTACTCCAAAAAAAAATTTTGGCCAAAAATGGGGGAATAAGATGGTAAAACATATGATAAAATTAAATTCCCCCACACTAGAAATGAATATTGCCCTCAATATTCAAAGTCTGCATTGTTATGCGAAACAAAGAACGTAAAGGAAATACTACGACCATTATTTGAAAGGTTTTTTTTTTTTTTTTTTAAGAAAGAACTTATATACAACGGTGGGCAACTCCCCACTAGGGTGGTAGAAAGTAGAAAGAAGTCAAATACGGTGAAAACCCATATAGTGTGCTTCTTGTTTTGTTCCTCAGTCGCTAGCTTGACTCGACCCGCGTTCATTGGTTCATGGGAAGCAAAGTGGAAGAAACAATCTCCATCGGACTTTCATTCAAGATGTTTGGACAAACATTTGAAGCACGTGAAAGTTCCACAGATGAGATATATTCCGGCTCAAGAGAATGAGAAATGCGGGTCAAAGATGGTATCTTCACTCTCGTAGGAGTTAAGACATGGAGAAGAAATGGGAGGAGAAGGCAAAGTGTCGATTACTTGACAGCGGGTGGGATAGGTGGGCAAAAGATTAGATTGAGGAACATTAATGGAATGTTCAAAATCTTTTCCACCGCAAGAGAAGTCACAACATCCGTGTTGGACTTAAGAAATATCCAGTGAACTCCCTTGAAAGGTAAGATACGGGTTTGAACACTTTGTCCTCGGAGAGAATGAAGCATAAGTATCAACCACGGTAAAATCCTCGGGGTGGATGAGTTACTCATGGAGGAAAGGGGTGTGGAGCATTTTGCTCAAAAGCACGTCCTCGATTCTCGGCGGATGAGGATCGATGTGGGCGAGTTCACCGCGAACTCCTCATGTAAATCTACTCCTTTCGGAAGGAGGCAATTCAAATGTGGACGACTCATACTCGGGAAGAAATATGAAAAGTGGGAATGCCACTACTCTCCTTTTCGGTATGATCGTCATCAAGCGGAATACATCAAATTCGGAAGAGAATCATTGGAGAAAGCCTCAAGTTCGAAATGTTTGGGCTTTTCAAGATAGAATCACTATCCGCAGCGGGATAGGAGATGGCTGGCTTAGCAGAATGATTCGATCTTAGAAGCGAGGAGATTTACATTGAACAATTTTCACAGTATCTCATCCTCAATTTTCGGATCATCGAATCTCTCATTTCCTCTAAGCTAACTAGCTCGAAGGAAAGTTCTCGACATAATCGATGTCTCCGTAAGATAAAGAATCGTCAAACGAAGTACAATCATCGTCAGAATCGGAGAACATCTCGACATGATCGTTTGGAATGTCAAGAGGAGAATCATCCTTAAGAGGCTCATCACACATATTACGGAGATAACCTCGGACTCACTTGGGGTTGGGACGAGGTTCTCAACCTAAGGCAGTTCCGTTTCCGGAATAGTGCTAAGGTTTTCGTCCCCATTAAAGGTTATCCAAAGGTTCTCACGGTAGATAAGGTTGGAGAGTGGACATGTGCGGTACTTTGTGGGCTTGAGATATGCACCTTGTCCTTTGTCATCTCCCGATCTTCCTCATCCTCGTCATCGAGGCGGCAAGCTTCGTTAAAGAGAAGCTTTTG